>SJYQ01006169.1:274825-327738 GCA_006410935.1 Redunca redunca | reverse complement strand
TTTTTTTTTTCTTATGGTATCAAATTCTGTTTTCAAAGCTTAACTGTATCCTGTGCATGAATTTTTCTAGTATAGTCAAGTGACCCTTTTTTGTTACCCTGTCATGTTTCACTCAGGCTTTGAGACAGGTGAGAAATGCTAATATAAAAGAATACATTTGTTATTATTGTAAAAGAGGCAGCTATTTATTTAGGGGATAATAAATTATATTTGGAGAGATTAATTTTTAAGATAATTTTCTAATAAGTAATATAATATAGATGAGTGTTAATATAATTTGATAACAGCTTTTGTTTCTGTTTCATCTTATGAAATTTCTTTATTATTAAGAGAAGCTTTATAATTTGTCAAGATACATTAGTAGTAAGTATTTCATATCTCAAAATAAGAAAAAGTTTTAAAGCCAGTAGATTCATGCCATTAAAGAAAGGTAAGTATACTAAGAAAAAACTGTATTGCCTGGGGTTTTTGTGAGATTTGAATGATGTACATGTGTCATCAGCAACAAAGGAGCTATGATTTTAGGCATAAACACAGTAGCTATTTCTACTGAAATTTTTTTTGACCATGTGGCAAGACATGTGGGATGCTAGTTTCCTGACCCGGGATCGAACCTGCACCCGCTACACGGGAGGCACAGAACCTTAACCACTGGACCACCAGGGAAGTCCCTGCTGTTTCTATTCAAATAGGAAATTTCCTGACCTGGGAGGATTGTGTCTTGATTATCTTTGTATTTCAGCATCAGATATGTAGTGGGAATTGAAGAAGGGGATGCTGGGGAACCATTGTAGGGAGCCAGTCTGTTGACTGGTGTGAAAAATTACCCTGGCCCTCCCAGAACTCAGAAAAACATCTCTGGGTGCTGGGCGGGCACTGCACGTGTTCCCCTCCTGGACTACGTGGTTTCCATTAAGCCCAGAATTGGGGTGTAGCTGGAGAGGTCAGGTCATTACCATGGTTAGGTCTTACTGATTTAATTTGGTCTTGACACTTCATGGGAAATAGATGGGGAAACAGTGGAAACAGTGTCAGACTTTAATTTTGGGGGCTCCAAAATCACCGCAGATGGTGATTGCAGCCATGAAATTAAAAGATGCTTACTCCTTGGAGGGAAAGTTATGACCAACCTAGATAGCATGTTGAAAAGCAGAGACATTACTTTGTCAACAAAGGTCCATCTAGTCAAGGCTATGGTTTTTCCAGTGGTCATGTATGGATGTGAGATTTGGACTGTGAAGAAAGCTGAGCACCAAAGAATTGATGCTTTTGACCTGTGGTGTTGGAGAAGACTCTTGAGAGTCCCTTGGACTGCAAGGAGATCCAACCAGTCCATTCTGAAGGAGACCAGTCCTGGGTGTTCACTGGGGACTGATGCTAAAGCTGAAACTCCAATACTTTGGCCACCTCATGCAAAGAGTTGACTCATTGGAAAAGACTCGGATGCTGGGAGGGATTAGGGGCAGGAGGAAAAGGGGACGACAGAGAATGAGATGGCTGGATGGCACCACTGACTCGATGGACGTGAGTTTGAGTGAACTCTGGGAGTTGGTCACGGACAGGGAGGTCTGGTGTGCTGCAATTCATGGGGTCGCAAAGAGTCGGACACGACTGAGTGACTGAACTGAACTGACACTTCAGTAATATTGTGTCTTCCAAATCATGAACATGATATGTCTCTCCATTTATTTAGGTCTTCTTTAAATTTCCTAAACAATATTATGTAGTTTTCATATCAGTCTTTCACAATATTTGTTAAGTTGATTCTTAAATAGTTCATATTTCTTCATGCTACTGTACAATAAATATTATTTTAAAATATTCAGTTCCAAATTGTTCATTGCTATTATATAGCAGTTGACATTTAACATATATTCTGTGACATTACTAAACTCCATTATGAGTTCATAGTTGTTTTTTTTTTTAGATTTTTAAAGATTTTCTACATAGGTAGTTATATGGTCAGAAAGAGACAGTTCTCTTTCTGCTTTGCTATCTGTAGACTTTTTGTTTCTTTTGCTTTCCTAATCAGGTGGAGACATTCAGTACAATGTTACATAGAGGTGGTGAGATCTGATGTCATTGCCTTTCTCCAGATATATTTGCTGAGTTCATATTGCTATTACTTCATTAAAAATTTTCTGTATTAATATTCATAAGGAATATTAACTAGTAATTTATTTTAATACTTTTGGTTTTTGGTTTCAGGGTAACGCTGACCTTATAAAATGAATTGGGAAGTGCTCCCTCCTCCTCTGTTTTCTGAAGGACTTTAGGTAGGATTGATATTATTAATTCACCAGCAAAGCCATCTGGATCTGGCATTTTCTTTCTGGGAAGGTTTTCAATTTTAAATTCAACTCCTTTATTAGAATTATACCTACTCAGATTTTCTGTTTCATTTTTAAGTCAGTTTTGGTAATATGAGTCTTTCAAGGAATTTTTCATACTGTTCATGGGGTTCTCAAGGCAAGAATACTGAAGTGGCTTGCCATTCCCTTCTCCAGTGGACCACATTCTGTCAGACCTCTCCACCAAGACCCGCCTGTCTTGGGTTGCCCCGCAGGCATGGCTTAGTTTCATTGAGTTAGACAAGGCTGTGGTCCTAGTGTGATTAGATTGACGAGTTTTCTGTGAGTATGGTTTCAGTGTGTCTGCCCTCTGATGCCCTCTTGCAACACCTACTGTCTTACTTGGGTTTCTCTTACCTTGGACGTGGGGTATCTCAAGGCTGGTCCAGCAAAGCACAGCTGCTGCTCCTTACCTTGGACGAGGGGTATCTCCTCACTGCCGCCCCTCCTGACCTTGAATGTGGAATAGCTCCTCTAGGCCCTCCTGCGCCCACACAGCCACCGCTCCTTGGACCTACGGTTGCTCCTCCCGGCTGCCACCCCTAACCTTGGAGGTGGGGTAACTCCTCTTGGCCACGGCCCCTCGGGCATGGGGTCCGCCCGGCTTCTGATCCTGACCTCGGATGGGGGTAGCTCCTCTCAGCCACACTATGTGTGCCCATATTATGTGTGGTCATGGTGGAGAGGTCTGACAGAATGTGGTCCACTGGAGAAGGGAATGGCAAACCACTTCAGTATTCTTGCCTTAAGAACCCCATGAACAGTATGAAAAGGCAAAATGATAGGACACTGAAAAAGGAACTCCCCAGGTAAGTAGGTGCCCAATATGTTACTGGAGATCAGTGGAGGAATAACTCCAGAAAGAATGAAGGGATGAAGTCAAAGCAAAAACAATACCCAGTTGTGGATGTGACTGGTGATAGAAGCAAGGTCCAATGCTGTAAAGAGCAATATTGCATAGGAACCTGGAATGTCAGGTCCATGAATCAAGGCAAATTGGAGGTGGTCCAACAGGAGATGGAAGAGTGAACATTGACATTCTAGGAATCAGCACACTAAAATGGACTGGAAAGGGAGGAATTTAACTCAGATGGCCATTATATCTACTACTGCAGGCAGGATTCCCTTAGAAGAAATGGAGTAGCCATCATGGTCAACAAAAGAGTCCAAGTGCAGTACTTGGATGCAATCTCAAAAATGACAGAATGATCTCTGTTCGTTTCCAAGGCAAAACATTCAGTGTCACAGTTATCCAAGTCTATGCCCCAACCAGTAATGCTGAAGAAGCTGAAGTTGAACGGTTCTATGAGGACCTACAAGACCTTTTAGAACTAACACTCAAAAAAGGTGTCCTTTTCATTATAGGGAACTGGAATGCAAAAGTATTAAGTCAAGAAACACCTGGAGTAACAGGCAAATTTGGCCTTGGAATATGGAATTAAGCAGGGCAAAGACTAATAAAGTTTTGCCAAGAGAATGCACTGGTCATAGCAAACACCCTCTTCCAACAACACAAGAGAAGACTCTACAAGTGGACATCACCAGATGGTCAACACTGATATCAGATTGATTATATTCTTTGCAGCCAAAGATGGAGAAGCTCTATACAGTCAACAGAAACAAGACTAGGAGCTGACTGTGGCTCAGATCATGAACTCCTTATTGCCAAATTCAGACTTAAATTGAAGAAAGTAGGGAAAACCACTAGACCATTCAGGTATGACCTAAANNCAGACTTTATTTTTTTGGGCTCCAAAATCACGGCAGATGGTGATTGCAGCCATGAAATTAAAAGACACTTACTCCTTGGAAGAAAAGTTATGACCAACCTAGATAGTATATTCAAAAGCAGAGACATTAGTTTGCCCACTGTGGTCCGTCTATTCAAGGCTATGGTTTTTCCTGTGGTCGTGTATGGATGTGAGAGTTGGACTGTGAAGAAGGCTGAGCACTGAAGAATTGATGCTTTTGAACTGTGGTGTTGGAGAAGACTCTTGAGAGTCCCTTGGACTGCAAGGAGATCCAATTAGTGCCTCCTTTAGGAGATCGGTCCTGGGTGTTCATTGGAAGGACTGATGTTGAAGCTGAAACTCCAATACTTTGGCCACCTCATGCGATGAGTTGACTCATTGGAAAAAACTCTGATGCTGGGAGGGATTGGGAGCAGGAAGAGAAGGGGACGACAGAGGATGAGATGGGTGGATGGCATCACCAACTCGATGAACGTGAGTCTGAGTGAACTCCGGGAGTTGGTGATGGAATGGAAGGCCTGGCGTGCTGCAATTCATGGGGTCGCAAAGAGTTGGACTCGACTGAGCAACTGAACTGAACTGAACTCAAGGAATTTATCCATTTCACATAAGTTGTTTATTTTCAAAAGTTTTGTGTAATTTTTCTATTACCTTTTCAATGTCTGTACCATCTGTAGTGAGTCCTTTGTTTTGTTTCTGATACAGTTAATTTCTGTGTTCTTTGTTAATTTCCTGATCAACTAAGCAAGAAGTTTGTAAGTTTTTTCTTTTCAAATAATTGTATTTCCTCAATATTTAGTCTCTATTTCATTGACTTTCCCTGTTTTTTATTTTCCATTTTATCAGTTTGGTTTTTCCTGTTGCTTCATTTCCTTTTAGTATGATTTTAATTGCAATACTTTTACTTGATTAATGAGATTGGAAATTAGAACATCACATTGGCCCTTACTTCTATAAAATATATAGCTGTAGATTTCTCTCCAAGCACTGCATTGTTGGCATCACACTATTTTAAAAACTTGAAGTATAATTCATATACACTGGAGTTTACTCCTTTGAAGCATGTAAATCAGTTGTTTTTAGTAAATTCACAAGGTTGAATAGTCATCACCACGATCTAATGCCAGAGTATTTCATTACTCCAAGAAGATTCCCTATGCCTGTTGCTACTGCTGCTGCTAAGTCGCTTCAGTCGTGTCCGACTCTGTGTGACCCCAGGGACGGCAGCCCACCAGGCTCTCCCATCCCTAGGATTCTCCAGGCAAGAACACTGGAGTTTGTTGCCATTTCCTTCTCCAATGCATGAAAGTGAAAAGTGAAAGTAAAGTCGCTCAGTTGTGTCTGACTCTTCGCGACCCCATGGACTGCAGCCTACCAGGCCCCTCCATCCCTAGGATTCTCCAGGCAAGAACACTGGAGTGGGGTGCCATTGCCTTCTCCGCTATGCCTGTTAGTGGTCATTTTTATTTCCACCTTTCCTCTAGCAAACGCTAATCAATTGGACTGTATTTTGTTTACTATTCATCAATTGAGGTACATTTTGATTGTATCCTGTGATTGTATCCCGACTTTTATCAGTAATGCTTCCATGAACATTCATGTACAAGTTTTTGTTTGAACATATGTTTTCAGTTCTCCTGAGTATATACCCAGAAGTGGAATTGCTGAGTCATATGATAGCTCTATGTTTAGTATTTTCAAGAACCACCAAACTGCTTTCCACAGTGCCTGCACAATTTTGCATTTCCACCCCCCCCAATTAATCTGTATTTGCTCTAATAGGTTATTTACATTTTTTATTATAGCCATCCTAGTGTGTATGATGGAGAAGGCATTGGCAACCCACTCCAGTACTCTTGCCTGGAAAATCCCATGGACAGAGGAGCCCAGTAGCCTGCAGTCCATGGGGTTGCTAAGAGTCAGTCACATGATGGCCAGAGGTCCTGGATTTAAGGAATTATAATCCAGTGGGTCAAACAGAGGTGCAGAGTTAGGAGATTTGGGTTGAGTCTTGCTTATCATTTATTCTGACCTCAGGCAGGTTAATTAAAAAGATTTTTTTGGCTGCACAGTGCAGCTTGCAGTAGCTTAGCTCCTGGACCAGGGATCAAACCCATGCCCCCTGCACTGGAAGGGTGGAGTCTTAGTCACTGGACCACCACGGAGGAAGTCCCCCAGATTCTTTGAATGTCAGCTTCCTCATTTGTCACAAGAATATGATGGTAGTAATAATGATAATAATAATAGTGATAATAAGAATACATTGTTCACAGGGTTGTAGTAACTAAATAAAATGGTATTTGTGAAGGAAAAGGTAGTTTTTAGATCACTGCACAAATACTGTTGTTCTCAGTAGCAACAGTAGGCAAGATAAGCAAGAATAGATGTCATTATCTCCAACTTCTGTGACTTTAACATAGTGATTAAGTATCTTGTGCAGAATCACACAGGCAGTTCTGTGCACTGCTCACTTCAGAACACAGGTCTTTGCATTCTGTTGTTTCCATCCCACTTCACTACAAGATCCTGATGCATTCCTGTTTCCAAGGGTAGCCTGTCTGTTTTTTAAATTTTGGAACACATAAAAAGGCATAATATGAGATTAAAAAAAAAACAAAACTTCTGGTTTGCATTTATCTTGGCAGCTTGAAGAAAACATATTTGTCTGGGCATGTTTAGAAATGGATGATAGGTTTTGATTCTTATCCATATCCTCCAGGCTTTCTTTGGGACACAAAGATTATCTTTGGGGTTCAGGAAAACATAATGTTATTTTATTTTTCAAATCCTCAGGGTGTTAGGAGTTTTGAGGGTTATTTTTCCATACTGCCCTTTCCTTGTAGCTATTATTTTTTAAATCTAATATTCATAATTCATTTTGTTGAAGATGAGATTTCATTTTATGCCAATAAATATGTATGACTACTGGAAGAGGAAAAAAGTGCCTGAGATGTGAATGCTGGCAAGAATTATAGGATACAGTATAGTGAAATAGAATGTGGGGATTATATCACTGGGGTTCTCTGTGAAAACCACATGATTGAGAAGAAAATGGGAATCATCTTCTGCTAAAATTGATCAAGGAAATATCTTCAAAAGCATACTGGAAAAAGATAGTTAATAGGACACAGTTTATTTTACTTGTAAAATCATAATCCTTTATGGAAGATCTGGGTAAATAGACTTCAAAATTTTGGCTTTGTTCAAGATTCCTTGACACATTGGGTGGCTTGAAAAAATGAATTCACTGTCTGGAAATTAGATTTAATCACAGTTCATAACATTCTACTTGGTACTTGGGAGCTAATTATATTAATGACCAGTGCTTATAATAAGATTACTATGTGTCAGACTATATGTTAAGCATTTAACTAGCTATTAATTCACTTAATCCTCTCCATACTTTGGGAAGTAAGTATAATTATTGTTTCTATTTTATAGATAAGAAAAAAATGTTCAGTGTATTATAATCATCTGTTTACATTTTGGTCTTTCCCTCTGGACATGAATTTATGAGGTTAGGGCTTGAACCCTCATATTATTCAACTCCCATGCTTAGCACAGACTCTGGTTCATAGGCAGTCAATAAATGTGATCTAACCTATGCTTCAGGAACCCATTGTCTGTATGATTAATTGAAGTTCACTGTTTAGGCAAAATCAAATAAGGATTTATTTGTGGATGAAGACAGGAGAAAAAGAAGTGTAAAAAGATATGAAAAGATAAATAGTAACTGATATAAGATTTTAAGTAAAGGCAGAATTATAAGTTGGGCTTCCTGGCGGTAAAGAATCTGCCTGCCAATGCAAGAAGCATGGGTTGAATCCCTGGGTCAGGAAGATCCCCTGGAGAAGGAAATGGCAACCCACAGCAGTATTCTCACCTGGAGAATCCCACAGACAGAGGACCCTGGTGGGCTACAGTCCATAGGGTTGCAAAGAGTCAGACATGACTAAATGACTTAGCAGACATGAACACAAAAGAGCTGTTTAAAACTGTCTTCCTGGGTCACAGGACATGTACAGTCTCACTTCGTTTTATTGTGCTTTACCTTAGTGCACTTTGCAGATATGTATTTTTTTATAAATTGAAAATGGAATGTTTGTGGCAACCCTACATTGATCAAGTTCTTCAGCATCATTTTTTTTTTCCAACAGCATCTGCTCACTTTATGTCTCTATGACACATTTTGGTAATTCTAGCAATATTTTAAGCTTTTCATTATCATTATATTTATTATGGTGATTTGTGATCTGTGCTCTTTGATGTTACTATTGTAATTGTTTTGGAGCACTACAAACTGTGCCCATATCAGATGACTAACTTGCTAAATGTGTGTGTGCTGACTGCTCCAGACAGGCCATTCCCCCATCTCTCTCCCTCTCCTTGGGGCCTTCCTATTCCCTGACACACAACAGTATCAAAGTCAGGCCAATTAACAATTGTACAACGCCCTCTAAGTGTTCAAGTGAAAGAAAGAGTTACAGATCTCTCACTTTAAATCAAAAGCTAGAAATGATTAAGCTTAGCGAGGACTAAAAACTAGGCTTCTTGTACCATTTAGCCAAGTTGTGAATGCAAAGGAAAAGTTCTTGAAGGAAATTGAAAGTGCTACTTCAGTGAACGCATGAATGATAAAAAAAAAAAAAAATGTAGCATAGCCTTATTGCTGATGTGGAGAAAGTTGTAGTGGTCTGGATAGAAGATCAAACCAACCACAGCATTCCCTTAAGCCAAAGCCTGATTCAGAGCAAGGCCCTAACTTGCTTCATTTCTGTGAAGGTTAAGAGAAGTGAGGAAGTTGCAGAATTAAAATTGAAAGCTAGCAGAGTTTGGTTCACGAGGCTTAAAGAAAGAACCGGTGCAAGGTGAAGCAGTAGGTACTGATAAAGAAACTGCAGCAAGTTATCTGGAAGATCTACCCAAGATAATTAATGAAGGTGGCTACATTAAACAGATTTTCAATATAGATGAAAGAGTGTTATATTGGAAGAAGATGCCATCTAGGACTTTCGTAGCTAGATAGGAGAAGTCAATGCGTGGCTTCAAAGCTTCAAAGGACAGGCTGATCCTCTTGTCAGGCTAAAGTGGCTGGTGACTTTAAGTTGAAGCCAATGCTCATTTAAGATCCTGAAAAGGCCCTTCACAATTATGCTAAATCTCCTCTGCCTGTGCTCTGTCAGTGGGACAACAAAGCCTGGATGCCAGCACATCTGTCGACAGCATGCTTTACTGAGTATTTTCAACCCACTGTTGAGACCTACTGCCCAGAAAATAAAGATCCCTTTACTGCTTGTTGACAAACAACCGGTCGTCCAAGAGCTATGATGGACATGTATGAGATTCATGTTTTCATGCCTGCTACACAACATCCATTTTAGGGCCCTTGGAACAAGGAGTAATTTTGCCTTTCAAATCTTATGATTTGAGAAATACCTTATAAGGTTATTGTTGCCATAGATAGCGATTCCTCTGATAGATCTGGGCAAAGTAAATTGGAAACCTTCTGGAAAGGATTCACCATTGCAAATTTCATTAAGAACGTATGTGATTCATGGAAAGAGGTCAAAATATCAACATTTATAGGAGTTTGGAAGTTGATTCCAACATTCATGGATGACTTTGAGGAGTTCAAGATTTCACTGGAGGAAATAACTGCAGATGTGGAAAAAACAAGAGAACTAAACTTAGAAGTGGAGCCTGAAGATGTGACTGAATTGCTGCAATGTCATGACCAAACATGGTTTCCCAAGTGATGCTAGTGGCAAAGAACCTGCCTGCCAATGCAGGTGACTCAGGCGTGGGTTTGATCCCTGGGTCACAGATCCCTGGAGAAGGGAAATGGCAACCCACTCTAGTATTCTTACCTGGGAAATCCCATGGACAGAGGAGCCCAGGGGCTACATACAGCCTTTGAGGTTGCAGAGTCGGACACGACTGAGCTACACACACATGACCAAACGTGAACGAATGAAGAGTTGCTTCTCACA
This sequence comes from Redunca redunca, assembly GCA_006410935.1. Lineage (NCBI taxonomy): Eukaryota > Metazoa > Chordata > Mammalia > Artiodactyla > Bovidae > Redunca > Redunca redunca. The sequence continues at coordinate 317,646 of SJYQ01006169.1, read as the reverse complement.
GATAAGCAAAGGAAGTGGCTTCTTGAGATGGACCCTACTCCAGGTGAAGATGCTCTGATGATTGTTAAAATGACAACAAAAGAGTTTGATTAGTACATAAATTTAGTTCTAAAGTAGTGGCAGAGTTTGAGAGAATTGACTCCAATTCTGAAAGAAGTTCTACAGTGGGTAAGATGCTATTAAATAGCATGGCAGGTTACAGAGAAATCATTTATACCAGAAAGAGTGAATCAATTCAAGCATCATCATTATTTTATTTTAAGAAATTGTCACAGCCACTCAAACTTTCAGCAACCAACACTCTGATTTGTCAACCACTCTCATCACTGAGGCAAGACTCTATCAGCAGAAATATTATAACTCACTGAAGGCTCAAATGATGGTTAGCATTTTTAAGCAATAAAGTATTTTAAAAATTGTTATGCACATTTTTTTAGACATAATGTTATAATACAGTTAACAGACTACAGTAAAAGCACAAGTGATTTTTATATGTACTGGGAAACCAAAAATTTTGTGTGACTTACTTTATTGTGATATTTGTTTTCTTATGGTGGTCTAGAACTTTAAACTGAAATATCTCCAAGGTATTCCTGTATATTAATTAATAACAATTTCAACTATTATAACTTTAAGCAGTGATTTTTAAGAAGAAATATGGTCATCAGTAAGAGGATGATATAAGCTTCATAAAGGTGTTCTTGGAATGCATCCTGACAGAATCTTAGTCTGCTCCCATGGCAGGCATCAGTAATCAATAACAGAACTCTTCCTTCATGAGCCTGACTTTTGCTAAGTAATCCTCAACTCAGTGCTCCTACTTCCCACAAAGAGGAGATTAGAATAGGCACACAAGTTGAAAACTATTTGCCATTCCAGATTTATTGTATGGTACTTCTGAAGCTCAAATGTAGAAGAGAGATCACTGAATGCAGTGGAGAAAAAAAGTGGTATAGTGTATGTCGTGTGATATATTTGGAAATATTATTAAATGTATTTTATTGCAAATGTATTTTTTATATACTTCTGTGGCAAGTTTTTAGGGGGTGTAATTTCAACTTTCAGAAAAGCAAAAATGATACAAAGAATTGCTTTACACCTTTTATGTAGATTCACCAGTTGTGTATCTTTTTCTCCATTTGCTCTATCATTCTACCTATCCATTATCTCTGCCTGTCAATCTGTATACACAGAGATTTTTCTGACCCAGTTGAGAGAACGTTGCAGCCATCATGCTTCTCTGCTCTTTTACTTAAAGTATTATTGTCACTAATTTAAAAAATACCTATGATAATGATAAAGCGTTTGCCTGCAATGCAGGAGACCTGCGTTCATCCCTGGGTTGGAAAGATCCTCTGGAGAAGGAAATGGCAACCCACTCCAGTACTCTTGCCTGAAAAATCCCACGGATGGAGGAGCCTGGTAGGCTACAATCCATGTGGTCCACAAAGAGTCGGACACGACTGAGCGACTTCACTTTCATGGTAATATTGACTTCCTTTCTCTTTCGGTGTACAGTTCTATGTGTTTTAGTACATGTAACCAAGCCATGGTCAGGATACTAAATGGTTCCATTACCACAAAGCTTTTCTCATGCTGCCCCATCCCTACCCCTAAACACTGGCAATTTAAAAATGAGTGAAATCTGTAATCCTTTGGTACAGATCTGTAATCCTTTGGTACAGTTTTGTCTTTTCCATGAAGTCATATAAATGCAATTATGCAAATATAACCTTTTGAGATGGGCTTATTTCACTTAGCACATTTTGAGATTTATTCATGTTGTATGTAACAGTCATTTGTCCTCTTATATTTTCTGAGTATTGCAATATATGGAAGTACTACAGCTTATCCATTCTCACACTGATGCATTTGGGGTGGTTCTATTTTTGGCAATCATGAATAGACTTGTGATAAACATTCATGTTTTTAAGCAATAAGTTTGAATTTTCTCTACTGTAAATATCTGGGCATGAGTGAAGTTACTGGGTCATATGGTTGGTGTATATTTAAATTAATAAGAAACTACTGAACTGTCTTCTAAGAGCTTCCCTGATAGCTCAGCTGGTAAAGAATCCACCTGCAGTGTGGGAGATCTTTGTTCAGTCAATGGGTTGGGAAGATCCCCTGGAGAAGGGAAAGGCTACCCACTCCAGTATTCTGGTCTGGAGAATTCCATGGACTCTGTAGTCCATGGGGTCGCAAAGAGTCGGAGATGACTGACTTTCACTTTCACTTTCAAACTATTTTCTAAGACAACTTTAATTTTTTGTACAACTACTAGAAATGTATGTGAAGTTCAATTGTTATGCATCCTTGTTAGCACCTAATTTTGTCAGTTTTTTTTTTAACCATTTAGTAGGTGTGTAATTGTATTACATTGTGGTTTTAATTTGTACTACAGGCTAGTGATGATAAGCAGCTTTTCATGTGTTTATTTGCCACCTGTATATTCATCTTTGATAAAATATTCAGATCTTTCACTCATTTTTAAATTGGGTAGGTTATTTTATTATTGCTGATTTTGAGAGTTTTTTCAAAATTCAATTCTTTGCTGAATATCTGATTTGATGTTGAAGCTGAAACTCCAATACTTTGGCCACCTGATGCGAAGAGCTGACTCATTTGAAAAGACCCTGATGCTGGGAAAGATTGAGGGCAGGAGGAGAAGGGTACGACCCGACGGACATGGGTTTGGGTGAACTCTGGGAGTTGGTGGTAGACAGGGAGGCCTGGTATGCTGTGGTTCATGGGGTCGCAAAGACACAACTAAGTGACTGAACTGAACTGAACTGAACTAAGTTATTAACTTTGATGAAGTCCAGCTTATTTTTTCTCTTCTGGATTGTGCTTTTGGTGTCATATTTAATAACTCTTTGCCTAATGCAAGTTATGAAGGTTTTCTTCTAAAAGTTTTAGGTTTTAACTCTAGAAATGTTTTACGAGGTGCAAGGCTTAGATTGACAATTATATATATGTGTGTGTGTTTGTTTCAATCTGGATGCTGATTGTCTCAAAACCATTTGTTGAAAAGACTGTCCTTTCTCTAGTGAGTTACCTTTACACTTTTCCATATTTGAGTGGTCTCCTTTTGAGGTTTTTATTCTCTTCCATTGATCTCTGTATTTTGCTTTGCAATACCACACTGCCTTTATATTCTGTTTGCTTTACACTGTACACTGTATACTTTATAATACTGTAGCTTTATGCATGCATGCTAAGTCACTTCAGTCATCCCTGACTCTTTGCGATCCCATGGACTATAACCCACCTGGGTGCTCTGTCCATGGGATTTTCCAGGCAAGTATACTGGAGTGGGTTTCCATGCCCTCCTACAAGGAATCCTCCCCACCCAGGGATCGAAGAACCATCTCGTAGGTCTCCTGCATTGCCAAGGAGGTTCTTTAACACTGGCGCCAATTGGGAAGCCCTGTAGCTTTATAATAAGTGTTAAAATTGGGTAGTGTGAATCCTCCAACTTTATTCATTTAAAAATTGTTCTGGATATTCAAATTCCTTTGATTTTCCATATAAATTTTAGACTCAGCTTGTCTGTCACTACAAAAAATCTTGCTGAAATTTAATTGGAATTATATTAAATCTATAGATAAATTGAGGAGAATTGGCATGTTAAACTGATTCTTTCAATCTATCGTCATATTGATAGAGTGTGTCTCCACTTAACTAGGCCTTTTCTGATTTATAAGCATTCTTTTATTATTTCTCGTCTATCTGGAAAACTTTAATTGACACTTTTTTAGAGCAAGTCTGCTAATGATATAGATTCTCAGTCATTTTTTCATCTGAGAATATCTTTATTTTAGCTACATTCCTGAAGGATATTTTAACTGGATATAGAATTATGGGTTGAAAGCTGTTTTCTTTCAGCATTTTAAAAATGTTTCACTGCCTCCTGGCTCTCGTGGTTTTTAATGAGAAGCATGAAGTCATTCACGGTTTCCCTGTTGGCTCAGATGGTAAAAAGTGTGTCTGCAATATGGGAAATCTGGGTTCCATCCCTGGGTCAGGAAGATCCCCTGGAGGAGGAAATGGCTAGCCACACCAGTATTCTTGCCTGGAGAGTCCCATGGAGAGAGGAGCCTGACAAGCTACAGTCCATGAAGTTGGATGCAGCTGAACGACTAACAAAAATGATGATGATGAAGTCATTTGGATCAAAATTATGACCACCTATATAGTAGCTATTATTTTTCTCTGGCTGCTTTCAAGATATTTTGTCTTTTGTTTTCAGCCTTTTGGGTCTGGTATTATCTGGATATGAATAATTTTGAGTTTTTTTTTCTGTTTGAGTTTCACCTATTGTCCCATAGGTTCTTTTGGCTCTGCTTTACACAAAAAACTTTTAAAATCCCTATTTTTCAGGTTGGATAATTTTTATTGATATCTTGAAGTTTATTAGTGAGCCCATCTAGTAAGTTTTTATTTCAGTCATTGTATGTTTCCAGTTCTAACCTTTTCTTTTGGTAGTTTTTTATACCTTTTCTTTCTCTCTTGAGACTTTCCATTTTTTCATTTGTTTCAAGGGTTTTTACATTTACTTATTAGAGAATGATTTTAATAACTCTCTTAAAATCTTGTTTTAATTTCAACATCTGTTGTTCTTGGCTACTGATTGCATTTTCCCTTGAGAAACGTCAAGATTTTCCCAGTTTTTTATATGCTGAATAATTCTGGATTTGATCCTGGACATTTTGAATAGTATGTAATGGGATTTTAAGTTTTGTTTAAATCCTGTAGAGAATGTTTGAAGTTCATTTGTATAGTAGGCAATTAAACAGTTTAAGTTTACTTTGCAAGTCCTTACCCTGCCTCTTTTGGGCTGTGATTCCAACATCAGTTCAGTTTTCAAAATCTTTGCTGTGCTACTTGGGTCTGTCTCCTTTGTGTAGGGCTTTCCCAGCAGCTTAGCTGGTAAAGAACCCTCCTCCACTGCAGGAGACACAACAGACATGAGTTCAGTTCCTGGGTTAGAAAGATCCCGTGGAGGAGGAAATGGCTACCCACTCCAGTATTCTTGCCTGGAAAATTCCTTGGACAGAAGAGCCTGGCTGGCTACAGTCCATGGGGTTGCAAAGAGTTGGACACAACTCTGGGCCCATGCACACAATCTATGTGTCACACCCAGTGACCAGTCTGGGACTTAGGCAGTGACTCATCTTGTTCAACAGTCCTCAATGCTGTTTAGGGTCAGTTCAGTTCAGTCGCTCAGTCGTGTCCGACTCTTTGCAACCCCATGAATTGCAACACGCCAGGCCTCCCTGTCCATCACCAACTCCCGGAGTCCACCCAAACCCATGTCCATTGAGTTGGTGATGCCATCCAACCATCTCATTTTGTCATCCCCTTCTCCTCCTTCCCTCAATCTTTCCCAGCATCAGGGTCTTTTCAAATGAGTCAGCTCTTTGCATGAGGTGGCCAAAGTATTGGAGTTTCAGCTTCAGCATCAGTTCTTCCAATGAACACCCAGGACTGATCTCCTTTAGGATGGACTGGTTGAACCTCCTTGCAGTCCAAGGGACTCTCAAGAATCTTCTCCAACACCACAGTTCAAAAGCATCAATTCTTTAGCACTCAGCCTTCTTCACAATCCAACTCTCACATCCATACATGACTACTGGACAAACCATAGCCTTGACTAGATGGACCTTTGTTGGCAAAGTAATGTCTCTGCTTTTTAATATGCTGTCTAAGTAGGTCATAACTTTCCTTCCAAGGAGTAAGTGTCTTTTAATTTCATGGCTGCAATCACCATCTGCAGTGATTTTGGAGCCCCCCAAAATAAAGTCTGACACTGTTTCCACTGTTTCTCCATCCATTTGCCATGAAGTGATGGGACTGGTTGCCACGATCTTAGTTTTCTGAATGTTGAGCTTTAAGCCAACTTTTTCACTCTCCTCTCTCACTTTCATCAAGAGGCTCTTTAGTTCTTCACTTTCTGCCATAAGGGTGGTGTCATCTGCATATCTGAGGTTATTGAGATTTCTCCCAGCAATCTTGATTCCAGCTTGTGCTTCTTCCAGCCCAGCGTTTCTTATGATGTACTCTGCATAGAAGTTAAATAAACAGAGTGATAATATACAGCCTTGACATACTCCTTTTCCTATTTGGAGCCAGTCTGTTGTTCCATGTCCAGTTCTAACTGTTGCTTCCTGACCTGCATATAGGTTTCTCAAGAGGCAGGTCAGGTGGTCTGGTATTCCCATCTCTTTCAGAATTTTCCACAGTTTATTGTGATCCACACAGTCAAAGGCTTTGGTAGAGTCAATAAAGTAGAAATAGATGTTTTCCTGGGACTCTCTTGCTTTTTCCATGATCCACATGCACAACTCAGAGATGAGCCCAGGAGTTCATGCCTAGTTTTTAAGGCATGGCTTTCTGAAACTTCCTTCTCTCTATGCCTTCCCCCCAGGGAAATCTTTCCTGCTCTTAGGCACCCCTTTCCTGTTCTTCTGACTAGAAAGTCATGGCTTTAGTTTCCCTGATGTGTTGTGCCCTGCCCACAACTGTGTCTGCTACTGGGACCTCGTAGTGAGAGATCAGGGAGAAAAGAGCAACAGGGATTCCTCTTACACTCTTGAATCCATGGTTTCTTTGCTCAGAGAGAAGGGTTTCTTCTCTCTAAGTTTTAGTCATTTGTTCTGCTATTGTTGCCCCTGTGTCACTGTAGGATTAAATAGGGGCTGGGACAAGAGAGGGAGTGAAAAACCCAGAGGATTTCCCTCAGTCTTTCTGACCCATAAGAGGCCATTCTTATTCTCTTCTTGGACAAGAAAGACAGGACTTTTGGAGCACTTTCCATCTCCTCTTGTCTATACTTGTGGATTGTAGGTTGTCTTTGAGTTCAGCCTGGGAGAAACTAGATTTCAGACAACTACCCCCAGTTTAGTGGTTCTCAGATATTTGTTTGTCTTTCCCAGTCTACCTGTTGCCATTGACTTTTCAAAGTCCTCCATACACCATCTTTAAAGAGCTTAATTGCATTTGGTGGGAGAGAGAGTAGGGTATACTGTCTCCATTTCATCTGGAACTCAGAGAGTTATTTGCTCTTAAGTACTTCTTAAGTGCTTTGACGTTGTATTTTTCTTTCTTATTTATTTATTTATTTTTGCCGTGCCACGTGGCTTGTGGGTTTTTAGTTCCCTGACCAGGAATCAAATGCAGGCAGCCAGCAGTGGAAGCACAGCATTCTTACCACTGGACTACAGCGAATTCCCTCAGTGTAATATTTCTTAAGATGAAGGACTTTCTCTTATTATGACTACCTTTTAATAATCAAAATCAATAAGCATTTTATAACACTATTATCTGACCCATAGTCCATATTCAAATTTTATCAGTTGCCCTAATGATTATAGTCTATAGTTTTTCTTTTCCCTGACTGAAAAACATGCATTATATTTTGTCATCATGTTTCTTTATTTTCCTTTAATCTAGCACACTTCTTTAGCCTTCCTCTGCCTTTTGTGCCCTTGATATTTTAAAAAATACAGACAGGTTATTTTATGGGATATCTTTAAGTTTGTGTTCGATGTTTCCTAATGATTAGGTTCAGGTTATGTATTTTGGCAAAAACATGACATGAGATGTTGTGTTCTTCTTAACATTCATTAGAGGAGATACATGATGTCTCTGTGGACCATTATCAGGCTGTTATCTTTGATCACTAAGGTAAGATGTTGCTTAACAGTTTTCTCTAAAGTTAGTATTTTGTGAGTGTCTTTAGGGACTGGATTCAATTATGAATATGACTACCAGGCTATAAGGAAAACTCTGGACTAGTGATATCCTACAGAACAATCTGCGATAGTGGAATGTTCAACTCTGCACTGTCCAATATGGTAGCCGTTTGAAATGTGGCTAGTGCAACTGAGAACCTTTGAGGAGTATAGTTTGAAGTTGAAAGTGTCCAGAGAAATACCATTTCCTAAAGCTATGGTTTTTCCTGTGGTCATGTATGGATGTGAGAGTTGGACTGTGAAGAAAGCTGAGTGCCGAAGAATTGATGCTTTTGAACTGTGGTGTTGGAGAAGACTCTTGAGAGTCCCTTGGACTGCAAGGAGATCCAACCAGTCTATTCTGAAGGAGATCGGTCCTGGGTGTTCTTTGGAAGGAATGATTCTAAAGCTGAAACTCCAGTACTTTGGCCACCTCATGTGAAGAGTTGACTCACTGGAAAAGACTTTGATGCTAGGAGGGATTGGGGGCAAGAGGAGAAGGGGATGACAGAGGATGAGATGGCTGGATGGCATCACTGACTCGATGGACGTGAGTTTGAGTGAACTCCGGGAGTTGGTGATGGACAGGGAGGCCTGGAGTGCTGCAATTCATGGGGTCGCAAAGAGTTGGACACGACTGAGCGACTGAACTGAACTGAACTGAAAGAGTTTTTTCATACCTTGATTTCCTAAAATGCTCTGGGAGAAAAAGTTCCATGGTCAAATAAATTAAGAACCAATCTACAGAGCATACTTAGTGAAACAGTGCAATATGGCAGCATAGAGTATTTTTTCATTTGTCCTAGAACTAAGGTGTGGGGGAAATTATCAGCTAATTATTTTGCAAATCCTTCCAAAACTTAACTGGCTTTTATAAATTACCTGCTGAACAGAATAGCCAAGTTAGTGGCAGTGATGAGATTTACACCCGACTCCAGAAGTTGAGGTCTTTCTAGTACATCAGAAATGGTAATGGAGAAAATGATATTGACATTCAGGTTGCCTCATGAGACTTTGTCTAAGGGTGATGAAAGCAAGAGTCTTCAAAGACTTATTTCTAGTGCTTGGATTTCATCTTCACAGTGCAAACCCAGGAAATGTTTAGCATTCTCAATATGAGGTCATCCCAGTCTTTCTAAGGGAACTAATATTAATATTAATGGCCCCTGTCAATGTGCAGCATAGCTATTGAGAGTGTGTTTCTTTCTATTTAAATAAATGAAATCTCAGAACAGAGTAGTAGGTTGATGCCTTAGTGAAAGTCATTCAGAGCATCACAGCAAATATTCTCATGCAAATCTAGTCAGCACAGACGGGTCTGTGTCTCTCAAAATCACACAGGTAATGAGTTACTGAAGGGAACATACGATGATTGGAGAGTATGAGGAAAGAAGGCTTGGAACCCAGGGAAAGAGAACAGTTTGCAGAGACAAAGAGCTCTTGAGTCAGAGACTAGAGCCAGCAGTTGGCTGGTTTGAATTAGAGGGGAGTGAACTTTGTGCCTTGTCTTCTTTCTCTTCCTTTCTCAAGTTCCTTTGGGAAACTCTTTGCTGAGCCTGGGTGGGTTGGAGAAATTTCATTCCTGTGACTGAAACTGTTGTTTTGACTGGCTCACTCTAGCAGCTGAGAGCTGTAGTTTTAAGAATTCTCAGGCAAAGGGATTGTGTCTAGTTGATGAGCTCAGAATTCAGATAAGATCTCGCAAGTGGTACCAAAAGTCATTAGTGTTGTCTGAAGCCATAATTCTTGAAGGTAATTGGGTTTAAAAGCAGAAGTATTTCGGAGATTGATTTCTTCCTCAATAAAAGTAGATTTTGCTTTCTTTTTGGGTACACAGTGGAAGTTGTGACCCAGAAATGCCCCTCTAAGACATTACAGATGGCTATTTTCATGTGCTGTTTGGCAGGTGTTCAGGAAAACCACAGGGGAAAGTTGGCTTTGAAATGGCTATGCTTTAAGGTATATGGTATGATACTTTGTAAAGATTCATTTTCTTGCCAAATATAACATTCAGTTACCAACTGGAAGTGTAAAAGTTCATATTTTCATGAAAATCTTAGCAATGAGTTTAACAGGGCTCCTTAATTAGGTTTCATTTTTCCCATTCTTCAGTGCCTACTTACTTGACCGCTAGAGGGCATTGTTGGTAGTGATATCAAGAGAAAGTAAAACAAAGAATTTTGTCTATTTTTTCCTGAGTTGGTTTTTTTTTTTCCATTTTCATTGCAGCAGTAAATAATAATATACATACAAAGGATATTTTATTTGCTGTTTTTATTCTATTTTGAACCCCAGACACTTAACTTCTAGCCTTTAGGTGGGTTAATGTAATAAAAAATGAATCATAATTTTTTTCAGGTTTTTAAAAAATTCTAAATATGTGTCTGTCATTTTTTTCTCCTCCAATGTTATATATTCTTGCAGATATTATTTTGGAATATTATTGTGCAGTTAGGGACTCATCATTATGCCAAACAGTGCAACAATTCCATTTTCTATATCATACTTTTCCTGATATTTTCCTGAAAATCAGGGCTTATTTATAACAGGCAAAGTCTCTTCTACACACTGATGAGGGGCTATCAAAATCTAAAAATAGTAAGATAAGTTCTTTCCATTTTAGGACAATTGTATTATTCATCAGAAATTCTTAATGTCTTGCTTCTAGAATTCATTTTATTAGACAAGAACCTTTAGTTGCAAGTAATGGAAACCAAATCAGGCATGCTTTTGCAAAAAGGGAGTGGTAATTTATAGTCAGGAAACAGAGATGTCTCATGGACTGTGGCCAACACAAGAACTGGAAACTAGACCTCAGGACACTCTCAGTCTCCTGTGTTTGCTCTTCTCTATGTCATTACTTCATTCTGCTCTGTGTATATACGTATTCTCCACTTCTCGCATCTCCACGGCCAAGTATAACAATAGAGTGAGTAAAAATGACAGAAGGTCTTTTGTTACCCAAGAAGTGGTCCTGCTCCTACCGTTGTGGTTCCCTCTGGATGGTGCATTATTGAATGATGTGGTGATGAGTGGATCCCATGGTCTTGGGTTCACTCCCACATCTTTTTCATGGTGAAGTAGGTCTCCTGGTTGGATGCCTTACATGGTGTCCAAGCCTGTGGTTGAGGCACTGCCTAGGTCCCTGGGCATGATGCTGACTCAGACTCTGGTATTTATGTCTGTCCTTGTGAGGATGAATGACTGGCCTTTCCAGGATGGAGGGGCTCCATGTAGTCAACTTGCTGTTAAGTGGCTGGTTGACTTCCTTGAGCAATGACACTATATTGGGGGTTCAGGGTTGATCTCTGTTGCTGCCAAGTTGGATATCCAGAGGCAGCAGTAGTTGGATTGGCCTTGGTGAGTGGGGTTCATGCTCTTGGGCTTACATATAACTTCTGTTTCTACCACCATATCCACTCTGTTTGTGTGTCTATTCGCTTGCTCTGTGTTGATTGATGACAGAGGCTGACTAATGTCAAGTGACTATTCATTTTGTCTCCTTGGTTGTTCAGAGCTTTTCTGCAGTAGATGCTTTCTGGTCTGTATCCACATGTAATACACAAGTCTTCATCCTTTATGCTGTCACCTATGTGTCTATCCACAGGCCTCCTGTCTCTTGTATATAAATATTTACATCCTCACCTTGGATCACTTCTCCTTCCATCCAAACGACCAGTTGTACTGTGTACCAGTCTACCATCGAGAAGAGTTTCCTCTCTATTGTCTTTACAGATCTAGAACAGAGTTGCTGAAGTTTTAGTTTGCATTAGAATTAGCTGAACAGCTGTTCAAAACGTAGACTGCTCGGGACTTCCCTAGTGGCACATCTGCCTGCCAATGCAGGGTACACGGGTTCAATCCCTGGTCTGGGAAAATTCCATACCATGGAGCATCTAAGCCCATTCTAGAGCCTGAGAACTGCAGCTACTGAAACCTGTGTGCCCACAGCCTGTGCTCTGCAACAAGAGAAGCCACGATAATGAGAAGCCTGTGTACTGCGATGAAGAGTGGCCCCTGCTTATTGCAACAAGAGAAAGCCCTCATGCATCTGTGAAGGCCCAGCACAACCAAAAATAAAGTAAAACAAATAATTTTTTAAAAAACAACCATAGGTTGTTGGACTCAACCCCCGAATTTCTGATTAAGTAGGCCTGGAATAGGAACCAGGACTGTATTTCTAACAAGCTTCTAGGTGATGCTGATGCTTCTGGTCTGGGGACTGTACTTTGAAAACCACTGCTTCAGAGATTATAAAATGCATTCTATACTTCTTAGAGTCTTTAAGTAGTATTTTACCACTTCATGAACAATATAAAAAGCTTATATCATGAAAACTGCCCTACTTATGATTACTCTTTTTGCTTTTGTCATGTATTTTACTTCTACCTATGTTATAAACTCTATTACATGTTATTGTTTTTTTTAATAGTCACTAGTCTTCTAAAAAGTTTTGAAGGACTTGGTCTTTTGCATTTATCCTAGATTTATTCTCTCTGGAGCCCTTCATTTATTTTTTTTAAAACTTTCATGCTTCAATTTGGAATCACTTCCTTTCATCTTGAAGAACTTCTTTTAGGTTTTTTTGTACTGCAGATGTGCTTGTCAAAATTTTCCTCAGCTTTGGTTTGTTTGAAAATATCATTATTTTACCTTTACTTATTTTCTTATTTTATTTTATTTTTTAATTTAAATTTATTCATTTTAATTGGAGGCTAATTACTTTACAATATTGTATTGGTTTTGCCATACATCAACATGAACCTGCCAGGGGTATACATATGTTCCCCATCCTGAACCCCCCTCCCACCTCCCTCTCGGTACCATCCTTCTGGGTCATCCCAGTGCACCAGCCCCAAGTATCCTGTATCCTGCATCGAACCTGGACTGGCGATTCATTTCTTGTATGATATTATACATGTTTCAATGCCATTCTCCCAAATCATCCCACCCTTTCCCTCTCCCACAGAGTCCAAAAGACTATTCTATACATCTGTGTCTCTTTTGCTGTCTTGCATACAGGGTTATTATTACCATCTTTCTAAATTCCATATACATGTGTTAGTATACTATATTGGTGTTTTTCTTTCTAGCTTACTTCACTCTATATAATAGGCTCCAGTTTCATCCATCTCATTAGAATTGACTCAAATGTATTCTTTTTAATGGCTGAGTAATACTCCATTGTGTATATGTACCACAGCTTTCTTATCCATTCATATGCTGATGGGCATCTAAGTTGCTTCCATGCCCTAGCTATTATAAACACTGCTGTGATGAACATTGGGGTACATGTGTCTCTTTCAATTCTGGTTTCCTCGGTGTGTATGCCCAGCAGTGGGATTGCTGGGTCATAAGGCAGTTCTATTTCCAGTTTTTTAAGGAATCTCCACACTGTTCTCCATAGTGGCTGTACTAGTTTGCATTGCTACCAACAGTGTAAGAGGGTTCCCTTTTTTCCACACCCTCTCCAGCATTTATTGCTTGTAGACTTCTGGACCGCAGCCATTCTGACTGGCGTGAAATGGTACCTCATTGTGGTTTTGATTTGCATTTCTCTGATAATGAGTGATGTTGAGCATCTTTTCATGTGTTTGTTAGCCATCTGTATGTCTTCTTTGGAGAAATGTCTGTTTAGCTCTTTGGCCCACTTTTTGATTGGGTTGTTTATTTTTCTGGAATCGAGCTGCAAAAGTTGCTTGTATATTTTTGAAATTAGTTGTTTGTCAGTTGCTTCATTTGCTATTATTTTCTCCCATTCTGAAGGCTGTCTTTTCACTTTGCTTATAGTTTCCTTTGTTGTGCAGAAGCTTTTAATTAGGTCCCATTTGTTTATTTTTGCTTTTATTTCCAAACTTTTAAAAATTTACTTAACTTTATTCTGTTTGACTATGCTGGGTCTTCATTGCTTCACGAGGGCTGTCCCTAGTTTCGGTGCAAGGGGGCTATTTTTTGTTGCGGTGCAGGGGCTTCTCTTCACAGTGGCTTCTCTTGCCATAGAGCATGGGCTCGAGGTCTACAGGCTTCAGTAGTCTGCAGCATGAAGGTCAGCAGTGGTGGCTCGTGGGCTCTAGACCACAGCTCAGTAGTTATGGCACACGTGCTAAGTTGCCCTGAGGCACGTGGAGTCTTCCCAGACCAGAGATCAAACCCTTGTCCCCTGCCTTGTCAGGCGGGCTCTTAACCACTGGATCACCAGGGAAGTGATGATCCCCGTTACTTCTGAAGGATATTTTCACTGGTAAAGAACTTTAGGTCAGCAGTTTTCTTTCCTTTTCTTTTTTTTTTTTTTCCTAGCACTTTGACAATGTCATTTAATTGTCTTTTGGTTTCCACCATTCACATAATTGGGCTTCCCAGGCAGCAAAGTGGTAAAGAATCCGCCTGCCAATGTGAGAGACACACGTTTGATCCCTAGATTGGGAAGAGCCCTTGGAGGAGGAAATGGCAACCCACTCAAGTCTTCTTATCTGGAGAATCCTGTGGACAGAGGAACTTGGTGGGTCACAAAGAATAAGAAATGACCAAGTGACTGAGCTCCTATATGCGTTCTTCTAATTGTTCCCTTGAAAATGTCTTTTTTTTCCTCTGGCTGTTTTTAAAATTTCCTTTTATCTTTAGCTTTGAGCAGTTAATTATGATGTTCTTGGGAAGTTTTTCTTTGTATTTATCTCAGTTGGGGTTCACTGAGCTTCTTGTGTCTGTGGTGATGTCTTTTATCAGTTTTGGAAAATTCAGAGACATTATCTCTTTACATACTCCTTCTCTCCATTCCTTTTCTCTTCTTCTAGAATGCTAGCACACATTAGGCTGTTTGACACTCTCCTTTTCTCTTTTTAAATTCCTTTTCCTATCTGCTTCAGTTTGAATAATTTATTTTGAGTTGTCTTTGAATTCACTGACTCATTCCATGAAATCCTAATTTTCTGTATTATATAGTCCTAGAAAGTTTTTTTGGTTCTTTTTAGAGATTCTACTTCCTTGCTTAAATTCTTCATATTTTCATTCACTTTGTTCATCTTTTCCTCTATTTTAACATGTTCATAATAGTTATTTTGATATGTGTCTTAATTCCATCATCTGGATCATCTTTTGTTTTACTTCTATTATTTTCTTGATTATAAGTTAGACTTTCCTACATCTTTGCATGTCCTTTTTATTGTTAATTTTCATCTTGTGCTAGGCATTGTATTATGATTTAATTATATTTCTTTTCAGGTAGGGCACACATTTTAGTTTATCAAGCAGCAAAGTTGAGGGGCTAATGCCTTCAGTTCTATCCGGAATTGAGTTGGGATTGGAGAGGGTCACAGGTTTACATTGCTTTGGTTCCTAAGCAGATGTATTGAGATCTGTCCTGTGTTCAGTACAGCAGCTCCCTCCGTGTGACTTTGAGACTTAATCACTCACACCATGGGGAGCTCTCTCTACCTTTCCAGACTAGTGCCCTCGCTTCACAAGCTGCCCAGCGTTTGTCAGCAGTCTCATGGGCAAAGACTGGCTGATGGGGAGAGCAGCTTGTTCCTTGGAGGATTCCTCTAGGTTCAGATATATCACTCAGGCTATTGAGTGTCAGACACTGTTAGATTTTGCTTTCCCTTGGAAGAAGACTTTCTTTTCAGGTGGCAAGCTCAGTTACCTACCTATCTCACACTTAGCAGATGCTACCAAGGAGAAAAAGGTTCTCCCCTGTCTGGAAGTTAGCTCCCCTAGAAATTTTTGCATCCATTTTTCCAGTTTATCCATCTTCTCCCTTCTTGTTAGAATAAGAGCTCTAGCCTGCTGTAGACTTTTACATCGTAACCTAAAACAGAACTCATCTACATTGTCTTTAATCCCTATGAAAACCATGCAAATTGATATCATCACCTTTATTTGAAGGTGAATATCACCTTTATTGTTTAGTTGGTCAGTCATGTCTTGAGTCTTTAGTGACCCCAAGCACTGTAGTCCTCCAGACTCCTCTGTTTATGGAATTTCCCAGGCAAGAATAATGGAGTGGGTTGCCATTTCCTTCTCCAAGGGGTCTTCTGGATCCAGGGATCAAACCCATGTCTCCTGCGTTGCAGGCAGATTCTTTATCACTGAACCACCAGGGAAGCTGGGGTTAATGTCATCTTTTTAAGATTTAAATGAAGCTTAGAGTGGACCACTTGCCAGACATCATTCCATCTGTAAGTAGTAGAGTCAGAATTTTACTGCAGACTGAATTTCCCATGCCTCTAGAACCTGTGCCCCCTCTCTTCCCCAACCTGCCCTTTACTCCTTCTATTATAAATGGTCTTCTGTAAGGTGACTCAGAAAAAAAAAAAAAAAAGTCTGTGGTCAAATTCATCTAAGAAATGCTGTAGGCTATCTTCCCATCAACACAGTGTTTTCTAAATTTATTTAACTTCAGGACTTTCCCCCACCTTAGCAAATAATAGCTAGTAATACTCTACAGAGCTAGAATTGTGTGGAGTACATTTTTCACAGAACAGTACTACATTATTCTGTCTCCTGATTCTGCTGGTTATGTCTTCCAAGAAGGTCATTTATGAATTATTTATAATAATTCACCAAAGCATTTGTTAAAGACTACAGTTCTAAATTTTATTAATTTAATTATTTCCTAAAGAAGAAATGCCCATTTAACTGAATGTTTAGAATAAATCTATTTTAAACCATGCCCTAAAAAAGAAAATGGTAAACATGAGAGAACAGAGTTAGCAAAATGAATTATATTCTTTTATTTAAAATATATTCTCTTACCTAAATCATGAAGCAAGTTGCTCTACCCTTATCAATAATGAATCATTCTGCAACATATAAAAATGCTACTTTAGAAATATTTTATGTCTAAAGGACAAGGAATTCAACAGCTGAGAAACTCACAGCTGTCCAGACAGATCACAAAAATAGAAGTATTTTTTCTAAGGTGTATTCATTGGATATCACTATCTGGCATTAATACTTTTGCCTGGATTTCACTGTAAAGATTAAAATAAAACATATAAAATATGTATGTTTCAGGAAATATTTTAAGTATATTAATTTGGTTCAGACTCATGATATAAAATTTCTCATGAAGTAAAAATCAAATTGACTTCCACTTTGTGTTCTGGAATTTCTACTAAATTCTGGAGTAAACGAGTGGCTATATTGTTCTTTGGGACAGAAAAAGTTCTTTACATGGTTTGAAAGCATCATGGCATGATATCCTGGGTGGATAGCTCAGTGTTTTAGACTCAGACACATTAGGCAGAGTAGTGAGCTAGGCTATTATGCTATGCTCCCTGACCCTGAGTAGCCAATATTTACTGAGAAACATGTGGCTATTCTTGACCACAAAATCCATACTTCATTCATCTTCCCAGTGTTACAGGAATAAGTGCTGATCAGTGGTTCTATTATAGGAAATATAGGAACATAACTTGTACCTCAGAAAAAGAGTGACCCTGACATACAATTACAGCTTAATCAGTTATAACTTCTTGGACTCTTTTTTTATTCATCTGGGAAAACCTATATTTCTGTTTCCACTTTCGAAGGGTAATTCAGCAGGATACAGAATTTAGTTTGGTGGGTTTTTTCTCTCAACACTTTAAAATATCTTAGTCCATACTCTTGTTACTTGTCTGATTTCTGAGGAACGCTTGAAAGTAGTTATTATTATTTTTATTGGAGTATACACTTGCTTTACAATGTCGTGTTAGTTTCCACTGTACAGCATAGTGAATCAGCTATACATATACGTAGCCCTCTTTTGGGGATTTCCTTCCCATTTAGGTCACCACAGAGCACTGAGTAGAGTTCCAGGTGTTATACAGTCAGTCCTCATTAGTTATCTATTTTATACATGGTAGTGTATATTTCAATCCCAGTCTTGTTTTAGGTGTTCAGTTCAGTTCAGTCACTCAGTTGTGTCTGACTTTGCAACCCCATGAACCGCAGCTCACCAGGCCTCCCTGTCCATCACCAACTCCTGGAGTTCACCCAAACTCATGTCCCTTGAGTCAGTGATGCCATCCAACCATCTCATCCTCTGTTGTCCCCTTCTCTTCCTGCCTTCAATCTTTCCCAGAAAGAGGGAATGAGTCAGCTCTTCATATCAGTTAGCCAAAGTATTGGAATTTCAGCTTCAACATCAGTCCTTCCAATGAACACCCAGGACTGATTTCCTTTAGGATGGACTGGCTTGGTCTCCTTGCTGTCCAAGGGACTCTCAAGAGTCTTCTCCAACACCACAGTTCAAAAGCATCAATTCTTCTGCACTCAGTTTTCTTTATAGCCCAACTCTCACATCCATACATGACCACTGGAAAAACCATAGCCTTGACAAGATGGACTTTTGTTGACAGAGTAATGTCTCTGTTTTAGGTGTACTTCCTTCCATTTCCTCTATCTCCAGCCCCTCTACTGTTAAGCGGGTAATTTTAAGGCAAGTACTAGACATTTCACTTCAGAATGATTCTCCAAGGATTTTTTGTTTCCTATACATTATCTTTTTTTTTTTGTTAAAAAAATAAAAAAATTTATTTTATTTTGGAATTGTTTTAGATTTACGGAAAATTTGTACAGAGATAGTACACAGAATTTGCATAGTACAGAGAGTTTCCGTATACCCTATTATTAATATTTTACATTAGTATGGTAAATTTGCCGAAACTACTGAACCAATACTGATACATTTGTACTAACTAAAGTCTACAGTTTGTTCTGATTTTTTTAGTTTTTCCCCAGTGTCCATTTTCTAGGGTCTTATCCAGGACTCCACATTACATTTCATTGTGATGTGTCCTTAGACTCCTCTTGGCTGCAACAGTTTCTCAAATTTTCCCTGTTTTTTTTTTTTAATACTGGTCAAATATTTTTGTAAAATGTTCCTTAAATGGGACTTGTCTGATTTTTTTTTTTTCAAAAGTAGACTAGGACCTTGAGTTCTGGGGACAGAAACTACAGAGGTGAAGTGCCCTGCTCATTGCATCATATCACTGGGGCATATCAGCAACATGATCTATCACTGCCACTGTTGGCCTTGATCACCTGACTGACGTGGTGCTGTCAGTTTCCTTCATTGTAAAATTACTGTTCATCCCTGTTTGCATACTGTGCTCTTGGAAGGTTGACTTGCTGTGCAGTCCACATGAGAGAAATTATGTTCTAACTTCTTGAAGGGAAATATCTACATAGGTTACTTGCAATTTGGTTGGGAGGTTTGTCCATTCTCTGCTGTTTACTTATTTATTCAGTTATTTGTTTATAGAAGTATATACTCATAGGGCTTCCCAGGTGGCTCAGTGGTAAAGAATCTGCCTGCCAATACAGGAGGCACGGGAAGCTTAGGTTCAACGCCTGGGTTGGGAAGATTCCCCCAGAGGAGGAAATGGTAACCCACTCCAGGATTCTTGCCTGAGAAATATCCTGGGCAGAGGAGCCTGGCCGGCTCAGTCCATGGAGTCACAGAGAATTAGACATGACTGAGCAACTGAGCATGCGTGCACACACATATACTCATAGGTATTTGTCTTATATCTTGAGTTATAATCCCATACTAACTTACTCATTTTTTGCTCCAGTTGTTCCAGTTTTTGCCACTGAGAGCTCTTTCATTTGGTTTCCTTTGTCCCTTTGACATATCCACAACATTGTGGATGTTTTTATTTTGATTGATTGTTTTTCAAACACTTCCTTAGTAGCTTAAGGCACATATTGTGTATTTTCTGCCCCAGTCTTAGAGTCAGTCACTTTTTGTTCTTCTTATTGGGGGACAGTACTTTGAGCAAACTGGGAGATGGCGAAGGATAGGGAGGCCTGGCATGCTGCAGTCCATGGGGCTGCAAGAGTTGGACACAACTGAGCGAATGAACAATAACAGCTAGAAACTAAGAACTAGGTGCTAGGTTTGCTTATCACTACTGAGGTATCACTGGCTCTGCAAAGAAATACACTGTGGGTACACATATCAATACATATTTCTATATGTAACCATGTATATATGTATCAAGCAAAAAATGAATTCATAGTAATGTCTCCAACTCTAATTCAATACCACATAAGCCTGTTCAAGCTTTCTGCTCTTTTAATATCCCCTCCACCAGTGAGAATCCTGGCTCTTGCCTTCTGCCATCCATTTATGTAGTATTAATAATTTAATACCAGTATACATGAGACTTGGCAGCAGCAGCAGCAGCAGCATACATGTATAGGAGCTTCCCAGGTAGCACTGGTGGTAAAGAACCTTCCCACCAATGCAAGAGATGAAAGAGATGTAGGTTCGATGTCTGGGCTGGGAAGATCCCCTGAGGAGGGCACGGCAATTCTCTCCAGTATTCATGCTGGGAAAATCCCATGGATGGAGGAGCCTGTGGGGCTACAGTTCACGGGGTGGAAAAGAGTCAGACATGACTGAAACAGCTTAGCGCATGCACACCACACACACACAGACACACATAGTGGTTTTCAAAATGTGAGCCCAATCTCCAAGGGAACAACTTTATCAACTAAGATACAGTTCTTGTGTGCAATTTCTTTTGTCTTCAGTCTTACAGTCTTTACTCATGTCCAAAGTTATTTAGGTCAGCACCTTATTTCCCCATACCTCTAATGATTTATAAAATCCAAAGAATACAAAACTGCAATAACAAAGTAAAAGCAACCCATAAAGCCATTCACCGCCTAAAATGAATTCCTTAATGTTATCAAATTCTTAGTGTTCTTTTTTATATTATCTTATAAATGTTTTATTTTTACTATTGGCTTGAGTCCCAGATATAAACAAATTTCACCTATTGAACTTGGCTGACATAATTATTATGTGTTTTCTAACCCATAGGTTTTCTGCTCTCATTTTTACCTTGCCATTTACTTTTTGGAAAAAAATGGTTTATTCGTCCTATAGAATTTTTCATTTACTGGATTTTGCTGATATTTAATATCTTACTTCTTCCTCTGTTTTCCTAGAGTCTAGTATTTTTGTAGTCTGTATTTCTTGCAGTCTTCTATTTAGATCCAGAAACCTAAACAGATTTGATGGGAGGAGGAGGAGGACACTGATATTTCAGAGACAGAGTTGAGTACTTAGGACATTCATTCTTGAAGCAAATAGTATCTACGTATTTCTCTTTTTGTGATGATGAGGATGATCAATGCATTAAGATATTGTCAACTTGTTTATCCATTATAAAGTTCACCATTAGCCTTATACCTAATCATTTTAGCAACCATCGATGATGGTTACTTAGATCTAGTATCTCATCAAGATTTGGAAGCCACATCTGATGTATTCAGTTTACAAGTGCCAAGAGAAACTAATATTTAACTACTCATTCTCTGCAAGAAAATATGATATTGGAGTCTGGATTATTTGTGATAAGGTGAGAATCATGGCTTCTAACAGTGACATTTAGTTTTACCACATTGCTGTACCAGTAAAACTTGAGAACTGAATTAGAGAGCTGGGAGCATTGACTAACGATACAGTTCATCTTTCTAGGCAAGCGGAGTGATTTTCCTGATGTCTCTTAAACAGGGAGTGGTAGGGCTGGAGACAGAATATAGGTCTCTGGACTGTGGATTTGGTATCCTTTCTGCCAAACTCTGATGCCATCCTGCTTTTGTGTGCTCTTCAGCATTGGGTCCGAAGACACAATAACATCATTTATTTGGCAATCTGGAAAGACATAGGATTTGCTTACTTAAGACAGAAGGAAGCTTGCTTAATTAGTAATCAGCTTTGCTTCATCAGCTTCCTTGGTGGCTCAGGTGGTAAAGAATCTGCCCGCAATGCAGAAAACTCAGGTTTGGTCCCTGGGAAGATCCCCTGGAATAGGAAATGGCAACCCACTCCAGTATGCTCGCCTAGAGAATTCCATGGAAAGGAGACTGGTGGGCTACAGTTCACGGGGTTGCAAAGAGTCAGACATTACTTCATAGAGAGTAAGTGGTCTATACCCCTTGGTAAGAAGAAAAACTCTGTTCTGGCTGGGGTGGGCTGGTCCCTGTTTTACTCCTTGCTGATTTTATCATCCAGGATGAATGGTTAGTGGAATACTTTTTAATTTATTCTTAACCCTGGCTGAGAAAAAATGGTGACTGAAGTAAAAGAATTGCTTGTCTGCCATTTACAAAATAAAGGTGGTCCAGATGTTGCCTTGGCACTTTGCACTATTTCCATCCCTTTCTGTGCTACAGTCTGTACCCCAGGAGCTGAAAAGACCGAGATTTGCATCTCCAGACTCCCTTTCCTGCAGAGGTTTGGATTTAATTTAAATAATGATAATGAGATGTATTCATGTGACATTTAGAAGGTAAAGGAAAGTTCCTCCGGCGTCAGTGGCAGGTGTGTGAACTTGAGCAAATGTGGGTTTTGCAGTTGTCTACTCTACTTCCCTGCTAGTCTCACCAGGACCTCTATTACCCTCACCAGAACTATACGCAGCTGTGACTTTCAGCAGTGGTTTCCTGCAGTGTTTAGACCATTGGGTAGCAGCAGGATCCTGCTGATTCTTTGGACCAAAACTTCACCAAAATCCTGAAGGCTAGTTTAGCATCTATACTTCAATAAAAATTAACAAAATATACCGAAGGCTCGTGGTCCCCACCTCTCCTGCAGTTTCTACTCCCAGCTCTTCCAGTGGTTTTGAAAACATCTACTTCAATGTACTAATCCTTTTCTGTTTGAAACACACAGAATTGTTTCTGTTTTTCTAATTGTGAAAGTGAAGTTGCTCAGTCATGTCTGACTCTTTGTGACCCCGTGGACTGTAGCCCACCAGGCTCCTCCGTTCATGAGATTCTCCAGGCATGAATACTGGAGTGGGTTGCCATTTCCTTCTCCAGGGGACCTTCCCGACCCAGGGATCGAACCCAGGTCTCCTGCATTGCAGGCAGACGCTGTAACCTGTGAGCCACCAGGGAAGCCCCTTTTCTAATTGTACTCTGATGTAAAAAGTTGTAATTAGTGTTCATGTCTGAAGTTCATATGGTAGGACCAATTCATATCTCTGATAGTAAAGAAAATAGGAAATGACAAAGTAAGCTGTAAAACAGAAGAATGAACCACGTTTTTACTTGAAAATGAAAAAGTACAGAAAAGTCCTGTCAACATTTTTCTTTGTCTTTTTTAACCTTAAAGTTAAGTCTATTTTAATTTTCATCATCCTCCCAATATCATTCTACATTCCCTTCTCCCTCAGAGCAGCCACTCTATTGAGTTTTTGTTCATGTACTTCCAACTCATATTTTATATGTAGTAATATTTTATGTGGTTTTAGACATAGCATCACATGTATGTGTTCTCCATGTTGCATTTTTTTATTTCAGCATCACATTTAGTGTCTGTTTTTAAGTCTTATTGATTTAATTTTTCGCTGTGCTGGGTCTTCCCTGCTGCCCCCGAGCTTTCTCTAGTTGTGGTGAGCAGTAGCTTCTCTTGTTGTGGAGCACAGGCTCTAGGCACACAGGCTATAGCAACTGTGGCATGAGGGCTCAATAGTTGTGGTATACTGGTTTAGTTGCTCCGGGCATGTGAGATCTTCCCGAACCTGGGATCAGAACCCATGTCCCCTCCTTTGGCAGACAGATTCTTAACCACTTGGCTGCCAGGGAAGCCCCAATGTTACATTTTTGAACTTGATCCAGGTTCAGTTGTTTCGACTGCTTCATAATGTTTCCTGGTTGATTATACCATATTGTATTAACATGTTCCCCTACTGATGGGTATTTAGTTTTTTTTCCCAGTTGTTATGGGTGAAAGAGAAAGTGTTAGTTGCTCCGTCATGTCTGACTCTTTGTGGCTTCATGGACTGTAGTCCACCAGGCTCTTTTGTCCATGGAATTCTCGAGGCAAGAACACTGGGAGTGGACAGCCATTCCCTTCTCCAGAGGATCTTCCTGACCCAGGGATCAAACCTGGGTCTCCGGCATTGCAGGCAGATTCTTTCCTATCTGAGCCACTATTTTCTTGTAAGATACTTACTTTACAGTGATATAGTCCATTTACCCTAAAAGCAGAAAAGTCTGATTTTAAATGATCAAACAAAACAGATAGTTTAGATGAACAGGATTTTATCCAATTCTTCATCCTTCTTACTCTATGAAGTCATGGAAACAGAAAGGAATCATCAGGGTTTATAAGTACTTGTGCATGCTAAGTCACTTCAGTCGTGTCCGACTCTGCAACCCTATGGACTGTAGCCCATCAGGCCTCTCTGTCCATGGGATTCTCCAGGCAAGAATATTGGAGTGAGTTGCCTTTTCCTCCTTCAGGGGATCTTCCCAACCCAGGGATTGAACTCTTACATCTGCACTGGCAGGCGGGTTCTTTACTACTAGTGCCATCACTTGTGAATCATTGGTTTTTAAACTGTACATTGCTATACAGTATCTTGGGCACACATCAGTAAAGTAGCCATATGAAACTCCTTGGCTCATGTGGAGACTGCTCATCTCTACCTTTTGTTTAGGTATGTCAATGTCAATTTCTTGGTCCCTGACAAATTCGCTGGCAGTGCAGAAATCAGTGTCAGAGCATAAACTCTAGTAAGTATGACAGTTATGCTTAGTGACTGTCTGGTGTAGTCCTTAACAAGTGTTTAGTCACTCACTTGGAGGCATATTTCATGCAAAGATATGCTTTGCAGCGGTACAAATCCAAGAGGGTTGAAATGAATCATAGCAGTTGATCAGTCTATGGTGGTGATGAGTCACTGGAACCAAAACGTTTTGCAAAGTGCTTCTTGGCAAATGACCAAATGCTCTGGCTTGAACTACTGAGACATCACACTTTGGAAAGTAGGAAGAAAATTGTCATGTCTTCCTATCTCCATGGAACATGTTTGTTAGCTGCCAGAGGAATATTTTCATTTTTGTATATACTACTTCCTTGTCTTAGAACATCCACTCAAATACTACCACTCTGACTTGCAAATTGGAGAAGGAAATGGCAACCCACTTCAGTACTCTTGCCCGGAAAATACCATGGATGGAGGAGCCTGGTAGGCTGCAGTCCATGGGGTCGCGAAGAGTCAGACACGACTGATTGACTTCACTTTCACTTTTCACTTTCATGCATTGGAGAAGGAAATGGCAACCCACTCCAATGCTCTTGCCTGGTGAATCCCTGGGACGGCGGAGCCTGGTGGGCTGCCGTCTATGGGGTCGCACAGAGTCGGACACAACTGAAGTGACTTAGCAGCAGCAGCAGACTTGCAAATTCCTATTACTGACCTTTCAAGACCCATCTCAAACCTGAAGCATGTCTTGAGACTCAGTTACTCGCATCACAGAGCCTCACAGCTGTTG
Organism: Redunca redunca; assembly: GCA_006410935.1. Classification (NCBI taxonomy): domain Eukaryota; kingdom Metazoa; phylum Chordata; class Mammalia; order Artiodactyla; family Bovidae; genus Redunca; species Redunca redunca. Next base: position 292,627 of record SJYQ01006169.1, on the reverse strand, counting down.
GTCTCTATTGTTTTTAGATCACACTTTGACCACCTGATGCAAAGAACTGACGCATTTGAAAAAACCCTGATGCTGGGAAAGATTGAAGGCTGGTGGAGAAGGGGACGACAGAGGATGAGATGGTTGAATGGCATCACCGACTCAATGGACATGATTTGAATACACTCTGGGAGTTGGTGATGGACAGGGAGGCCTGGCGTGCTGCAGTCCATGGGGCCTCAAAGAGTCAGACACGACTGAGCAACTGAACTGAACTGAACCATGTGATATGGTGATCTACTTGCCTTTGTATCTTTTTCACTATTTTTCAGAGGCGGAGATCAAATTTTGGTTGTCCTTAGGCACTTAGCACAAGACACAGAGCAGCTCTCAATTCACTCTTTTTCTTTGTTAAGTGGGTATATTTCTGTTTATGTAGGCACCATGACCTAAATCAAATCCCTTATGACTATACAGTGGAAGTGAGAAATAGATTTAAGGGTCTAGATCTGATAGATAGAGTGCCTGATGAACTATGGAATGAGGTTCGTGACATTGTACAGGAGACAGGGATCAAGACCACCCCCATGGAAAAGAAATGCAAAAAAACAAAATGGCTGTCTGGGGAGGCCTTGCAAATAGCTGTGAAAAGAAGAGAGGCAAAAAGTGAAGGAGAAAAGGAAAGATATAAGCATCTGAATGCAGAGTTCCAAAGAACAGCAAGAAGAGAGAAGAAAGCCTTCTTCAGTGATCAATGCAAAGAAATAGAGGAAAATAACAGAATGGGAAAGACTAGAGATCTCTTCAAGAAATTAGAGACACCAAGGGAACATTTCATGCAAAGGTGGGCTCAATAAAGGACAGAAATGGTATGGACCTAACAGAAGCAGAAGATATTAAGAAGAGGTGGCAAGAATACATGGAAGAACTGTACAAAAAAGATCTTCACGACCCAGACAATCATGATGATGTGATCCCTAATCTAGAGCCAGACATCTTGGAATGTGAGGTCAAGTGGGCCTTCGAAAGCATCACTACGAACAAAGCTAGTGGAGGTGATGGAATTCCAGTGGAGCTGTTTCAAATCCTGAAAGATGATGCTGTGAAAGTGCTGCACTCAATATGCCAGCAGGTTTGGAAATCTCAGCAGTGGCCACAGGACTGGAAAATGTCAGTTTTCATTCCAATTCCAAAGAAATGCAATGCCAAAGAATGCTCAAACTACTGCACAATTGCACTCATCTCACATGCTAGTAAAGTAGTGCTCAAAATTCTCCAAGCCAGGCTTCAGCAATACGTGAACTGTGAACTCCCTGATATTCATGCTGGTTTTAGAAAAGGCAGAGGAACCAGAGATCAAATTGCCAACATCCGCTGGGTCATGGAAAAAGCAAGAGAATGCCAGAAAAACATTTATTTCTGCTTTATTGACTATGCCCAAGTCTTTGACTGTGTGGGTCACAATAAACTGTGGAAAATTCTGAAAGAGATGGAAATACCAGACCACCTTACCTTCCTCTTGAGAAATCTATATGCAGGTTAGGAAGCAACAGTTAGAACTGGGCATGGAACAACAGACTGGTTCCAAATAGGAAAAAGTGTATGTCAAGGCCGTATATTGTTACCCTGCTTATTTAACTTCTATGCAGAGTACATCATGAGAAACGCTGGGCTGGAAGAAACACAAGCTGGAATCAAGATTGCTGGGATAAATATCAATCACCTCAGATATGCAGATGACACCACCCTTATGGCAGAAAGTGAAGAGGAGCTAAAAAGCCTCTTGATGAAAGTGAAAGAGGAGAGCGAAAAGTTGGCTTAAAGCTCAACATTTAGAAAACAAAGATCATGGCATCTGGTCCCATCACTTCATGGGAAATAGATGGGGAAAAGGTAGAAACAGTGTCAGACTTTATTTTTGGGGGCTCCAAAATCACTGCAGATGGTGACTGCAGCCATGAAATTAAAAGACGCTTACTCCTTGGAAGAAAACTTAATGACCAACCTAGATAGTATATTCAAAAGCAGAGACATTATTTTGCCGACTAAGGTCCGTCTAGTCAAGGCTATGGTTTTTCCTGTGGTCATGTATGGATGTGAGTGTTGGACTGTGAAGGCTGAGCGCCAAAGAATTGATGCTTTTGAACTGTGGTGTTGGAGAAGACTCTTGAGAGTCCCTTGGACTGCAAGGAGATCCAACCAGTCCATTCTGAAGGAGATCAATCCTGGGATTTCTTTGGAAGCATGATGCTGAAGTTGAAACTCCAGTACTTTGGACACCTGATATGAAGAGTTGACTCATTGGAAAAGACTCTGATGCTGGGAGGGATTGGGGGCAGGAGGAGAAGGGGACGACCCAGGATGAGATGGCTGGATGGCATCACAGACACGATGGACGTGAGTCTGAGTGAACTCCAGGAGATGGTGATGGACAGGGAGGCCTGGCGTGCTGCGATTCATGGGGTTGCAAAGAGTCGGACACGACTGAGCGACTGAACTGAACTGAACTGAGGCACCATGAACTGCCAATAATTATAACAGTAATAGTTAACACTTACCAAACACTTCTTATTCTAGGAGTTTAATGATTTCAAGTTTTATGTTCAGTTCTTTGATCCATTTGGAATTAATTTTGTATATTAATATAAGGGTATAAGACAGTGGTCCAGTTTCATTCGTTTGCATGTGGCTGTCCAGTTTTCTCAACAGCATTCACTGAAGATGCTGTACTTTTTCCATTGTATATTCTTGGATCCCTTGTTGTAAATTAATACATGGGTTTATTTCTGGGTTCTCTATTCTGTTCCATTGATCTGTGTGTCTGTTTTTATGTCAATACCATACTGTTTTGGTTACTAGAGCTTTGTAATACAGTTTGAAATCAGGTAGCACGATGCCTTCAGTTTTGTTCTTTCAAGTGTTTCTTATGTGCTAGGCACTTATTCTGTTTCATTAAAATTAGATTTTCTTCCTAACATAATATAGAGGCAATATAGCAGAGTGTCTAAGCATGCAGCCTGAGATGCAAGAATACATGCATGCTAAGTCACTTCAGTCATGTCCAACTCTGTCTGGTGGACTGTAGCCCACCAGGCTTCTCTGTCTGTGGGATTCTCCAGGCAAGAACACTGGAGTGGGTTGCCATTCCCTTCTCCAGGGGATCTTCCCGACCCAGGGATTGAACCTGTATCTCTTATGTCTCCTGCATTGGCAGGTAGGTTCTTTACCACTAGCACAACTTGGTACTTGTATCTGACTCTTTGCACACACACACATATACAGTCTTAAGTGCTTTAGTTGCATTAACTCATTTAATTCTCCAATACAATTCAAGAGGCAAGAACTGTAATCTCTTTTGCAGATAAGGATGCTGAAGCAGAGAGAGATTAAGGAACTTGGCCTGGTAGTAGTTAGGAATTACACTCAAGCATTCTTGCATCCAAGGCTGCATGCTTAGACACTGTGCTATATTGCCTCTATGTTATATTAGGAAGAAAATCTAAATATAATTTTAATGAAACAGAATAAATAATTTTACATAGGGAAATAAAAATTGCCATTATCACAAGAAAATGTTTCAGGATGAATTTGAAGACTATACTTGAATGAGGTAGAACTGTACATATTTGCCTAGAGGAAAGTCTCTGATGTATTATAATTGAGAAAACCAGATTTTAGAATAACTGAATGTTATGGTTCCTTGTGAATAAGAAGAAAATAATAGAAGGCTCATACAAGTTGGACCCTTTTCCCCCACATGTTTCTCCAGCTTACAAAACATGTACACATAGGCTGGGCTGTAAATATCAGTTATGACTCAGGAGGGGGTTAAGTAGGGAAGTGAGCTTATTAATTTTCCTTTTTTTTGCATTATTTCATGCTTTCAGTGGGAAGCATGTCACTCTCTTAATATCTGAAGATGAATTTAATAAGGAAAAATTATTGAAGATGAATGCAATAAAGTTGTAGTGAGAAATTCCAGAGACGATGACTTGCCAATCACACCTGGTAGGCAAAGTTGACTTAGTTCAGAGCGGTTTCCATGGAACCCTCATATTAGGAGTGGTAGTTTCATTCTTCAGAACTGTGGAAAAGGAGGAAACTGTGGGCTAAGGCTGGTGGGTCAGGCCTAGTGGCAGACACTATACCCATTTCTGCATCTCCCCCAGCTGTCCCTCAGGCCTGGGCAACTTTCTCAAGGAGAAACCCTGACCACTTGCCATCACCTGCTATCTCAGCCTGTTGTGGGTGAGGGTTCCTTAGGCATCCTTTACTGACGGAGTATCTCACATGGGCTCTGGCTCCTGCTGCCTCATCCAGGTTCCAAGGAAGTACTTCCTATGGATCAAGATCTGGCTTCCCCAGCAGCTGCCCCAACAGGATGGAAACAGCTTGGAAGTATAGATATTATTTTCTTGGGCTCCAAAATCTTTGTGGATGGTGATTGCAACCATGAAATAAAAAAGGTGTTTTCTCCTTGGAAGAAAAGCTACGACAAACCTAGACAGCATATTATAAAGCAGAGACTTCCCTTTACCCACAAAGGTCTGTCTAGTCAAAGCTGTCAAAACTATGGTTTTTCCAGTAGTCATGTATGGATGTAAGAGCTGGACCATGAAGAAGGCTGAACACCAAAAAACTGATGCTTTCAAACTGTGGTGCTGGAGAAGTCACTTGAGAATCATTTGGCCTGCAAGGAGATCCAACCAGTCAATCCTAGGAGGAAATGCACCCTGAATATTCACTGGAAGGACTGATGCTGAAGCTGAAGCTCTAATACTTTGGCTACCTGATTCAAAAAGCCTCATTGGAAAAGACCCTGATGCTGGGAAAGATTGAGGGCAGGTGGAGAAGGGGGTGACAGAGGATGAGATAGTTGGTGGCATCACCAACTCAATGGACATGAGTTCGAGCAAACTCTGGGAGTTGGTGAAGGACAGGGAAGTCTGGCCTGCTGCAGTCCGTGGGGTCACAAAGAGTCAGACATGGCTGAGTGACTGAGCAACAACAGGGGGTTGTGCTGCTCCATGCAGCTTACTTGGCCAGGAAACAGAAGAGGGCCAGAGCATAAATCCTCCTCTCATCCTTCACTTAATCTGCTCTTCTGAGGTTCAGTGGTTCCAATGGCCTTTCTGGAAATATCTGTGCAGCAAAGCAAGGTTCTCTTGTGGGGCCGTGGCCAGCTCTCCACCATACTGCCTCCTGTTTGCTTTCTGTCCTGCACTGTCTCACATCCCCCTCTGCCCTCAGACTCTTGCTGTCCTGGGAGCAGGCATGGTTGCATGTAAACTGTACATGAGACTCTGTTTCCCAGGGGACTGGAGCCAAGATGTGGTGGGACAGCCTGGCTTAGAAGCTTTGACGCCTGATGTTATAAATAGTCCTCTGTACTGAAAATTGGGAAGCACTGTTTGAGTGCCTGACTTGTGGACTTTGGAAAGGATTTTTAAGAAATTGTTTTTGGTTTGATACAAGGAAATATAGGTTAGACACAATTATTCAAGAAAAATAACTTTTCTCTAAATTATATAGAAAGAAGTTGGGATTTTTTTGGGGGAAACAAATTATGTGAATGAATTTGTATAAATACCTTGATGCTTTTATTTTAAGGATTTATAGATTTTATTGATTTCTGTCTTCATTAATAATGTATGTCTTTTGAATTAACACCCTGTTGAGGACAAGTAAAAAATGCCGGTTTTATCCAATAAATGTTGACATTTTGACCACAGTTAAATATATAGTTAAAATAAAATAAATCTAAATAAAAAATAATGTGTACTTACCTAGAAATTTGATAAATACAATACTGTATAAAAACTAAGAATCAGTTATAATCCTACATTCAAATACAGCATGCTAACATTTTGGTATATGTCCACCCATGTTTCCTGTAGGTAGGATACGTGTATATTTTACATATATAGTTTTATTTATTTATTTTATGTCGATATGTATAATATGGCAATATATGTACCAAATAAACATGTAGAATATTTCTTTAGTTCAGTTCAGTTCAGTTGCTCAGTCGTGTTCAACTTTTGCGACCCCATGAATTGCAGCACGCCATCACCAACTCCTGGAGTTCACTCAGACTCACATCCATCGAGTCAGTGATGCCATCCAGCCATCTCATCCTGGGTCGTCCCCTTCTCCTCCTGCCCCCAATCCCTCCCAGCATCAGAGTCTTTTCCAATGAGTCAACTCTTCACATGAGGTGGCCAAGGTACTGGAATTTCAGCTTTAGCGTCATTCCTTCCAAAGAACATCCAAGACTGATCTCCTTTAGAATGGATGGGTTGGATCTCCTTGCAGTCCAAGGGACTCTCAAGAATCTTCTCCAACACCACAGTTCAAAAGCATCGATTCTTCAGTGCTCAGCTTTCTTCACAGTCCAACTCTCACATCCATACATGACTACTGGAAAAACCATAGCCTTGACTAGATGGACCTTATGTTAGTATTTGTATATGTTTTACAAAACCCCAAAATTTCATATATGATTTGGACACCACAGTTCAAAAGCATCAATTCTTCAGCGCTCAGCTTTCTTCACAGTCCAACTCTCACATCCATACATGATTACTGGAAAAACCATAGCCTTGACTAGACAGACCTTATATTAGTATTTGTATATATTTTACAAAACCCCAGAATTTCATAAATGATTGGAGTATTATTGTTCAACTTAATATATTTTATTTCCTAAGATCTCAAATTTTTTAAAATGTGCATTTTAATGGAGACATTTGGTATTTCATTGTATGAACAGGTCAGAGCTTATACTGGTTAAATACTTTGCTGTTGGACATTTGAAATGTTTCAGGTAGAAGTACTTGTATAATTTTCCTTTTTTCTTTACAAGAATGTTATACACTTTAGAAGGATAGAAAAAGCTTGGAGGGATGGTCTGGTTCTCACTTCTGTGTACCAGCCTTCAATCATCACTGTAAGCTGGACTGAGACAGTAAAATTATATGAAGGATTTATTCCATTCTATCTTCTTTTGTTCCTCTTCTTGCTCAGTTGCCCAAAACCTTCAGCTCCCTTCTCTCTCTGCTTATTGCCAAAACCAGTTATCAAGACCTCATCCATCTGGTTTTAATAACAACAACAATAATAGCAGCAACAGCTGGGCCTATAGTGCTGTGTACCAGATTCTAGTCTAAGCATTACATTTATTTTAACTCCTTTAATTCTCACAGAAACTTCTAATGTAGACACCCTTACTATTCCCAAGTTATAGATGAAATCAGGAGGAACAGAAAGGTTAATTATTCAAATTCACTTAGAGTTAGTAAGTGGTGGGGATAGCATATGAGTCCAGGCAAGCCAAGCTTCCCAGGTGGCTCAGTGTAAAGAATCCTCCTGCCAATGCAGGTGACCTGAGTTCAATCCCTGGGTCAGGAAGATCCCCTGGAGTAGGAAATGGCAACCCATTCCAATATTCTTACCCAGAAAATTCCATGGACAGAGAAACCTGGAGGGTCTCAATACATGGAGTCTGAGACACGACTGAGAACTTAACATGCATGCACAGCTAAGGTTTGGAACCTGAAATCTAACTAACCACTATGTGAAAACAGATAACTCTGAGAGTAAACATGCTGAAGAAGTTTCGTTCTGAGTTCTAATTTCCATCCCTGGAAAGGGCTGCCCGGAACGATGTGTTGAGGCTTCTGGGGCTGTGTCTGGGTTTAGAGGGGAAAAGGGCCATGATATATGAACAATGGCTCCTTTCTATGAAAGGAAAGAGTGACTGCCTATTTCCAAACTTTGCCTTATGGTTTTTAGTTATGATAGAATTATTTCCTTTCAAAGGAATAGAATTCTAGAGATAAAAATTCTGTAAGTGGAATAGAGTTTACTCATAACTGTTGCTTCCCCTTCTGCAGGAGGGAGATGAGAGAGCAGAGGTTAGGGTGATTTCAGTCTTCTGAATTCACACTTTTGGTCTACCACCTTCCTAGCACTGATATGCTCCCTCTCTGTTCAGATGAGTCATTTGAAGAACTCTCTGTCTTTATATTTGTTTAAAAAATTACTTCTTTCATTCTGTCTGTCCTCACTTTGAATAAAAACAGAAGTCAGTGGAAAGCACGAAGAATTTGGAGACAGGAGAGAAGGCTAGGGGGAAGGGATAGTTAGGGAGTTGGGGATGGACATGTACACACTTAAAATGGATAACCACCAAGGACCTACTATATAGCACAGGGAACTCTGCTCGATATTCTGTGGCAGCATGGATGGAAGGGGAGTCTGGGGGAGAATGGATGCATGTTTAGGTATGGCTGAGTTGCTCTGCTGTGCACCTAAAGCTATCACAACATTGTTAATGAGCTATACTCCAATATAAAGTACTCATAAAGTAAAAAGTTTTAAAAGTATCCTTCTGAATATAATCTCTCTTACCCCTAAAAAAAGGAATTTGAAGACAGAGTTATGGGCTTATTTTTCTTGCTCCCATCGAATTAACTGTTTCCTTGTGTAGTATTTACTAAACCCTCTTTAGCCTCTCCTTTCTCATCTGTAAAATAATTCTTACTTAAATTGTTGTGACGATTAAGTCAGATCCTTGTATAGGAAGTGCCTTATAGGCAAACAATGAATGCTGTTCCTTCCATCAGTCTCTCGTATTCATCAATACATTGCATCCTTTTATATTTTTTTCTCTTTATTTCTGACAGAGGCCATTTACTAAAATGTTTACTAGCTTAAAATTTTAGTTTTCCTGCTTTTTGGCTATGTAGAAATATCCTTATCAAGCTTCAGGTATGGATGTTTCAGAAATTAACACTCAGATAAAGACCTGACTTGGTGTCTACATAAAACTGTATAATGGGTTATCTTAGTGCTTGCTTGTTCAAGAATTATATTTTAAGAATTATGGAATGCCTGCTCTCTCTTATGTTGCTAGTGCCACCATTTTCTAGATTGCTCAAGGCAGAAATGTAAGGTCTTCACATTCATCTTCTTTAATATTGCTTATTTGTTTTTGGTTGCACTGGGTGTTCTTTGCTGCACGTGGGCTTTTTCTAGTTGCAGAGAAAAGGGGCTGCTCTCTAGTTATGGTGCTCGGACTTCTCACTGCAGTGGCTTCTCTTGCTGCAGTTCATGGGCTCCAGGGCATGCAGGCTGCAGTAGCTGTGGCATTTGTGCTCAGGAGTTGCAGCTCCTGGCCTCTGAACCACAGGTTTATTAGTTGTGGCAAATGGAGTTAGTTGCTTCGAGGCATGTGGGATCTTCCCATTCCAAGGATCACATCGATGTCTCCTACATTGCAAGGTACATTCTTAACCACCACTGAAGGCCTTCATCTGCTTTTGTTTGGGATGATTGCTACTGCTCACTAATCTCTCCTTCAGCAGTATCTGATCTGATGTTAATCTCAGCTGGGCAGGAGAGAGTTTGGACACCTTTAAAAAGCACTACTTGAAGGGCTAGCTTTTGGCTGCCATCTTGGAACTTGACTTTGGAATGCTCCCTACACTGATAAGGCTGTCTTGCCCACCTGGGCTCTGACCTTGCTGCACCAGCTTGCCTAGATTAACTGTACAGATGGTGTATCCACGGTGAACACCTGCTTTCCTCCTGGGAGGCTGGGATTTTGGTAGTTGTGGCTTGTCACACAGGCAGAGAGTGCCAACATGACCAACTTCCAGTGAAAACCCTGGACTTTGAGTCTTAAGCCGGTTTGGCTGGGAAGAAACACTGATTTCTGTGTGACCCTCCCAACTCTCCCCTCTTTCAGCCCCAAAGGGAGAACTTTGGAAGCCTGTGTCTGAATTCCTCCAGACTCCACCTTCTGTGTCTTTTCCCCTTGCTGGGCCTGCTGTGTATTATTGTGCTAGAATAAGTGATAGCTATGATTACACTGCCTCTGTGGTGATGAGCCCTTCTCCATGTGGGTGGTCCTGGGACACCGGAAATACCATCCATTGTATTTTTCGTGGCTTAAAAGTTTTGAGTCTTTTTCATGCCATCCACATCGCCTTTTAACAAGCTAAATCTTTTCTCTACCTTCTTGAACATTTGGGATATGTTTATTATAATTGTTTTAATGTTCATGTCTGCAAATTTTATCATCTGTGTCATTTCTGGGACTCTTTCCCTTGAATGATTGTTTCTTTTCCTCCTCATCAGGGGCTGTATTTTCCTGCCTTTTGGCATACTTATTAGGTTTTTATTGGATGCCGGATATGGCAAATTTTTCTTATTGCTTATGGGATATTGCAGTACCACTTTAAATATTCTTAAACATTCCCCCTTGCAGTTAGGTTGCTTGAAAATAGTTTTGAGGATCCTTTTGAGCCCTGTTAGGCAGGACCAGAGCAGCCATTAGGCTCATTACTGGGTGCTACTCTTCTGCTGTCTTCTCTGTCTGATGTGTTGCATATTAAGGCATTTTCCCACTCTGGCCGGTGGGAGCACAAAGTCCTTCTAGTCCTGTGTGAGTCCCAGGGATGGTCCTGCAGTTTCTTGAGGTGGTCCTTTCCTTTTTTAAACTTTTACTGATGTATTTATGGCTCTGCGGGGTCTTCGTTGCTGCACAGGCTTTTCTCTAGTTGTGGCGTGGTGGCTTCTCTTGTTATGGTGCACGGGCTCTAAAGCGCACAGGCTTCAGTAGTTGTGGCACACAGGCTTAGTTGCTCTGAAGCCTGAGGGATCTTCCCAACACAGGCATCGAACCTGGGTCTCCTGCATCTCAGGAGATTCTTAACCATCTGAGCCACCAGGGAAGCCCCTGCATCGATATAAGGCTTTATAATTTATGTCCATATATAGTCCTAACGTTTTTTATTCTCCCAAATCATTACTTAGGTTTAATATAAAGCAAACAAAATTCCCGAGAATCTTACAAAAGAAGAAAAAAGCAAAACAAGCATTTGGAGATTTGAGAGAAGAGCTTTGCTTTTATGGAAGGCTTTTGATCATCACACTCTATTTCTGGCTGTAAAGAAGTGCATCCAGGCTTGCATGATAGACTTCGTCTCTCAAGTTTTTAACCTGCTCTTCACCTGGTTGTGTATGCTGAGAGCTGTCTTCACAGACTCCCCTTTGTACTCACCTTCTGTGATGGAAGGCCTAAAATTAATATTACGTTGCTACCTTGACAGCTGATAGATTGGGGAGGGCTTTGAGTGGCCTAATGCATGTCTCCATCTTCACTCTGCTCTCATGGATAATGTCTCCTAGCCAAAAAACCTTCTTTATCAAGGGACTAGGCACAGTTTCTGCTTATTCTTGATGAGTTTTAGTTTCCTGATAGCCTGTGGGATTATTAAACTAAACAAACCAATTGTATCCTCCTGTGGGAACTGCGGGGCTCCCTGTCCTCTTGATATTGCAAAGCCCCTGGTGGTGGTTCACTGTGCCCCTGACCGCAACATCCATGTGGCCTGTGTGGGTACTATCTTCTCTCCTTGAGCTGTGAGTGTAGAAAGTGAAAGTGTTAGTCACTAAGTCTTGTCCGACCCTTTGTGAACACTTGGACTGTAGCTCTCCAGGCTCCTCTGTCCTTGGAATTCTCCAGACAAGATACTGGAGTGGGTAGCCATGCTCTTCTCCAGGGGGTCTTCCTGACCCAGGGATCACACGCGGGCCTCCTGCATTGCAAGCAGAATCGTCACTGTCTGAGCTGTATGTGACTAGTAAACTGCCATCCGTCCCATCTGTCTAGGGCTGCTTGCCACATGGTTGGCCATCATCTCAGAACCCCGGGACAGGAATCTCTCCCTGGACAGTGGGGTGGGTGGGAGGTGACCAAAATGCTTTCTATTTTGCCATTTGTACTGTGTCTGCTCACCTTTCAGTGCCCATGGAGAAATGTGGGGGCTAGTGCCTCCAGCTTAACTCCATTGAACAAAGTGATGAGTCAGAGTGTGGAGGAAAGGGCAGGGAGAAAGAAGGCATTTTGAGAGTGTGCTTGTTAATCCTTTGAAAACTCTGGGAGTTTAAAGACACAGGTTCCCGGAAGAGGTCAGGAGCGGGGACAAAGGAGTCAACCATGACTTCTGCTCTGACTCAGCACTGGCCCTCCCACATGCTGGGAGATGGTAACACAGAGCAGGGTCTTCTTCTCTTTTCTTCCCTTCATCATCCTCACCCGTGATGGGAAGGGGGCTTTTAATTTGATTACATATCCAAGTTACCCTATGAGAGTGGTCAATATTAAGAAGAGAAAGGTTTGCCTGTCTAATAACCTCTTTGGTCAAGGATTCCATTGGAAAGTTGGGAGGCCAGTTACATCCCAATATGGAACCAGAAGCAATGTTGAGTTGGCTCTGGAGATGTGGTGGATGGGAAAGATAGAGTCAGAGGCTTTGAGTGGGAAAAAAAACAGAAAAGGAAAAGATCCCAATGAACTGTCTATTCCATTGGAACTGACTTATTTCAGGATACAAATTATAATTTCCACCAAGTTTTTAAATAGAAAGAATATAATTAAATGATAAAAAGAGAAATATATAATGTAGTTTATTCTTCCTGAAAATTCCTACTGTTAGATTTATTAAATTGATTAAGTTGGGGATGCAAAAGTTAATTTGAGTTAAAAGAGGAAATTTGTGGAATCTGGATATTCTTCATAGGCAGTCGATTTAAAAATCTTTCTTCTAGTTGGTGACTGGGTGTGGTTGTTTTAGGTGATAAAGATCTCTTTCCATATTGACTGAGTCAGAATGGTCTCTCCTAAGAGAGTGAGACAAAGAACCCTACTAAAACGCATCAGTCTGTGAACAGCACAAATGATAGGAAGGAGACTTTTAATCTGATTACATATCCAAGTTATGCTGTGAGAAGTGATCAGTACTAGGAAGAGGAAGGTTTGCCTAATAACCTCTTTGGTCAAGGATTAGACCAACAGTTAGAATAGGGCTCTATTCTAAGCACTTGTTTACATGCGTTATCTCCTTTAATCCCCCAAACAACCCTACAAGGTAGGTGCTAACGCTGACTGTGTGGCTTCTGGCAAGTTACTTGCCCTTTCTGGGTCCCAGCTGTAAAATGAGTGAAACCACAATACCTATTTCATAGAGTTGTTGTGAAGATGAAGATAGGATTAATGTAAAGCTGTCATGCATAGTCAGTTGCGTCTGACTCTTTGTGACCCTATGGACTATAGCCCGCCAGCCTCCTCTGTCCATGGGATTCTCCAGGGAAGAATATTGGAGTGGGTTGTCATCTCCTCCCAACCCAGTGATCGAATCCACCTCTCCTGTATCTCCTGCCCCGGACAAGTAGATTCTTAACCACTGCGACACCTGGGAAGCCCCTCAATATAAAGCACTCAGCCCAATTTCTAGAGTACATTAACCGTGCAGGTGAGCAGACTGCCACCCCAAAATATGCCTCTGTGGTATAAGATTATTTTGAAAAACTGCAGACACAGAAGAAACTCTGAAAACAGAGGAGTAGGGAAATTTACATTAAAAGGGGGCCTGTACCAGGAAGAGAGCTACCATCAGAGCATAACAGGGCAGTCTTTGTTTAACAAAGTTTCACCTGCCTTCTCTTTGAAGTCTTAGTTCTCTATGCTTTTCCTGGCTCAGGATGGTATTTAAGCCTCAATTTCTGGCTACTTTTGGTATCTCACATCTATGTAGGGCTCTTGTAAGTATATACTTAAAAATATTTTTTCTGTTGATCTGTCTTTTATTATGGAGGCTGTCAACCAAAGAACGCAGGAAAGTAGAGGCAAAATGATGTCTCCCCTATAACTGCTAAAGTATTTGTTGTTTAAAAGCGATGCTATTTTTATTCCTGACTGTCCAAGGGAAATGTTTACAGACTATGGGTGTTACACATACTTGAAATTTTCAAAGCACTCAGAACATTAAACATTCCATCACTGGGCCATCATTTGAGTGCAAGCCCTGGTTAGTGCCATAGCCAGACAGACTCTCACACCACCACGTGTGTTTGCAACAGTAGCTGAGATGTGGACTGTGGAGCCAGGGTGCTTCGATTCGAATGTCAGTCCTGGTATTTAGTAGCCGTGCAACCTTGGACATTTAGTTAACCTCAGTGCACCTCAATTCGTCATCTATAAAATGGAGAGAACAGCAGCACTGGCCTCATAGGGTTGTCATGAGGAGTAAGGAAGATGGCGCAGGTGAAGGGTGCTGGGCATGTAGTGAGCAGTAGTGAATGGAGCTGTGACACATTGGTGAATGGCATTTGAGTAGAGGACTGCTTGATGCAGCTCCTAATACAAAATGCTGTGTGCTTAGTCGTTCAGTCATGTCTGACTCTTTGTGACTCCATGGACTGTAGCCCACCAGGCTTCTCTGTCCATGGGGATTCTCCAGGCAGGAATATTGGAGTGGGTTGCCATGCCCCACCCCACCCCACCCCTGCCAGGGGATCTTCCCAACCCAGGGATGGAATGCAGGTCTCCTGCATTGCAGGCGGTTTCTTTATTGTCTGAACCACCAGAGGAGCCCAAGAATACTGGAGTGGGTAGCCTATCCCTTCTCCAGGGGATCTTCCCAACCCAGGAATCAAGCTGGAGTCTCCTGCATTGCAGGTGGATTCTTTACTAGCTGAGCTACCAAGGAAGCCCAATACAAAATGCTAATAAGGTGTTAATACGGTCTTAACCAGGAGTTCTCACCCTTGTCCTGTGGACGGTCTCTGAAAAGAATGATTTTGGATGTTTTAACAACTAACATGTATTTAGTACTATTTTCAGGACACTGTGATGAGCATTTTGCCTGATTTAATTTGATTTTATCTCCAATAATGCCATAAGATAGGTACTATTGTTCTTTCCATTTTACAGATGAGAAAACAGAGGCCCAGAGAAGTAAAACACACGTTGTTCCAAGCAGTTGTCAGGACTGATGTTGAAGGGTCACATGGATGTGGTCTGGGGTACTAATCTCGATTCACCATTGCATTCACATGCTGAAGGCTAGGTTGTGGATCAGGAAGGAGGCAGCTGTCTGGTCTGGGAGGGGCGAGAGGCACCCTAAACCTTTGCAAATTCATGTACCTGCTAACAGAGTTGGGGAAGATATGTGGTGGTGGAGAGAGCCATGGGGCACGTTCCTTGTCCTTCACGAAGAAGCCACTGGCACAAGAGGCCACCTCATTGTTGGGCCTGGTAGCAGAGGAGACAGGTTCCTGGCATTCCTGTGAACCATTAAAAGCAAGAGAGGGACTGAGCTGGCTTCACGTGGAGACATGCCTCCTAGGATAACACTGAGGTGAGGTGGAGATGGCTCCTTTCTGCCCAGAAATATCCATCCTGACCACCTATCTGAAAACCCCTCTGTTTCCAGAATTCCCTGTTTACAAAGGGAAGGACACAGGGACCATGTTACCTGTCTTCAGGTAACACTGTTCAGTTCATCCCTTTATGTGTATTTAATGTCCTCCAGCTGAGCGAAAGAGGGAAAAAGAGTAGAAAACTAAATGGTGAGTGGCTGAGGTGGGCAAAGGGGTTGGGATGGGGAAGAGAGGGGTTCTCAGGGGTAAGTTGTCTGGGCACCAAAGCCAGTTCTGCCTGCTGCCAAATTCTGTTAAGCCAGCCTTCAGTGTCATTTAGGAAGACCTCGTGCGGATGCTGGATCACGCTGACCCTTGGGAGAAAGCAGAGAGGAACTTTGTCTCTTTCATCTCTAAGAACACTTTCCTTTCTACTCAGCAGCTGCCTTATTGCAATTTAAGTTCCCATCAGTCAAGTAGACATTAAGTGACTTCTTATATAAATACTTACAGGGCTCTGACTTTGCAAAGGTCTCTGAAAAGCATTCTGTTTCTTGTAAGTTCTTTGAAGTTTTCTTTTGGCTCCAGCAAGTGTGTACAGATATATACAGAGATGAAAATCGTTCCTGTTCAAATGAACTCTGCAACCACGAAGTGATGTGAAAGACAACAATTTCCTGCTGGAGCAGGCCCCAGAGGTCACCTCCAGGTAACATGATGGGGATGTTGCTTTTGCTGTTAATTATTGTCCACATTTAGAATAGAAACTTGAAGAATTAAAAAAATATTTAAGAGTTCATTATAGTCAATTTGAAGGATATGGATAAATGTGAAGAAAATAAAAATCACTGGTAATTAATTATAATACTGAGACAACTTCCATTGACAATCTTTTTTTTTTTTTCTGGGCTTGCTGGGTCTTTGTTGTAGCAAAGGGCTCTTAGCTGTAGCATGTGGGCTTTCTCTAGTTGCTGCACACAGGCTCTAGAGTGCACAGACTCAATAGTTGCAGTGCACAGGTTTAGTTGTTTCACAGTAGATGGGATCTTAGTTCCCCAGCCAGGGATCTAACCCATGCTCCATGCATTGGGAGTGTGGATTCTTAACCACTGGACCACCAGGGAAGTGTCTCCACTGACATTTTCTGTTCAGAATGTATCTGTATCTCTATCTTTGTCTCTACTGATCAATAATCTGAATTGGTTTTGAGGTATTAACCAAGATAGTAAAGTATATATGTTGTTGTTCGGTTGCCAAGTCATGTCCAATTCTTTATGACCCCCTGAACTGCAACATGCTAGGCTTACCTGTCCCTCGCCATCTCTTGGAGTTTGCCCAAGTTCATGGCCACTGAATCGATGATGCCATCCAACCATCTCATCCTCTGTGGCCCTCTTCTCCATCTGCCTTCAATTTTCCCCAGCATCAGGGTCTTTTCCAATGAGTCAGCTGTTTATATCAGGTGGTCAAAGTACTGAAGCTTCAGCATCAGTCGTTCCATTGAGTATTCAGTGTTGATGTCCTTTAAGATTGACTGGTTTGGTCTTGCTGTAATACAGAAAAAATATACAAATTATAAGTGTACTTTTGTACAAATCCATGTGTTTTTATAAGCTGAACACGTGAAAGTCACTCAGTGGTGTCTGACTCTGTACACCAGGCCAGATTACTGGAGTGGGTAGCCTTTTCCTTCTCCAGGGAATCCTCCCAACCCAGGGATCAAACCCAGGTCTCCCGCACTGCAGGAGGATTCTTTACCAACTGAGCTATCAGGGAAGCCCAAGTTGAGCATACCTCGTGCCTAACAGGCAGCTGAAGAAATGGATGTTTTCATGAACTGGTGTCCATTTGCCCTCTGCATTTACCTGTACCCCCTGAGGTCCTTTCTCTATCTCAAATAGCTGGAGTTTTCCAACTTCATGTCTTGGGAAAAAGAGGTCTCAGCAGATCACAGAGAAAAGGAACTTGATTTTTTGGCAGAGATCCAAGAAGACGACAAGAGACTTAGAACATGAATCAGTTTGAAGTGATTTTTCTAGCCCTAAGCCTAGATAAATGGAGAACAGTGTGGAGATTCCTTAAAAACTGGAGATAGGATTGCCTTATGACCCAGCAATCCCACTGCTGGGCATACACACCAAGGAAATCAGAATTGAAAGAGACACGTGTACCCCAATGTTCATCGCAGCACTGTTTATAATAGCCAGGACATGGAAACAACCTAGATGTCTATCAGCATATGAATGGGTAAGAAAGCTGTGGTACATATACACAATGGAGTATTACTCAGCCATTAAAAAGAATACATTTGAATCAGTTCTAATGAGACGGATGAAACTGGAGCCTATTATACAGAGTGAAGTAAGCCAGAAAGAAAAACACCAATACAGTATACTAACACATGTATATGGAATTTAGAAAGATGGTAACGATAACCCTGTATGTGAGACAGCAAAAGAGACACAGATGTATAGAACAGTCTTTTGGACTCTGTGGGAGAGGGAGAGGGTGAGATGATTTGGGAGAATGGCATTGAAACATGTATAATATCATACAAGAAACGAATCGCCAGTCCAGGGTTAATGCAGGATACAGGATGCTTGGGGCTGGTGC
>SJYQ01006169.1:230099-273193 GCA_006410935.1 Redunca redunca | reverse complement strand
TGGTGATGGACAGGGAGGCCTGGCGTGCTGAGATTCATGGGGTCGCAAAGAGTCAGACACGACTGAGCGACTGAACTGAACTGAACAAATAATTCAGATATGATCCTGGAGAAGGACTGCATAGGACTGGGTGATTTCCATTCAAAAATGGAACTATCAAGGAGAAACAAAGGTAGAGAAGAGGTGATCCTCGTGTCACTCAAAATCCTGATGCTGGCTGGAGGGTAAGAGAGCGGATGTTCTAACTTCTCAGCTGGATTTGGGAAGCAAGGATGAGAATATCAAATCAGATGGTGATTATTTCAATTTGCTTTTATCAAAGTAAACTTCTTATTGAAGTATATCTTGTTGTTGTCATGTCATGTCATGTCATATCTTCTTGACCCCATGAACTGCAGCACGCCAAGCTTCCCTGTCCTTTACCATCTGCCAGAGCTCGCTCAAACTCATGTCCATTGAGTCAGTGATGTCATCCCACCATCTCCTCTGTCGTCCCCTTCTCCTTCTGCCTTCGAACATTCTTTTCTAATTAGTCGGCTCTTCGCATCAGATGGCCAAAGTATTGGAGCTTCAGCTTCAGCATCAGTCCTTCCAATGAATATTCTGGGTTGATTTCCTTCAGGGTTGACTGGTTTGATCTCCTTGCAGTCCAAGGGACTCTCAAGAGTCTTTTCCAGCCCCACAATTCAAAAACATCAGTTCTTTGGTGCTCAGCCTTCTTTATGCTCCAACTGTCACATCCATACATGACTACTAGAAAAACCATAGCTTTGACTAGATGGACCTTTGTTGGCAAAGTAACGTCTCTGCTTGTAATATGCTGTCTATGTTTATCATAGCTTTTCTTCCAAGGAGTAAAAGCCTTTTAACTTGATGGCTGCAGTCACCATCTGAAGTGATTTTATTTCACATACATAAATGTAAAAGCTCATAAATTTATAGTTAGTTCAGCTTTACAAAGTGAACTTAGCCTTTATATAAGGTGTGTGTTCTAGATGAAGAGATAGAACATTAGCAGTTTCACTGATACTCCATCCTACTTTCTCCCAATCACTGGCTCCCACAAAGGAAACCACTATCCTAACTATTAACTTGGGTGATTAGTTCTCCTTTCTTTTGAACTTTCTGTAAATGGGCTCATACACTCATACTCTTTTGTATGTGGCTTCTTTGGGGCTTCCCTGGTGGCTCAAACAGTAAAGAATCTGCCTGCAATGCAGGAGACCCGGTTTTATCCCCGGGTCGGGAAGATCTCCTGGAGAAGAGAATGGCAACCCACTCCAGTACTCTTGCCTGGAGAATTCTGTGAACAGAGGAGCCTGGCGGGCTATAGTCTGCAGGGTCGCAAAGAGTCAGACTCGACTGAACAACTAACTTTTTCCCTCTGCACTGCACTCGTTTGTGAGTTCATCTACATTGTTTCTATAGCTGCTTACTGTGTTGTGCATGTTTCATCCTATGAACATACTACAGATTCTCTGTTCTGCTGTCAGACCATTTATGTTATTTTCAATTCTTTGCTGTTACAAACAGTGCCTCTGTGAATTATTTGGGTGCTTTAAAAATACTTTTATCTTTTATATTATTACAAAAAATTCAACTCCTTTTATTTCAGAAGAACGAAATATTCTCTGAGAACTAAGAGTTACACTTCAGCACTACCATGTTCTTTTCAAATAGCAATAAAATGTTAGTATACATATTATCCATGGTACTCATTGAAATCTTCTCTTTTACTTTTTGAAGAAAAAGAAAAGTTTGGGAGAAAACTGTAAACACATGATTGAAAGATTGAGAAAGTGTTAAATATCAAGAAATTAACATTTATGCATGAGGTTCCTTTGGTAGCCTGGAGAAGGAAATGGCAACCCACTCCAGTATTCTTGCTGGGAAAATACCCTGGACAGAAGAGCCAGGTGGGCTACAGTCCATGGGGTTGCAAAGAGTTGGACATGAGCACGCACATATCCATGCTCCTTTGGTTGAGAAGAGAGCTTTATTTATTTAAAATTTTTTATTGTTAGTTTCAGGTATACAGTAAAGTGATTCAGTTATTCATATGCATAAAGTGTATATATATTCCTTTTTATATTCTTTTCCATT
Organism: Redunca redunca; assembly: GCA_006410935.1. Taxonomy (NCBI): domain Eukaryota; kingdom Metazoa; phylum Chordata; class Mammalia; order Artiodactyla; family Bovidae; genus Redunca; species Redunca redunca. Next base: position 271,090 of record SJYQ01006169.1, on the reverse strand, counting down.
ATAGGTTATCACAAGATACTAAGTATAGTTCCCTGAGCTATACAGTAGGTCCTTGTTGGTTATCTATTTTGTATATAGTAGTATGTACATTTTAATGCCAAATTCCTAATGTAGCCATCTCCTCCTTCCCCTTTGGTAATCATAAGTTTTTTTTCTATGTCTATAAGTCTATTTCTGATTTGTAAATAAATTCACTTGTATCCTTTTTTTCTAGATTCCACATATAAGTGTTTTCATATGACATTTGTCTTTGCCTGGCTTACTTCACTTAGTATGAAAATCTCTAGGTCCATTCATGTCACTGCAAATGGTATTATTTCATTCTTTTTATGGCTGAGTAATATTCCATTACACATATGTACCACATCTTCTTTATCCATTCATCTGTCAATGGACACTTAGGTTGAGAAGAGAAATCCATAATGTAGTTTTCTGTATTTCCTGTATTTCATTATAGTCCATAATCAGGGTGATCTTTTTATGATAGAACATCCTTAAACCAATTCATGATATCTTATAAACTTCAGTTAAAGGTTCAAGTTAAAACTGTTGTTTACCCATGTATGTGCTCTAATTCTGGTGTTGTCCTGGGGAAGGCATGGTGGGTGGGCTGGATGGGTACTATCTCACTGATGTTCTCTCTGCATTTTCTGAAACATCCATGTTTTCTCCTGTTGTTGTTGTTTATTTGCTCAGTTGTGTCTGACTCTTGCCGCCCCTTGGACTGCAGCACGCCAGGCTTCCCTGTCCTTTACTATCTCCTGGAGTTAGTTTAAATTCATGTCCATTGAGACAGTGATGCCATCCAACCATCTCATCCTCTGTCACTCCCTTCTCCTCCTGCCCTCAATCCTTCCCAGCATGAGGGTCTTTTCCAATGAGTTGGCTCTTCGCATCAGGTGGCCAAAGTATTGGAGCTTCCGTTCAGATCAAGTTCAGTTCCACATGACAAAATAACAATATGAAACAAGACAAAATAACAGGGACTTAAATTCGATATGGTTTATTTCTATCTTCAGCAGTCCAAGTTCATCAGGATCCAAGATTTTGTTTCCCTTATCTGTCATCCTAAGCACATGACTTCCATTCTTATGCTCACTCCATGGTTCAGTATTGTTGCTAGTGATCCAGCTGAGAGCATGACTATGTTTATAATATAGAAGCAGGAGAGAAGGAAGAGAAGAGGAGGTAAGGAGGGGACACAGTGGGGGCAAGGGGAGAAAGAAGGAGAAGGAAGGCAGGCCCTCTGTCTAGAAATAGTTCCTGAAAGTCACAAGAACTTCTGTTACATTCTCAAAGCCAGAATGTCATTGGGAAGTACCATCCTTTAGATGGTCATATTGCTGCCTTGTATAAATTGGGGCTGTGATAAGGAAGAGGAGAAACAAGGATGTTGGGTAGAGGTAGGCATTTAAAGTGTTTGCCACAACTTTCAAGATCTTAGGCAAATGCTGGGTTTGCTGAGAGGTGGTGCAGCAATGTAAATAGCAGAGGAGGGAATGGGGGACCCTAAAGACAAAACTGCAGCCCAGGAATGCTGGCATCAGACCTGCCTGATTCAGCATAGGTAACTCCAGCTTCCTCTCTTGGGAGCACTTAATTTAGCAGCATGATTTTGCAAAACGTAAAAGATGAAAAAAGGAAAAATAAGTCCTTGACATTATTAAGAGCATGAAGAGAGTGTGTTTGGTTTGTTGGCTCATTTTATTTTTGCCGGAGAGGCCAAGAAAGGAGGATGACAGAACCTCCTCTGGTGATCTTCATGGATAAAGGAAAGAAAGTCTGGTAAAGTTCTTCTAAGTGTGGTCCTGCCTGAAAGTAGGAGGATGAACTGATTACATTTTAATAGATTAAAAAAAAAAACTAGTAATAAAAAATGAGCAAAAGTGTAAATAGCTCTTAATGGATTTACTTTATATTTGCATGTGTGCGTGCATGCTGTCATGTCTGACTCTTTGCAACCCCATAGACTGTAGCCCACTAGGCTCCATGGGATATTCCAGATAAGAATACTGGAGTGGGTTGCCATGCCCTCCTCCAGGGGATCTTCCCGACCCAGGGATTGAACCCACGTCTCTTATGTCTCCTGCATTGGCAGTTGGGTTCTATACCAGTGAGCCACCTGGGAAGCCTCCCACTTTATACTTACCAAATGACTATTCTTTAACTATGAGATAGTTAATGACTTTAACTATTACAGCATATAGCATTCTCACATTTTTAAAACTTAAAAAAAAATTTAGAACATTTACGTATTTTTGAAAGACAGTGCTCAGTTTCTGAGCCTTCTTTGTAAAGTAACTTGGATTCTGTGCTACTTATTGTTTGAATCTCTTTGGTGTGTTTGTAATAATAATAACAGCAACAACAGTAATAAATGATGGGACTTCTTTGGTGGTCCAGTAGTTCAGAATCTGCCTGCCAGGTTTGATCTCTGGTCCGGGAAGATCCCACATTCTCTAGGACAGGTAAGCCCCTGCGCCACAGCTACTGAAGCCTGTGTGCCTCGAGCCTGGGCTCCGCAACAAGAGAAGCCACTGCAATGAGAAGACCACACACCGCAACTCGAGAGCGCCCCCACTCGCCCCAGCCAGAGCAAGCTGGCACGCAGCAGCGAGGACCTGGTGAAGGTAAGTCCCTGCTCGTTTACTATTATCATTTAAACAAAATGGGCATGTAGGCTAAGAGTAATCTCAAAAATCAGGACAGATCATTAGTCACCCAGCTTGTGGTTAGGCAGGATCCCATTCCACATCCCACTGAATTTTTAATGAAATGCAGCATAGTTATGGGGGAAAGATACTCACTTCAGTGAAAAATGGCTAACCAGTTGCACGTGCTCTCCTTTTGTGAGGTTTGTACCCAAGATAAGTTGATTAAAAAGAGAAATTTAAGGCAAATAATTGTATTCATTTGACAATGCTATCAGCTTGCCTTTCTCTGGAGTTTGGAAGGCCAGTGTGGCCCAACTCTTCATTTCATCAAGTATCTATCACACATCAGTTGTATACACTATTACAAAGTTTTGTATCCTTCCTACATGTAAATGTGATACTTATACACACGTGGTGTAGTGGGGAGGTTGCCGGAACAGGCCTTATGCACCTGAGTTTTCTCTGCTTGCTACTAACGAGTCAGGGGTGGACCAGATGAGTAGGAACCATAGAGAAGCAGGGCAACCTCCTTACTGATCTCCATGTGTCAGACGCTGTGCTAAATTCTTCACATTCCTTCTCAGGTAATTTATTCCATTAGCTCGATAGCTCTGTGAGGTAGCTGTTTACTCCCTTCATTTTACAGGTAAGGAGGCCAAGGAATAAAGAGGTTAAATACTGGCCCAAGGTCACATGGATGCTGTGGGGCTGACCTGGTAAAACGGAGAGGTCCAGACTCGATATTTCTAGAGTTTCTCCTTGTTTCGACCCTCTTGGATTCTATATTTTACTTGACTTTGTTTTTGCGTGCGTGCTCAGTCATTTCTGACTCTGCAATTCCATGGATGTAGCTCACCAGGCTTCTCTATCCATGGGATTTTCCAGACAAGAATACTGGAGTGGGCTGCCATTTCTTTCTCCAGGGGATCTTCCCAACCCAAGCATTGAACCCATGTCTCCTGTTTTGGCAGCCGGATTCTTTACTGCTGAGCCACCGGGAAAGCCCCAGATATTTTACTTACATGAATATTAAAACCAAATTGGAACGTTGTCTGTGAGCATGGTGGGCAGCATTCCCGACTGAAAGCGGGAAACACACCCCTGGATGGCTGAGGAATGGAATATGATTGTCAGTGTCATTAGCAGCACTGAGCCACAGAAATGACATTTTGGGGGAATCTCCCGGGATACTCAGGGCTGATCTACCAAGCAGCTGGGATGTAGCTGCTACCAGCAGCCAGACTCATCTGCTGTCATCGCTGCTGTACCAGCGTGAGTTTCTGACTCAGTGTAACTGATGAGCCCTCTGCCCCCATCCCCAGACCCTTGGGATCCATGGAAGGGCTTCAGAGGATTCATTAACCTATTGGAATCGGGTGAAAATTTTGTATCTAGGTGATAGGAACATATTTTCTGAGGGGAAATTCAGTTTTCCTATGAAGAAACACTACCTTAGGTTTTTTTTCCCAGAGGTAGACTTCCCTGGTGGCTCAGACGGTAAAGCGTCTGTCTACAATGCGGGAGACCTGGGTTCAATCCCTGGGTTGGGAAGATCCCCTGAAGAAGGAAATGGCAACCCACTCCAATACTATTGCCTGGAAAATTCCATGGACAGAGGAGCCTGGAAGGCTACAGTCCATGGGGTCACAAAGAGTTGGACACAACTGAGCGACTTCACTTTCACTTTCACTTTGGCATCAAAGAGAAAGCTAGATTGTAAAGACGTCTCGAAGGCAAAGAGGAGACAAAAGTTTACGTTAGTTCATGAAGGAGCCTGGCATGTTTTAGATCTCAGAGATAGGAGGCAAGAGAGGGGTAGAGCCTGAGGACGTAGAGAAAAGTGACCCATAGAGCTTTGTTCTAATTCGGATGAGCGAGGACAAAACTGTGACTACAGACTGTGGAAGAAAGCAGCGGGGGCAGCTCTTTGTCCAGAGTGGAGAAGGGCAGAAGGGGAAGACCGAGAACAATGAGCTGGAAGGAAGAAAACTGAAAGATAAGTTACCTGTTAATTTGAGAGGTCAGGGATAAGACTAGGGGTGGGAGAAGAGTAGATTAATGCATACTCAGTTGCTAAATCGTGTCTGACTCTTTTGTAGCCTCATCAACTGTAGCCCACCAGGCTCCTCTGTCCTCGGGATTCTCCAGGCAAGAGTACTGGAGTGGGTAGTTGCCATTTCCTCCTTCAGGGAATCTTCTCAACTCAGGGACTGAACTTTTGTCTCTTATGTCTCCTGCATTGGCAGACAGGTTCTTTACCACTAGCATCACCTGGGATGGGAGAAAAGTAGATTAAGTTTGGAAAATCGGCCTTGGGGGATGCAACCAGTATGGAGGTCCAGCTAGGATGGAAAAATGTGGATTTGTTTTGGAACAAATGAATATAGTCCTGAGATTTCCCCATCCTTCTGGGCAGCACCAGATTAAAGAGTTGTTGCCCTGCCTTCTTCACAACTAACTCCTACCCGTCCAGCCACCACGCACGGTTGTACAGCGTGTGCGCTGCAGCACTCTGGAAGGTGTGCTCCCCCTGTGGATGCCGTGCGTGTGCTTTATCCTGGCATCCTGGGAGATGGCAGTAAAGCATCTTGTTCTCACAAAATCAATGTGCTGCAAGATTCCAGCAGATGAAAGCAAACTGTCTAGAAGGGGAGCCTTTTTCAAATTGGGCGGAAAGATGCTGTCTGGTTTGCAGCAGCTCTGAGTGTAGAGGGGTAGGAAAAATAATATGATGGGTGGTAAGACGCAAGTCGAAAAATGTCAGACTTCTGTGTGCCAAGCAGACCTGTGATCTTCTGCCTCAGCTAATGCAGAATTGTCCCACTCTGTGCTGCTCTTTCCTAAATACCATGGATTGTGGGAAACAAGTCTCATTCTCCCTTCTTCCCGAAATCCTCTCCTGTTTTCAATGCCTGATCTTCTCTGCTGAAGTCAGTCTCCCAGCACCTTGTCTTCAACTCACAAAGCACTATGTTTTATTACTATATTTTATTATTGTATTTTTTTGTGTTACTATAAGATGCATTTGTGTGTGTAGAACCAGACATCCTGGAATGTGAAGTCAAGTGGGCCTTAGAAAGCATCACTATGAACAAAGCTAGTGGAGGTGATGGAATCCCATTTGAGCTCTTTCAAATCCTGAAAGATGATGCTGTGNCCAGACATCCTGGAATGTGAAGTCAAGTGGGCCTTAGAAAGCATCACTATGAACAAAGCTAGTGGAGGTGATGGAATCCCATTTGAGCTCTTTCAAATCCTGAAAGATGATGCTGTGAAAGTGCTGCACTCAATATACCCACAAATTTGGACAACTCAACAGTGGCCACAGAACTGGAAAATGTCATTTTTCATTCCAATCCCCAAAAAAGGAAAGGCCAGAGAATGCTCAAATTACTGCACAATTGCATTCATCTCACACGCTAGTAAAGTAATGCTCAAAATTCTCCAAGCCAGGCTTCAGCAATACGTGAAGCATGAACTTCCAGATGTTCAAGCTGGTTTTAGAAAAGGCAGAGGAACCAGAGATCAAATCGCCAACATCCGCTGGATCATGGAAAAAGCAAGAGAGTTCCAGAAAAACATCTATTTCTGCTTTATTGACTATGCCAAAGCCTTTGTGTGTATCACAAGAAACTGTGGAAAATTCTGAAAGAGATGGGAATACCAGACCACCTGACCTGCCTCTTGAGAAACCTATATGCAGGTCAGGAAGCAACAGACATGGAACAACAGATTGGATCCAAATAGGAAATACGCCCAAACAGGAGTACGTCAAGGCTGTATATTGTCACCCTGCTTATTTAACTTTTTTGCAGAGTACATCATGAGAAACACTGGGCTGAAAGAAGCACAAGCTGGAATCAAGATTGCTGGGANTTGACTCATTGGAAAAGACTCTGATGCTGGGAGGGATTGGGGGCAGGAGGAGAAGGGGACAACAGAGGATGAGATGGCTGGATGGCATCACCAACTTGATGGACATGAGTTTGAGTGAACTGCGGGAGGTGGTGATGGACAGGGATGCCTGGCATGCTGAGGTTCATGTGGTTGCAAAGAGTCGGACAGGACTGAGCGACTGAACTAAACTGAACTGAACTGAGTCCCTAAATAATTTGCAATCCACAAATAAAGACCGTGTCACAGTTGCGCCACTAAGACACTATTGTCCATATCAGTGCATCGTGGGCTAGAGAGCAACCTGTCTTCCTTGTAGCCTGAGGCTATGAGGCTTGTGGCATTCTTTACTTTTTATTTTTATTTGTTTTAAAACAAAGTAGCTGTTTATTCTTGATTTGCATTGGGTATTCATAACAAATGAGTTGTGTTTCCCAGGTATGCGTTATTAGACATGAGAAAGTAACTGTTATTACCCAACTTTCAGGCTTCAGTAGCTTTTTCTTGTTGCTTGTCAGTTTAATTTTTTTTAAGTATAAGTAGTTCATGCCAAATGGAAAACAAGAGGAATAATACACAAAACCCCTTAAGCCTTCAAAACTAAGTGAAAAACAACTAACCGGTTTATCCTAGATTCCTTTGGACGTTTGCAATAAACATAGAAGAATGTCCTTGTGACACTCTTTAAAATCAGGAATCCTTAAGCAAGATCCCTTATTCAATAAGGCTTCCCCCTTACCCCTCTGATCTGACCTTCTTCTACTCTCCTCCATGCCCTCCAGTCCAATCGTGCTTCCGTCCTGTTGCTCACACACACGAGACCCACCCCCAACCTGAATCCCTGTGCTCACTATCCTCCTGATGAAATTCTTCCACGTCTCCACTTGGCTTGTTCCTCATTTTCCTCCCTATCAGCTGTCATGTGACCTTCTTAGGGACTCTTTCCCTGTCTAACGTATTTAAAATTTCAGTAAACCCACTCTAGCCTTCCCTTCTGACCCTCCCCGGTTTTGTTTCCCAGCATAACAGCATCTTCTACCAGGCTGCATTGCTGTACTTACTTATTCATTGTTGGTTGCCCATCACTAAAATATAAGCTCTGTGAAGGCAGATAACTTGTCTGTTTCTCACACCTTCCCCAGCCCAGGACACCCCGCAGCAAGGTGAACAGTCGGTGAGAACAGAGCTGGTACTCAGTCATTCTGTGTTGACTACATTGCTTGCAAATAGTTTCATATATTACTTTTTAAAATTATATATACCAAATTATATTGCGAATCAAAAATTGGTCTGGCATTTGTGAATCACTTCCAGACTTTTTGCGCAACCTGGTATGTAGAGTTTGGGCACTGATTATATATATTTTTTTTGAGAAACAATGATTCAAAGACAATAGAATAGTGATTTGAAATCAGGTTGGCTCTGTAAAATCTAGAACTTATCATGGCTAAATTGTGCCTGGATAGACAAAAGCTAAATTCCAGCAGAAATCCTTTAAACCCTCAAAGGGTACCTGGTGTAACTGTTTTGACAGTACAGATATTCTTCGGCAGCCAGATTTCCCAAGACTTCTTTCAATCCCAAACTTAAGTAACCACCTACTTTAATAAATTAGGTCAGTGGATACGTTCTTCAGTCACCAGCATATATGAACACAATATTTCTTCTTCTGATATACATACAATATATATATATATATTATGTATGTTCTGATATATATGCTCTATTGTATTAGATATGATTGGAAATAAATTCTTCTGAGGTTCCATTTGAAGGCTTCAAGTCAAGCAATACTTTTTTTTTTGAAACTCACATCTTCAGCAGGAATTTTCTGGTGGTCCAGTGGTTAAGAGTCTGTTTATTCTTACTGCCAAGGATCTGGGTTCAATACCTGGTTGGGGAACTAAGATCCTACAAGCTGTGCAGTGCAGCCAAAAAAAAAAAATCTCTTCTACAGTATTTTTCTTTGTGGTAATGGAACAAAACTAATTGTAAATGACTAGATGGAAGTGAAGTAATTTGAAAAACAGTTCAGAGTAAGTTTAAGAGCAAAATGGAGGCAAAAACAAATAACAGCAAAGAATAATTCCACATTCTCTAAACTTCAGACTATAAAATGGCTTTTGTCAGCAGTACACATTTGAATTATGAGTTAAAGTGATTAATTGGCTAAGTCTGATTAGAATCAACAGGAGATAAGCATACTGGGACCTACTAACTGCATATTAGTCCAGAATCACTTCAGCTTCAACAGTCCCCACCATGTTTAATTGTACATTTCCCACTAATTATACTTTTTACAGTTGTTGCCGCTGCTGCTGCTGCTGCTAAGTCGCTTCAGTTGTGTCCGACTCTGTGCGACCCCACAGTCAGCAGCCCACCAGGCTCCCCCATCCCTGGGATTCTCCAGGCAAGAACACTGGAGTGGGCTACCATTTCCTCCTCCATTACAGTTGTTAGGGATCATTAATCTTGAATTTCTAACACAATCTACTTTCATGAAGAAAAAAAAGTTACACCCCAGGACTTAACACAAATCTAGCTGCCTCAATAAGGAATTGTAATACTTAACCGTTGACTCATTATGCTTTTAGAGAATGATCCGGGGTTGTCTCTTTTCCTATGGACAAAACCAGTTACGTTTTGGATAGGTCATTTGCTAATGTTCCCAAGTGAGATTCAGTAATGAAATTCAAGAAGTGGAGACAAGAGGCTCCTCCTAAAATGAAGAAATAGAACGTTTCCATGTTTTTCAGAAGATGTACTTCTCCATGTCTCCAGAGCAAGGGCAGCATGTTCTCTGAAGTCCTGTCCTCCCAGTGCCTGGCTGGTGACTGTGTTTGTGTTCAGCCCCCTCACTTGAAAAGGCACAGGCTTAGGAAACAGCTGTTCACAATTAAATTAATTATCATTTGTCAACAGTGTTCTGAGCTCAGAAATTCTGTGTTCACAGAAGAAAATGCTGCCAGGCCATGGTGCTCTTCCAAACGTGCCTGTGCCTACATCACCCATCTAGTCTGGGAAGGATAACTTTAGGGTTTTCAAAGTAGCAGCAGTGTCTTTGCAAAATTATTGTCACGCAATCCACTAATCTTTTTCTGTTAACTTTAGAGTGCTTGTTTGTCATTTGTCTGAGATTTTTTTTCCACTGGATTTTGACATACACTTGAAAATGAAAGACCAACAGCAGAGAATAAATGGGTATAAGAAATATCAATAGTCTATATATGTCAGTCCCAGTCTCTCGATTCATCTCACTCCCCCTTCCTTCCTTGGTGTCCATACATTTGTCCTCTGTATCTGTGTTTTGCAAATAAGATCATCTGTGCCATTTTTCTAGATTTCACGTGTGTGTTAATATATATGTGTTTTTCTCTTTCTGACTTACTTCACTGTCTATGGCAGTCTCTAGGTCCATCCATGTCTCCACAAGTTTTGTTTATTTTGGGGAGCTTGACACATATACACTATTGATACTATGTATAGAATAGATAACTAATGAGAATCTAACTGTATAGCTCAGGGAACCCTACTCAGGGCTCTGTGATGAGGGAATATATCTGTATGCATAGCTGATTGACTTTGTCTTACAGTAGAAACTAACACAACATTGTAGAACAACCATACTCCAATAAAAATTTTAAAAAGAAATATCAGTATGACTCTCTAAGAATGAATAGCTAATGAATAAAGCTGATATTCCTTGGTAGTAACCCCACAAAACCTATGAATTAGTACATACATTTTTCTAGTTTAATCAACTATGTGTATCTGCTTTATGTCCTTTGTATTAATAAATTGTGCTTTTTATATTAAAAAAATAAAAAAAATAAATAAATAAAAAGAGAGAGAGGAAAAAAAAAAAAAAAGAATTCTAACCATTCCACCCTTGGTTAAAACGTTTCTTTGCTGACATAAATAATGTGAAGCGCTGAGACTTGGAGTACCCAGAGCTTTAATTGTGCTGATCCCACTCCAGTCCTCTTGCCTGGAAAATCCCATGGGTGGAGGAGCCTGGTAGGCTGCAGTCCATGGGGTCTCAAAGAGTCGGACACGACTGAGAGACTTCACTTTCACTTTTCACTTTCATGCATTGGAGAAGGAAGTGGCAACCCACTCCAGTGTTCTTGCCTGGAGAATCCCAGGGACGGGGGAGCCTGGTGGGCTGCCGTCTATGGAGTCGCACAGAGTCGGACACGACTGAAGTGATTTAGCAGTAGCAGCAACCTTAAGGATGGTGTCTGTTCATGTAAAGCAAAGTTCAGTTAGGAAGGGGATTAAATTCAAACTTGCCAGGTAATTATTGAGAAAAAAGCAAGTGTTTTTAAGTTACCTGGATAGTTACTTGTGAGCTTTTTCCTCCAGATTTTTTTTCTTTCATTTTTGAATTTGGGAATGGGAGAGTCATTTGGAAAACGTTCATGTTATATCCAATTAGAGTTTTCAATTCAACTCTTCTATTTTATTTTACGTTTTTGGATACCCCCTCAAAACCCAATATGTAGAAAAGCAATATGCATGAATATGATCTTCCTTTTTTTAAAAGAAACCCTTTATTTTATTTATTTGGGTTATGCTGGGTCTTTGTGCTACAGGTAGGCTTTCTCTAGCAGCAGAGAGCAGGGCTCTGCCTCCCCGCGGAGCACAGGCCCTAGGCTCACTGGCTTCAGTGGCTGCAGCACTCGGCTCTACAGCACAGGCTCGGTAGCTGTGGCGCATAAGCTGAGCTGCTCTGTGGCACGTGGCATCTCCCCAGACCCGGGACTGAACCCATGTCCCTGCACTGGCAGGCAGATTCTTAACCCCTGGACCACCAGGGAAGTCCCTGAATATGTTTCTGGAAGCATTGCTTATAAAAGGAAGCATCTGGAAATAGTAAGTGAATAGATAAATAAGTCATGAGATTTGACCCAATGATCATCTAGTTTATGAAGACTATGAAGCAACATGTACTATGCCTATAATAAAATTACATAAGAAAGTCCAGTGATACTACTGAAAAACAAAAAGAAGAAGAAAAAAAAACAGGATATAAAGATTGTATGTACTGACTTCAAGTGTACCTATTTCTATAGCTTTCAAAATCTTTATGATATGGCTATGCATTTATTATTTTAACTCAAAGTAATATATTAGGCTTATGTTTACACCAAAGAAAGCCTGTGAAAACTTTGCTGATAAAATCTAAAGGAAAACGAAAAGTTTAGTTTTTTTAAGAAAAAGTATTTGAGTTTAAATAAAAACCAGCTGAGTGTATCTCCTTTGAGCTTCCTGAACGCCTCCCCATTTGTTCAATGTTTGAAGATTTTGAATAAGCCTGTAATGTGTAATTTATTCTTCTGTAACACAATGCCCTATCTTTTCTAATCTCTCCTTCTTAAAAATATAGCAAAAAATAAGCAAATAAACCCAAAGTTAGCAAAGAAACACCAGATAATGATGGACATCTATAGTGGTTTTTGTTAGCTGCAAAAGAACCAGCAAAATCTCCATTTGGCAAATTCAAACAGCATTTACGTATGTTCGTAAAATATTCCTAGTATAAGTGAAGGTTAAACTGTAATACTTCTTTCAGGGACATAATTTCTAAAACATGGCAATTATAGTTCTTAACAAAGTCTATGTTCTTTACTTGCTAACAAATGAAAGTAACACATTTATTATCTAGATGGAGTGGATAAATTCACAAAATTTAAAAATGAAGCATTTACAAAGGTGTGGGGAAAAAACCTTATTTTATGGGGTTAGGGAAGGGAACTAGAAATCTGAAAATTGTTTTTAAATTTTTGTGAATAGCTTCAGTTTGGAACTAAAGCCTTTCCTTTCTCATTACTCTTGCCTTATTAAACTGTTTGATTTTTTTTGACTTCTTGGGCTGTACAATGGATAAAAATCCGCCTACCAATGCAAGGGACATGGGTTTGATCCCTGATCCGGGACGATCGCACATGCCAGGGAGCAACTGAACCTGTGTGCCATAATTCCTGAGTCTGCAAACTGCAGCTACTGAAGCCCTCGCGCCCAGAGCCTGAGCACCACAAGAGAAGCCACCGTACTGAGGAGCCCGAGCGCTGCAAAGCAGAGTAGCATCCACTCATCCCAACAAGAGAAAGTCGATGTGCAGAACGAAGACTCAGCACAGCCAAAAATAATAAATAAAGTAAAAAGTTAAATTTTTTTTTGCTTTTTTCAGCAGGCAGTGATGAGGGGAGATGTAGGGCAACTGGCATCCTCATACACTGAGCCAGCAGTCCTAGTTGAATACAGAGCTTAGTGAACAAGCATTTTTGAAGTTTATATGATCGTAGAAATGTACAGAGTTCTCTAATTTAGTGCTTCTCTAAGTTCAATGTGCATACTAACCACCGAGGGATAGAATTAGAATGTAGATTCTAACCCAGTTGGCCTAGGGTGGCTTCTAAGGTGATGGCTTTCTAATAAGCTCCCAGGTGATTCAATGCAACTGCTCTAGAGATTAATCTTTGACTAGCATTTTCCATTGTGTCTGACTCTATGTGACCCTATGGACTGTGGCCCACCGGGCTCCTCTGTCCATGGTATTTCCCAGGCAAGAATACTGCAGTGGATTGCCATGCCCTCCTCCAGGGGATGTTCCGGGCGCAGGGACTGAACCCGTGTCTCTTTTGTCTCCTGCATTGGCAGGTGGATTCTTTATCACTGGAACCACCTGGGAAGCCTGTGCACTACATAGCACGAGAAAGCAGCGTTGCATGCCTCTGTGAAAGTGAAGTAGATGGTTGTCAGAAGTAATCCCTCATGCACTTGGCCAGGTGTAAGAAAAGCAGCCACAACCAAACTCCAGCCCATTTTGGTGTGGGGAGCCCATGTTCCCTGAGGATAAAATGAAACATTAAAGTATCTAGCTCAGTGGCTGGTACCAAGTATGTGCTCAATAGCTGTATTTTTCTTTTCTCTCTATAAAAGTAATTACCAAATGAAACTGTTAGGGAGCACAACCAAGTAACATTTCAGCATTTTATACTGATAAAATCCAATGCTGATTAGAGAACTTTGTGCAGAAGACATTACTTAATGAATTTGAAACTACTGTTGTTTTTGGACGACTTCACTTTCACTTTTCACTTTCATGCATTGGAGAAGGAAATGGCAACCCACTCCAGTGTTCTGGTCTGGACAATCTCAGGGACAGGGGAGCCTGGTGGGCTGCCGTCTATGGGGTCGCACAGAGTCGGACAGGACTGAAGTGACTTAGCAGCAGCAGCAGCAGTTGCTTTTGGAAGATGATTGGCTTTAACAAAACAAGCTGGAAAGGGTAACTTTCCATAAAAGGAGTAACAGTGAAGTTAACTGTGGAGGTGGTAGGGTGGGTGGAGAGTTAAAAGCAGACTTGGAAGGAAAGTTAGGACCAACCTAGACAGCATATTGAAAAGCAGAGACATTACTTTGCCAACAAAGGTCCGTCTAGTCAAGGCTATGGTTTTTCCAGTGGTCATGTACGGATGTGAGAGTTGGACTGTGAAGAAAGCTGAGCGCCGAAGAATTGATGCTTTCGAACTGTGGTGCTGGAGAAGACTCTTGAGAGTCCCTTGGACTGCAAGGAGATCCAACCAGTCCATTCTGAAGGAAAAATCAATCCTGGGATTTCTTTGGAGGGAATGATGCTGAAGCTGAAACTCTAATACTTTGGCCACCTGATGTGAAGAGTTGACTCATTGGAAAAGACTCTGATGCTGGGAGGGATTGGGGGCAGGAGGAGAAGGGGACAACAGAGGATGAGATGGCTGGATGGCATCATCAACTCGATGGACATGAGTCTGAGTGAACTGTGGGAGGTGGTGATGAACAGGGAGGCCTGGTGTGCTGTGATTCATGGGGTCACGAGTAACTGAACTGAACTGAACTGAGGAAACTAAGGATGTGGGGCTAAGAAGGGAGGCTGATGGAGCAGTATGCTTTTATGAGGAGAATGGCCTTGAGAAGTTCCCAGAGGTGCTGTGACATTGTGATTTACAACTAGAAATATATATTTGGTCTTCCGCCTATTCCTGGTGGGGCTTCCCAGGTGGCTCAGTTGGTAAAGAAGCTGCCTGCTAATGCAGGAGACATAAGAGACGAGGCTTCGATCCCTGGGTTGGGAAGATCCCTGGAGGAGGAAATGGCACCCCACTCCAGTATTCTTGCCTGGGAAATCCCACGGACAGAGGAACCTGGTGGGCTACAGTCCAGGGGTCGCAAAGAGTTGGATGTGACTGAGCACACATTCTCAACGCCTGTCCCGGTACAGAGTTCCCAAAACCCTTGGAATTTCCTGTGAAAGTGAAAGAAAGTGAAAGTAAAGTCACTCAGTTGTGTCCGACTCTTGGAGTGGGTTGCCATTTCCTTCTCCTTGGGATCTTCCCGACCCAGGGATCGAACCCAGGTCTCCCACATTGCAGGCAGACTCTTTAACCTCTGCACCACCAGGGAATTTCCTGTGATGAGAGCAAAGGTTTCTTTTGTTACATTAATAAGTGACTTTTAGGAAACACTTAAGGAGGCGGCTGGTTGCCAGGGGAACCGACCATGTGATTAGAGGGCTGGACCTCTCAGTCCCACCCTCACTGACCTCCGAGGAGGGAAGAAAGGATGAATTCAGCAGCAGCAGCCAATTACTTAATCAAACATGGCTTTGTAGTGACATGCCCATGAAACACCGGAAGGATGTGGAGAATTTGTGGTTGGTGAACACATGGAGATTGGAGGAGAATGGTGTGCTCTGGGGGAAGCTCCCTGCCCCTTCCCCACACCTTGCCCTGTGCATTTCTTTCATCTGGCTGTTCCTTTTATAATAAACCAGGTGGCGCTAGTGGTAAAGAACCCATCTGCCAATGCAGGAGATGCAAGAGACATGGGTTCATCCCTGGGTCAGGAAGATCCTCTGGAGAAGGGTATGGCAACCGACTCCAGTATCCTTGCCTGGAGAATCTCACAGACAGAGGAGCCTGGTGGATTATAGTCCATAGGGTTGCAAAGAGTCAGAGATGACTGAAGTGAATTAGCACACATAATAAACCAGTGATCTAGAGAGTAAAATATTTCTCTTGAGTTCTGGCAAATCAATCTATGCAAGGAGGGGAACCTGCCATCTATAGCCAGTTGTTCAGGAGCCCATGTGACAACCTGGACTTGGATGGACGTCTGAAGTAGTGGTGAGGGTGAACATCATATAGGACTGAGCTCTTACCCTGTGGCATCTGATGCTCCCTCCAGGTAGAGAGTCAGAACTGAGTTAAATTGTTGGACAACCAGCTATTGTCTGAGAATTTCTTGGTGTAGGAGAAAAAATTCACACATTGTAATTGGGTGCAGAGTATAGGAATGCTCCAAAGACTTCAGAACGCAGGGTTAGCCATTCAGCTCTGTCATTTGCTTTGCAACAGGCTCACACAAACCCTCTGCACTGGTATGATGCCCTATATGCTGTATACATCACACAGCCCTGTGTAGGAAGCAGTTTGGGGTGGGAAGGGTTCTGGTGGTGTCGAGCCTGATGGTTGTGTTCAGACTGTGGGAAAAGACAGCACGTGCAGAAGGCAAGACTGGAACAGCCCATGTTGAATTCAGAAGGAAGTCATTAGTGACCATGGGAAGCTTAACCCCTTGACCATCAGCAATCCCCAGCAATACAGGAGAGATGGGGGGCGTCACATGATGGGGGCAGGATAATGAGTCTTTGAGAACATTTTTAGGGGGATGACTACATAAAAATAAGGTGCTAATTGAGACAGTAATGTGTACCTAGATATAGAAGGGAGAGACTAGAAATCAACTAGAAGACTTAATACATTTTAGATTTCACTTGAGGTTTCAGACGATAGGTGAGTAAGAGCCATTGTAGGTCTTGAACTGTAACGAGCTATACTTTGTGGATTTTCAGTTTGGCAAAATGAATAGGGCATGTGTAGAAAAGCATACTGCGTGTGTGCTCAATTGTATCTGACTCTTTCAGACCCTATGGACTGTGCCCATGAGCCTCCTCTGTCCATGGGATTTCCAAGGCTAGAATACTGGAGTGGGTTGCCATTTCTTCCTCCAGGGAGTCTTCCCAACCCAGAGATCAAACCTGCCTCTCCTGCCCTGGCAGGCAGGTTCTTTCCTGCCGAGCCACCTAGGAAGCCCCCAGGAAAACATATAGGACATTTTCAAAAGTCTTTTTAGAATTAGAGTATCTTCCCATCCCCCATGAAGTTTTTACCTGAAAATTTTTTAAGACATTAGTAGAATAGCTCAAGACAACTTTTCAATTTAGGCTCACACCTCCATTCTTTTCTCTTAATAAGATACCCTCCTCATTTCCTGAGACAGCTCTTTGAACATGGCAATTTCTTGATAGCATATTTTCATAAGGAAGGTTAAACAATATGCCATCTATTAGCCAGGGAATATGAGCTACACTGTATAGATTGATATTGCCTTATTTACACCAAATTTCTGGATAGGGAAGGGGGAACTATCACATAGACCATGGCTGCCTTTGAGTATCTGTATGCTTTGTTCTAACAGCATATAATGGTGAAAAGCATTTTAAGAGGACCATGATGACTGTAAAGACAGACCTTTACTCTGAACCCAAAGTGTTTGCACAGATTTTGTGCCTAACACACAGTGAGGCCAAACAAACTGAATGGTTGGAGTTTGGATCAAAGAAAGGTTTAATGGAGGGCCACGCATGGAGAAGGGCTTCCCTGGTAGCTCAGTCGGTAGAGAATCTGCCTACAGTGAGGGAGACCCAGGTTCGATTCCTGGGTTGGGAAGATCCCCTGGAGAAGGAAATGGAAAACCATTCTAGTATCCTTGCCTGGAAAATCCCATGGATAGAGACGCCTTGTGGCCTGCAGTCAATTGGTTGCAAATCAGGCACGAGTGAGTGACTAACACAGGAACTGAGGATGCATGGAGATAGGTGTGTGCATGTGTTTTCAGTTGTGTCCAGCTCTTTGTGATCACACTGACTGTAGCCCACCAGGCTCCTCTGTCCATGGAATTTTCTAGGCAAGAATTGCCATTTCCTTCTCCAGGGGATCTTCACAACCCAGGGATCGAACTGAAGTCTCCTGCATTGGCAAGCAGATTCTTTATCACCTGAGCCACGGGGGAAGCCTCACACCCCTCAAAAGACCAAAGGGTTTTGGTAAAGCATTTTTAAAAGCCAGGTGATGGAGGTGGGCAGGGGTGGTCGCACCTTGTGATAAGATTGTGCACAGTTCTCTGATTGGCTGATGGTTAAGTAACAGGGTAGCAGGGGTTAACTTTTTCAGTCCTTTGGTTCCTAGAGGCCTGGGGCTACGTGCTCGTAGTCATCAAGTAATTAACATCTTCCATTTGGTGGGGGGGTTTGAATCTGTAAAACAACTCAGGAAATGTGCATCAAATACTGCCATCAAGGTGCCTCAGAGAGGAGCTAAGGCAGAGAGTATGGAGGGGAGTCTGTCCTAGGAAGGCACCACAGGGTTCTGTGTGTATGTGTTAGTGGCTGAGTCATGTCCGACTCTTTGCAACCCATGGACTGTAGCCCGCCAGGCTCCTCTGTCCATAGAATTCTCCAGGCAAGAATACTGGAGTAGGTTGCCATTTCCTTCTCCAGGAGATCTTCCCAACCCAGTGATAGATACCTGGTCTCCCGCACTGCAGGCAGATTCTTTACCATCTGAGCCACCAGGGAAGTTTGGTGGGTCCTGCTCAGTTGTCAAAGCTTGGAATAATCAATCACCGTATTTGCTCTATGGTTTTTAAGTTTATCAGCTGTGTATATGTAGCTAGAAATTCTCTGATCTATATTTTCTTTTAAAGCAAGTCTTATAAAAACCAAATTTGGAAAAGTTGAGGTTTCTTCGACAAATAGCCGCTGTATTATAGTGGGATAAATTCTCTGTCACTAGCCAGTGTGCTGCCAGATTCTAAAGGAGAATCTGGAATTACTATTTCCCTTCTATAACACACAAGAGCAAGTTCAAACACTTGGCCCCGGAACACAACACTCATGATATGGCTCAATCTACTTTTCTAGCCCCATTTCCTTGTTCTTTCTTTTATTCTGTCTTCTACACGCATACTAATATGAATGACCATTTCTCAGAGCCGCCCACCTAGTGACTTCTATTTGCCACATGCGCTGATCGGCTTTTCTCCAATTGCTTGAAGCATCTTCACTTGTTTCTTAAAATCAGCTCCATGGCACCTGTTTGGAACTCTCCATGTTCAGAAAGCACATGTAATTTTATATTTAGTTTTATTTTAGTATTTCTTTGATTCTTTATTTTAAGATTTTTTACTTTATTAAAAGTATCTTTCCCACTGGTCTATGACTCCCATAAAAGAACAAATCACGTATTTTGAAAAAATCCCAGTGCCTAGCATATAGTAGATGCTCAGAATAGCTAGTGATTAAGAATGCATGACAGGTAAAAAAATAAGCTTGCAAAATACAGACTCAACAGACAACTACAAGCCCTTTAAGATAATATCTCCAGCTAATCCACCTAGATTTCAGTGATTAAAGGAAGAGGGGAAAACATTAAGGGATTCTAGAATGGTGGTGCAAGAAATTAAAGAAATAGTTTATAATCTCTGGAACCAATTATTGCTTCAGGACAATATTTCAAAGAGATATCCCTTGTTTCAGTTAAATTGACAACATACCCCAGTAAAGGTGTTGTTGTTTAGTTGCTCAGCTGTGTCCAGCTCTTTGCGACCCCATGGACTGTAGCCCACCAGGCTCCTCTGTCCCTGCAGATTCTCCAAGCAAGAGTACTTTTCCTTCTCTAGGAGATCTTTCCCACCCAGGGACCAAACCTGCCACTTTTGCATCTCCTGCATTGGTAGGTGGGTTCTTTACCACCGCGCCATCTGGGAAGCCCCTAAATAAAGGTAAGGCCACACAGTTTCTTGCCTATTTTGTTGTGATTCTTTGAGACATCAGAATTTGCTAGCTGAACTTGGGGATATACTTAATTTTCCAAGATTGGGACAGACATGCCCAGGTAAGAGTATAAGGGCCAGATCAAGTTAAAAAGAAGTATGCTTTTGTTTTGATGATTTATACATAGTGGTGGTTTTAAAATAGGGTCTCCTGTAGAGAAGTGGTGTCTATGTCTCCTCCCCTTG
This sequence comes from Redunca redunca, assembly GCA_006410935.1. Taxonomy (NCBI): domain Eukaryota; kingdom Metazoa; phylum Chordata; class Mammalia; order Artiodactyla; family Bovidae; genus Redunca; species Redunca redunca. The sequence goes on along the minus strand of SJYQ01006169.1, from coordinate 251,417 downwards.
AGCATGGGCTCTGTAACTGCTTGACTAACAGTTGAACATGGCAAAGTGCATGTTCTGCATCCAGACCTTGAGGAATGGGTAGCTTTCACTTCCTGCTCCTGAGGACATTCACTCTTGGAACCTGAGTAAGTTGTGTGAGGGGAAGTCCAAACTGCCTTGGGAGAGCAGTCTGTACCAGTTTGCCTGCCATGTAAATGAACCATCTTGTGAGCGGGTGTCTTCCCCAGCTACATCCATCCTGAATGCATTGTGGTTTCCCTGTTTTCAGCAGAGCAAGAAGTATGAGGCTTGAGCTTAAAAAGCAGTTCCTATGGTACTTCTGCTCATTGTTACAATGTTCCTCCTTCTAGTCCTAAAATTATTTTTCATTGACTAATATAAAATCTACTGTGTAATGCAGGCAGAAAGTAGTAGTATTACTCACCTTGGCAATCTGTTGATATTAAGGCAAAATTTGGCTGCCTGGCAATTCTATTGGCCTCTTACTTAGAGAAACCTTTCCCCCTCTTTCTAGGACCACAATACAGACACAAACTCAGCCTATTTAGAACAATTCTGTTTTCAGATAATCCCAAAGGTTTTACACTGTTCATACTGTGGTAAAACATAAGCAACAGGCTTATATGAAATTGCATGGCATTCAACATTCTGAGGGCTTCCCAAGTGGTGCAGTTGTAAAGAATTAGCCTGCCAATGCAGAAGACACAAGAGATGCAGGTTCTATCCTTGGGTCGAGAAGATCCCCTGGAGAAGGAAATAGCTGCTTCCTCCAGTACTCTTTCTGGGAAATTCCCTGGACAGAGGAGCCTGGCAGGTTATAGTTCATGGGGCTGCAAAGAGTCGGACATGACTGAGCAACTGAGCATCACAGCAGAGCATGCTGAGCTTGTCTTCAGCCTGAGAAAAATAAAATCTCAGTATTAGGAAAATAGAACTCATCTAAAAATGAAACTTTTAGGAGTTAATCCTCCACTGATCTCCAGCATATTGGGCACCTACTGACCTGGCGAGTTCATCTTTCAGTGTCCTATCTTTTTGCCTTTTCATACTGTTCATGGGGTTCTCGAGGCAAGAATACTGAAGTGGTTTGCCATTCCCTCCTCCAGCGGACCACATTCTGTCAGACCTCTCCACCATGACCTGCCCGTCTTGGGTGGCCCCACAGGGCATGGCTTAGTTTCATTGAGTTAGACAAGGCTGTGGTCCATGTGATCATATTGGCTAGTTTTCTGTGATTGTGGTTGCAGTCTGTCTGCCCTCTGATGCCCTCTCTTAGCGCCTACCATCTTACTTGGGTTTCTTTTACCTTGGATGTGGGGTATCTCCTCACAGCCGCCACTCTTGACCTTGGACGTGGGGCTATCTCCTCTTGGCAGCTCCTGTACTGTGCCACGGCTGCTCCTGTGCTGACTACTGGATCCAATATGCTCCTGGAGGTCAGTGGAGAAATAACTCCAGAAGGAATGAAGGATGGAGCCAAAGCAAAAAGAACACCCAGTTGTGGATGAGACTGGTGATAGAAGCAAGGTCCGATGCTGTAAAGAGCAATATTGCAAAGGAACCTGGAATGTTAGGTCCATCAGTCAAGGCAAATTGGAAGTGGTCAAACAGGAGATGGCAAGAGTGAACATCGACATTCTAGGAATCGGCGAACTAATGGACTGGAATGGGTGAATTTAACTCAGATGACCATTATATCTACTACTGCGGGCAGGAATCCCTTAGAAGAAATGGAGTAGCCATCATGGTCAACAAAAAGCCCAAAATTCAGTATTTGGATACAGTCTCAAAAACGACAGAATGTTCTCTGTTCATTTCCAAGGCAAACCATTGAATATCACGGTAATGCAAGTCTATGCCCCAACCAATAGTGCTGAAGATGCTGATGTCGGACAGTTCTATGAAGACCTCCCAGAGCTTTTAGAACTAACACCCAAAAAAGATGTCTTTTTCATTATAGGGAACTGGAATGCAAGAGTAAGAAGTGAAGAAACACCTGGAGTAACAGGCAAATTCGGCCTTAAAGTACAGGATGAAGCAGGGCAAAGGCTGATAAAGAACGCAGTGGTCATAGAAAACACCCTCTTCCAACAACACAAGAGAAGACTCTACACATGGACATCACCAGATGGTCAATACCAAAATCAGATTGATTATATTCTTTGAAGCCAGGATGGAGAAGCTCTACAAAGTTGGCAAAAACAAGACTGGGAGCTGACTGTGGCTCAGATCATGAACGTCTTATTGCTAAATTCAGACTTAAATTGAAGACAGTGGTGAAAACCACTAAACCATTCAGGTATGACCAAAATCAAATCCCTTATGAATATACACTGGAAGTGAAAATAGATTTAAGGGACTAGATCTGATAGAGTACCTAATGAACTATGGACAGAGGTTCATGACATTGTACAGGAGACAGGGATCAAGACCATCCCCAGGAAAAATAAATGCAAAAAAGCAAAATGGTTGTCTGAGGAGGCCTTACAAATAGCTGTGAAAAGAAGAGAAGTGAAAAGCAAAGGAGAAAAGGAAAGATATACCCATATGAATGCAGAGTTCCAAAGAATAGCAAGGAGAAATCAGAAAGCCTTCCTCAGGGATCAATGCAAAGAAACAGAGGAAAACAATAGAATGGGAAAGACTAGAGACCTCTTCAAGAAAATTAGAGATACCAAGGGAACATTTCATGCAAAGATGGGCTTGATAAAGGACAGAAATGGTATGGACCTAACAGAAGCAGAAGATATTAAGAAGAGGTGGCAAGAATACACAGAAGAACTGTACAAAAAAAGATCTTCATGACCCAGGTAACCACGATGGTGTGATCACTCACCTAGAGCCAGACATCCTGGAATGTGAAGTCAAGTGGGCCTTGGAAAGCATCGCTACGAACAAAGCTAGTGGAGATGATGGAATTCCAGTGGCGCTATTTCAAATCCTGAAAGATGATGCTGTGAAAGTGCTGCACTCAATATGCCAGCAAATTTGGAAAACTCAGCAGTGGCCACGGGACTGGAGAAGGTCAGTTTTCATTCCAATCCCAAAGAAAGGCAATGCCAAAGAATGCTCAACCTACCACACAATTGCACTCATCTCACACGCTAGTAAAGTAATGCTCAAAATTCTGCAAGCCAGGCTTCAGCAATACATGAACCATGAACTTCCAGATGTTCAAACTGGTTTTAGAAAAGGCAGAGAAATCAGAGATCAAATTGCCAACATCTGCTGGTTCTTTGAAAAAGCAAGAGAGTTCTAGAAAAACATCTATTTCTGCTTTATGGACTATGCCAAAGCCTTCGGCTGTGTGGATCACAATAAACTGTGGAAAATTCTGAAAGAGATGGGAATACCAGACCACCTGACCTGCCTCTTGAGAAATCTGTATGCAGGTCAGGAAGCAACAGTTAGAACTGGACATGGGACAACAGACTGGTTCCAAATAGGAAAAGGAGTATGTCAAGTTTGTATATTGTCACCCTGCTTATTTAACTTCTATGCAGAGTACATCATGAGAAAGGCTGGGCCTGAAGAAGCACAAACTGGATCATGGCATCCGGTCCTGTCAGTTCATGGCAAATAGATGGGAAAAGAGTGGAAACATGGCTGACTTATTTTTTGGGGCTCCAAAATCACTGCAGATGGTGATTTCAACCATGAAATTAAAAGATCCTTATTCCTTGGAAGGAAGGTTATAACCAACCTAGATACTATATTCAAAAGCAGAGACATTACTTTGTCAACAAAGGTCCATCTAGTCAAGGTTATGGTTTTTCCAGTGGTCATGTATGGATGTGAGAGTTGGACTATAAAGAAACCTGAGCACCAAAGAATTGAAGCTTTTGAACTGTGGTGTTGGAGAAGACTCTTGAGAGTCCCTTGGACTGCAAGGAGATCCAACCAGTCCATTCTAAAGGAGATCAGCCCTGGGTGTTCATTGGAAGGACTGATGTTGAACCTGAAACTCCAATACTTTGGTTACCCGCTGTGAACAGCTGACTCATTTGAAAAGACCCTGATGCTAGGAAAGACTGAGGGCAGGAGGAGACGAGGACGACAGAAGATGAGATGGTTGGATGCATCATTGACCCAATGGACATGAGTTTGGGGAAACTCCAGGAGTTGGTGATGGACAAGGAGGCCTGGCGTGCTGCGGTTCATGGGGTCGCAAATCATCAGGCACGACTGAGCGACTGAATTGAACTGAAAAATAATATTTCTGTTTGCATCTGTTTTGTCTTGTGCTCAAAAGAATATGGCTATATTCTGGATATGACTATTAGACATATTTCAAGTGAGTATTTTTATAAACGTAATTGAGTGGTAACCATTTACATTATTTGAGCCCAAAGTTGTATTGTTACCACACATTTTAAACTTAACTCAGATGGCTAGATTCTAACGAACGCCTCCTCTACTTAGATTTGGTATTAAGTGCCAAGAGTAGGAGTTTATCCCCTCAAGAACTCTAGCCCTGATACTGATCTGAAAATTTGGATTCCTCTACAAGGCTCATTGGCAATTAACCAAGAACACTTCATCATAAGAACAATTTATCCTTTTATAATTTCTTTCACTATTTCATGCCAAAATCATAAGGGGTGTGTGTGTGTGTGTGTGTAACAGAGAGAGAGAGGAAAAGTCCTGGGATAGGGCTTAAAATACTCACCTATTTTTGTGGCATATTCAGCAGAAGGTAAAGTTTGGGGTTTATTTTCATTGTAATTCATGTAGTTTATCCATCTGTAGATGAATTTGTTTCCCTAAACAGTGAATATTATTTAACAATACTTATTATTCAGATACTTCATAACATAATCCTCATACAACTCCTATAAGACGGCTATAAGCAGAGTGCTACACCCAACTCGCAGAGGCAACAATGAAGTGGCAAATTTCTGGGACCGTAAGATAAAGCTTGCTGCTATCTAAGGCTGCTGAAGCCTAAAGGATCCATTTTAAATCTTTCATTCAAGAAACGTAGCAAAACAAAATGCTCCAAACCCACATTCTTTCTTTGTAATCCCCGAATAGTCTTTCCTGAGTAGTATTAACATTTAGGCAGTTAATGATTTATATCAGCATAGGAGATATATCACTCAGTCTTCCTCCTTCTATACCATTTCTAGAGAGAGACTGACTGTCCTTGAGCAGGAAGATAGTTTAGGCTTGTGCTAGAAAACTCCGTGATGTCACTGACAAGAAATCTACTTCACTGAGCATTTATTTCTCTTTTTCTTGCAAGGGCAAAAGGTTATACACTTTCTGAGTGTGCTTCATAAAAAAAATCAGTACTTAAATGCACTGTATTTTTGACCACCCAGAGAGGAAGTGCTCTTACAGAAGAGCTCAGAGGAGATGTTGTTATTGATGAAGTGTCAATGAATAGGACATGAATCAGATGAAATTCTCCTGAAGATACACAGTCTTCAAGTATAAGGAAGACTATTTGAGCTAAAATATGTTTTGAATTAGGAAATCTCTGCTCACATGAGGGATATATATAATTGGAAACACTTGAGGCTCACATGCTGTTTCTTTCATGTGTTTCTTTCACAAATCTTTGAGGGGAGGAGGCTGGGAGGGACGCCTGCATGGGTGAGATGGTTTCTTGGCTTCAGTTCCCAGAGTCCTTTGGGTTGTATGTTTATACTCCCAATGTGAACATGATAATCACACATGGAGTCAGCTGGAAGAGATTATGAACCATGGAACGTGGTTAACTTTGATTGTACAGCCTTAGATGCTCTTATTGTCTCCTCACAACACAATGGCTACCCAGTTTCTATGGTAACTATGAAAAAGACAGAAGAGCCTACACAATTCAGCCAATGTGTGACTCAAAGATCGCACTTCACGGTTCAGAGTGGCATAAGGTGTTACTGAGAGTTGTCTGAAAATGTACAAGTCTACTCCTAAATGTCTGAAGACTAAGGAAATGATGTAATCAGTGTGGCCTAGTGACTAGAAAATATTTATGCTGGATCATTACGCTGGGGTTGATGTGAACTCCTTTTATCTCAAACCAAAAAGTTTATGACAAATTATTGTCAAGGAGTGTAAGTCTTCTCAGATGCTTTAGAACTGGCATATGCTTCTTTTCCCATCTTGGAAATACTGATCAGATTTTATTAGAGTTTTATTTGTTTGTTTACCATTTTAACTATTTTAAGCATACAAATCAGCAGCATTAAGTACATTCACAATATTGTACAACTATCATTAGTGTTTCCAGAACTTTTTCATTATCTTGAACAGAGATTTTGTGCCCCTTAAAAAACAACTCTTCATTCTCCCCTTGTCCTGGCCCCTGGTAAGCGCTATTGTGCTTTCCATTTCTATGAATTTGCCTATTCTCAGTACCTCAGACAAATGTCCTTTTGTGTCTGGCTTATTTCATTTAGCATAATATTTTCAAGGTTTAACCATCTTGTAGCATATATTAACTTTCTTAAAATGGATGAATAACATTCTGTTATGGGTATATACCACATTTTAAGAATCCATTCATCTGTTGATGGACACTTGAGTTGTTTTCATCTTTTATTACTTATGAATGGTTTGCTATTAATACTGGTATACAAGTATATGTTTGAGTTCCTTGGAATGTGACTTTTTAAAAATAAAGTATTCATTTGACTTTTTTTCTTGTTTCTTGAGGTATGCCTGTATTGCTATGAACTTTCCTCTTAGCACTGCTTTTATAGTGTCCCACAGCTTTTGGGTTGTTGTGTTTTCATTTTTATTTGTTTCTATGCATATTTTGATTTCTTCTGCAATTTGTTGGTTATTGAGAAGCGTGTTGTTCAGCCTCCATATGTTGGAATTTTTAATAGTTTTTCTCCTGTAATTGAGATCTAATCTTAATGCATTATGGTCAGAAAAGATGCTTGGAATGATTTCGATTTTTTTGAATTTATCAAGGTTAGATTTATGGCCCAGGATGTGATCTATCCTGGAGAAGGTTCCGTGAGCACTTGAGAAAAAGGTGAAATTCATTGTTTTGGGGTGAAATGTCCTATAGATATCAATTAGGTCTAACTGGTCTATTGTATCATTTAAAGTTTGTGTTTCTTTGTTAATTTTCTGTTTAGTTGATCTGTCCATAGGTGTGAGTGGGGTATTAAAGTCTCCCACTATTATTGTGTTATTGTGAAACCAGAATAGAAAGAGACACATGTACCCCAATGTTCATCGCAGCACTGTTTATAATAGCCAGGACATGGAAACAACCTAGATGTCCATCAGCAGNATTTAGAAAGATGGTAATGATGACCCTGTATGCGAGACAGCAAAAGAGACACGGATGTGTAGAGTGGACTTTTGGACTCTGAGAGAGAGGGAGAGGGTGGGATGATTTGGGAGAATGGCATTGAAACATGTATACTATCATGTAAGAAACGAATCGCCAGTCTATGTCCGATGCAGGATACAGGATGCTTGGGGCTGGTGCACGGGGATGACCCAGAGAGATGTTATAGGGAGGGAGGTGGGAGGGGAGTTCATGTTTGGGAACACATGTACACCCATGGTGGAGTCATGTCAATGTATGGCAAAACCAATACAGTATTGTAAATTAAATAAAGTAAAAATAAAAATTAAAAATAAAAATAAAGTATTTTTAGCCCTTGATATTTGGATATGCTAAACAAAACTCAGTGGTCACGACTAATGGGTTTGGGGATTATTTTACATTTCTTCACTTTCTTTCACTTTCACTTTACATTTCTTTATTTTTTTCAAACAGAGTATATTTGGGGAAAATCCTCACTTTTCTTGCTCCTTCTCACATTTCAAGACTGTATATGCCCCATCTTCTGCATGTGTTATATAAATAAACAAAAATTAAAATAAATTAAGCTGGGCTATGAGGCATAGACAGGATTTGTTCTCAGAAACAGAAGCAATCATACCTTCTGCCTATGAAGAGAGGGTCAACATTAAAAATGAACAAGTCCATTAATTTTTCAACTTGTATACTCTTGATGAGTATAGAATAAGATCCCTAAAGAATAAGAAGTGAGAATTGTGTAAAAAAAAAAAAAAAAGAAAAAAGTAGCTCCATCAGATTGTTTAATAAAAACTTGGTATTTCCTATCTATGGGATTTTGTGCCTAGTGTCACAAGGTGGAAGAGATTATTTTGGCTGAATCTAGTTATGTGCAGGCAGGTTTAAAAACTCCAACTAGTTATCCCATAGAAACTTCCTCTATTACTTCTAGACATTAAGAAGCCAGATTAACACATGCTTTAGGGAGATAGATTCCAAGTATAGAAAATCAGACAGACCACAAGATCCGAAATTCCTAAAACATGTGCTTTTGGAAGATGCATCTGCAGAAATGGCAGAAGTGGTTGCCCTAACATCTGGGCAGGGTATAAAAGACTGAAATTAATGATTGGGAAACTTCATGTGCATAAAATGAAAACTGTGATGGTTTTGCTTTTGACCAGTATTTTTCTTTGTAACACCCTGGACAACAAATGTTTCAATTTGTGCACAAACTCTTATCTCCCTTAACAAATGGTATCAGAAAAGTCCTGAGGAATTATCTTTTCTAAAAGAAACCATGTTCTTGCTTGCTGCTGGCTTCCCTCCTTTCCTGTGTGGAAGTCAGGCTGCATCATGTTAGGCATCCTTGTGTTGTTCTCCAGACTAGAATATTATCATCCTGAACAAAAGATAAAATGGAAATGCATGGTGAAATATAATACAGACTGTAAACATGTTGAAATTGTCAGAGCAATATAAAGTAGAAATGATCAAGTTCTTCACATTCCTCTTAAATGAAGACATGGAAATAGCAGATCTAGAACAGACTCATGGATGGGGGACAATAACAGGAAGAAGTTATTTGCTGATGCCTTACCTTTTTCCAGGGTAAAAGGAGTATTCACTTTTCTCTCATTCTAACTCAACTTGGTAATTTGTGTGCTTATTCAGGTTACAGTTCCTATGCTGAGTCCTGACTCCTAAGCAGTGTAGCTATTTCACTGCCTGATCATGGATACTATTTCCTTCTGCTCTTAACTATGAAGATCCCAATGATTCTGAGACAACCAGCTTAATGACTCATTTCTAAACTTTCACCCCTCCATTTCCTTCTTGGTGGTACTTAACTAGTATCTGATTCGCTTTTCCACTAAATAGCTAAGATATGCCCCAGATTTACAACATACCAGGTAACACACATAGAAAGGAAGAGAAAGTTTTGTTTCTCTGTTGCAACTGCTTGAGTCTTCTCTAGGAGTCTTAGCAGGAGACTTCTCAGTCTCAGATATTTGTATTCTCCCTCCTCTGAGGAAATGGAGCTGAAGACACCTCACCTACATGTAGCTTCCTCTAACCTATGGAGTATCTCTGATCCAGCATGGAGAAGAGTCTAAACTGTAGGTGGTTTTACTCCTCTCTTACAACCTTGCTGTAACACAGGAAGGTGTGGCTGGGTACACAGAGAACAGGGTAGCCGACAGACTTGAAAGAAGGGATGTTATAAGAAACAAATATTCTTGAAATTTCAACTGACTGGAGAATTTTGCAAACAGTCCACCTTGAGCGCTGAGAGGAGAAAGACATAGATGGAAGAAACATACAACAAAATCTACATAGAAAATGCTGACATCAGAAAATTTAATCACTAGACTTTCAAAACTCCATTCATAAATGGCAAGGACCTAATAGAATCTGAAGAGATTAGGCAGAAGGAATACACAGAAGAACTGTACAAAAAAAAGCTCTTAATGACCCAAATAACCAGGATGTTGTGGTCACTCACCTAGAGCCAGACACCCTGGAGTGTGAAGTCAAGTGTACCATAGGAAGCATTACTATGAACAAAGATAGTGGAGGTGATGAAATTCCAGGCATCCAGTCCTATCACTTCATGGCAAATAGATGGGAAAAAAGTAGCAACAGTGTCAGATTTCATTTTCTTGGGCTCCAAAGTCAATGTGGACATTGACTGCAGCCACATAATTAAAATTCACTTGCTCCTTGGAAGAACAGCTATGGCAAACCTAGACAATGTACAATGTATTAAAAAACAGAGACATCACTTTGCCAACAAAGGTCCAAATAGAAAGCTAAGGTTTTTCCAGTAGTCAAGTATGGATGTGAGAGCTGGACCATAAAGAAGGTTGAGTGCCAAAGAATTGATGCTTTCAAACTGTGGTGCTGGAGAAGACTCTTGAGAGTCCCTTGGACAGCAAGTAGATCAAACCACTTAGTCCTAAAGGAAATCAACTCTGAATATTCATTGGAAGGACTGGTGCTGAAGCTGAAGCTCCAATACTTTGGCTACCCGATGCAAAGAGCCAACTCATTGGAAAAGACCCTAATGCTGGGAAAGATTGAGTGTAGAAGGAGAGGATGATAGAGGATGAGATGGTTGGATGGCATCACTGACTTAATGGACCCCAGGAGATGGTGAAGGACAGGGAAGCCTGGCGTGCTGTAGTTCTTGGGGTCATAAAGAGTTGGACACGATTGAGTAACTAACATATTTATTCACAAATTCTTGTCAGGGTCCCAAGGAAGGTTCAAAGGAGGACAAGAAGGATATCCCATGTTTGAGCTGTCCAGTTTGGGCCATTTAGAACAGTAAGTGGTGTGTGAACACAGACCAGTTCACGGAAGGACTCTATCAGTACTACTTTTTTTGGAGCCCTAATACAAGAGTGCCTTACAAATGTAAGAACTTTAGCCAATTATGAACTTAGTATGCCATGTTTGAAATTTTGCTGCCCTCCTCCCAGGTGCTAAGCAATTGCATACTCTCTCCCTCTTTTTTTTTTTGCAATGGCATACTCTTGAGGACAGTACTGATGAAATGTAACAAGTTCCACTTCTGCCCTTGATCTGTCTTCCTTCTTTCTCTATTTTAGATTCCTCAGTGTCTCATGGCAAGTCTGAGAGTTCAAGACATGACTTGGCCTTGCCAAAGTTCTCTACTCTAACCTGTGAGGAGTTCTATTTCTGCAGCCATCTGTGGCATCATCCATCTGCATGGCCCATTAGTCAGACAGTAGAACTTGCACATATTCCTTGCAAAGAACTGAGCAAAGAGCTTCTGGGAGCTGCGACTCCAAGTGCAAGCCATGGATTTATTCAGTTGTAGCATAGAAATGAGGTTAGCGTAAAAATGTAATTAGCAGTCGGAGAAGCTGGAGATTGAACTTTGATTTTCTGTGTTTGTAACTGACATTCTTCAGTTAGCAGTTTTGGAAATAAGACTTGAATCTTTTTTGGTGTAAGGAGATGTCTTAAGAGTCTCATGGTAGCAAACTGCTTTTTTCATGAGAATGAAGATGTCTTTTTTCTAGTCCTACTTCTAAACGTGGGGTGTTTTGGCCTTTCAGACAAGTGGGTGGGGTGCAATCAGACAAAGACAATCTTCATGCTTGATTAGTAGAGTCTTGTGGAAGAGCACTGGCATTAGGCTGAGATTTTAGTCTTCACTCTGCCACTTACTATCTTAGTGACTTTAGGAAAGTCACTGAATCACTGAGCTGAAGTTTCTACAATCATAAAATGGAGATAATATCAGCCCTACCTATATCTCATAGATTCAAACAAGATAATGTGAAAACCGTGAAATCCTATACAGATGTATAACAATATAAGTCACCAAGGAATGATTATAAATACCAGTGGGAACTGAATAATGACTTTGAACAGTTTTCCAAGAACAGACACACCAGATATAACTGCAATACAGAAGTCCTTCACTGACAGATGAAGTAAAATTTTGCTCCCACTAAAAGCTTCAGAAAATATTCTGAGAGCACATTAATGATCCATCCTAAAGATGTCACCAGTTGGGGATGGAGGCTCTGAGAAAACAAAAGAAAGGCATCTCAAGAAAACTAGGACTTTTCAAAACAGAATAGGTGCAAAAAAACTTGGAACTACCAAAGAATTTCCCACAGAGAGGCTCGGAGAACAGATCTGTGACCATGGTAGTTAAGCAGAATAATGACTGAAGAAGACCAAGAAAGGTTAAAATCTTTTGCCAAAATTATGTTATTCAATCCCATGAGAGGATTTAGAACAGTTTTTTTCCAACCAAAACTGACTAGAACAAAGTCTTATTTTTGTTTTTAATATAATGTCCCTATTCCAACTCATCTGCATTTTCAGTATGCAGTGCAATTCCCTTCTGGTTACAGAAAGTGAAGGGTAATTGAAGTATATAAGTGCTGGTTGCTAATGCCTGTGGCAGATTTCAGATCCCATCCTCTGCATTTCCATGACCCCCTGCTAAGGGCTATGCCAACTGGAAGAAATGGATCCCAGTGTAGATAAAACTCTAGAAGACTTCTGGGAGCAGAGATTATATCAGTGGGGGCCAAGGCTGGATTCTCCAGTTCTTTGCAATGAAAAAGTCCTTAATTTTGGCCTTGTGGTTGATTACTAGGTGAATTTTGGTAAACTAGTCTCCACAGACTTCCGTTTCTTTCACTCTAGAATGAAGTAGCTAAAATAAATTCTTTTACAGCCCTAATGTTTTATGAGAAGTGTCTGAGAAGACAACTTCCCAGAAGAATAGGAAGAGGCAGCCATCATGTTTTTAAGAGGTTGGAAGCTCAAGGATAACGAGGCTATAGAAATGGAAAGAGTGGACTTGTGTAAGAGTAGGTAACATTCAGAAAAATAGATGATGATCAGGAAAAACCGAGGCAGAGACAAACTGAAAGAAACCGAACAGCTGAGCAACCAGAAAAAACTCGACAGGTTGGTACATAGACTAGTACATGGCTAGTGGGACCATGAAAGGCCAGCAGGCTATGTAGGGTAGTAGTGTTAAGTCACTTTTGTCAGCAGAGTCTAGAATATTAGCAAGTTAGGGATCCAGTGCCTGTAGCTTTATTCTGAAATCAAGGACTAAACATAAAGCTTCATCAGAAAAAAAGATCAATAACTCCGGGAGATGGTGATGAACAGGGAGGCCTAGAGTGCTGCGATTCATGGGGTCGCAAAGAGTCAGACACGACTGAGCGAATGAACTGAAGACATATAAGTAGATCAGTCATGGACTAGGGCAACAAAGGATGTCAACTAAAGAAGGATACTGACCCAAAAGATTCCTTGACCCAAAACTGCCTTGTCACCAGCTCTTTGGACAAGAGTTTAAACACAACTACTTATAAAACAGAAAGTCATTGTAGATATCACTTAGATGTAGATATCAGCACGAAAAAGATGAGGCAATGTAGGAAGTGACTGGTTAAACAATGCAAAGTCATTTATCAACTAAATAGCAGAGGCCAGAGCTCCTACTCTTTCATCACCATTTAAAAGATACACAACTACACAGCTTCCATAGTCTCCTTAACCAGAATAACTTTGTTATACTATTAATACTTTGTTGCTCATAGGAACTAAAATGTCCTGGTATAGCTGCAAAATGGTTTTTAAAGTTTGGAAAGGACTTTATTCTCTCTTTAGCAATGAGTGAGAATGGAGGTTTCTCCTCATCCTTGCCAACATTGGCTATTATTATTTTTAATGTTTGAGGTTTAAAAAAATTTTTGAATTTATTTTTATTTGGAGGATAATTGCTTTACAAGTGTTGGTTTCTTCTGTACAACAACATACTTCTTCTTCAGTCATAAGTATACATATATTCTCTCCCTCTTGAACCTCCCTCCCACTCCCACCTCCATCCCACCCCTCTAGGTTGTCACAGAGCATTTCTGTAAGTATTCTAACTGACTCTGAATTTCAGTCACTCTTACCTACCCATCAACAAGGATAGGATGAGGATATAAAGGTAGGATGAGGGCAACAAGTAAAGATGTGCTATTTCTTTGTTTCCCATTCTTAGAAAGTTTATCATACAACAGAGATGAAAAAAGATTGATGGCTCCAAAAGCAACATAAATATTTAACAGAAAATTAATCATTACAGGATATATGAAAAAATTCCATGATCTGATGCCTTCTAAAGATGTATCTACCATTTATTTTAGTTTTCTTTTTCTGCAAAGAAGGCAAAATTGCAATATCTCTATATACTCACGTTTAGATGTTGAATTGACTGCCTACTGCTTTTGTAACTCAGATGTCCTGTTTTTTCTTGATCTCTACAAACCCAAAAAAAGGCTTGAGGTTAGGCAGATGGGCAAGATCCTATATGCCAAGCATTATTTTTTCCATATTAAAATAAGCCCTGGAATAAACTAACAACCAAAGGATTATCTTTCATTTGAAGGAAAAAATCTAAGGTATAAGGACAATATTTAATAGTAACTTGAATCAAAGGGTTTAAATACCACTGGAAAAGTATTATTTGATCGGTAAGTCCAAACTTTGAGTCGTTTTAAAAGGGAACATAAATTTCAAGATATAATTAAAACTTTGAAAGAAGAAATATCTGGAAGATGTATTTTTAAAAACTGAGATTGATTGCAAAATAATTTTACCAGCCTGTAAAATTCCTCAAATGCTTTCTACAATTCCAGCAGCCACAATGATGCAGTAGCCAGTGAAGGGAGGTTCAGGAATAAGGTTGCATCAGGAGAGAGTTATTAATACAAGGAGATGTGTGGACAGAAGCAGACACCGCCTAGCCTGCCAATTTAGGTGGCTCTACGCTGGTGATGAATGAGCTGACTATTCATCACCAGGGTACAGTGGTGGCCTCCCTCACTTCCATCTATTTGGGCAGGGACTGAAAGTCACTTTGTTGAAATATAATTCCTACATAGAAAAAACCAAGTGTATCAAACTGAAATAGTACTGGATGGATGATCCCAAGTACAAATTACTTCTAGCCCAGAGATGAAATGTTATTTTATTCTTGTAAAACAAGAGAGGAAAGAAAAATAATATTTTAGGTGCAGATTACAATGTACTCCTCCAGAAAAGACCGCTCTAGGGAAGCTGCTCAGTCATGCCTATCTCTTTTCCCTCTCTGTGAATTCAGAACTGTCAAGCGAGTTGCTAGTATTTGATAGCCCACGAGCATGGCTGAGAGGAGCTACCCCAGGTCTAAGGTAAGGAGCAGTGGCTGTGCTTTGCTGGAGCAGCCATGAAAAGATACCCCACATCCAATGTAAGAGAAACTCAAGTAAGACGGTAGGTGCTGAGAGGGCAGCAGAGGGCAGACAGACTGAAACCACAATCAGAGACAATTAGTCAATCTGATCACATGGACCAGAGCCTTGTCTAACTCAATGAAACTAAGCCATGCCCTGTGGGGCCACCCAAGACGGACGGGTCATGGTGGAGCTGACTGACAATGGAGAAGGGAATGG
Source organism: Redunca redunca (assembly GCA_006410935.1). Lineage (NCBI taxonomy): Eukaryota > Metazoa > Chordata > Mammalia > Artiodactyla > Bovidae > Redunca > Redunca redunca. Next base: position 236,159 of record SJYQ01006169.1, on the reverse strand, counting down.
CAAACCACTTCAGTATTCTTACCTTGAGAACCCCATGAACAGCACGAAAAGGCAAAATGATAGGATACCAAAAGAGGAACTCCCCAGGTCAGTAGGTGCCCAATATGCTACTGAAGATCAGTGGAGAAATAACTCCAGAAAGAATGAAGGGATGGAGCCAAAGCAAAAACAACACCCAGCTGTGGATGTGACTGGTGATAGAAGCAAGGTTTGATGCTGTAAAGAGCAATATTGCACAGGAATCTGGAATGTTACGTCCATGAATCAAGGCAAATTGGAAGTGATCAAACAGGAGATGGCAAGAGTGAACATCAACATTCTAGACCAATACTTTGGCCACCTGATGCGAAGAACTGACTCATTTGAAAAGACCCTGATGCTGTGAAAGATTGAGGACAGGAGGAGTTGGGGATGACAGAGGATGAGATGGTTGGATGGCATCACCGACCAATGGACATGGGTTTGGGTGGACTCTGGGAGTTGGTGATGGACAGGGAGGCCTGGTGTGCTGCATTTCATGGGGTCGCAAAGAGTTGGAACGACTGAGCGACTGAACTGAACTGATTACAAAGTGTGAAAATGTGATGTGCAAGAAAGAATAACAAAAATGCAGAGTGTTGCTGGTTAACACAGTGATTCTCTTAGCTGCTAATAGGTTTCTAAATCTAATGAATCAGGATGCTGTCTGGCATATCACAGTGTTAACTTTCTGAACAGTGAGTTATGGACCTGGAATATAAACAGGCTTCTAAGATATTTTCCTTACACAGGCAATTGTTTAGACAGAACAATCTAGCCATCCCTTCTCATCTTTTGGAGCAATTTGTTGGCATGAAACACTCTTGTAAATATTTTATGTGCGTCCTTCCAGAATGAAGAGCCTGAAGAGGAAGGTTTTGAATTGCACCCCAAAAGCTTGTTCTTCAACAGAGTATTGTATTTTAGAGCTACAAACACTTACAGAAAATTTCCATCTATAATTTCTTGAATTTTAATGATGAGATTATCACTGGTAGTGCTTCCATTTCAGAGTGTGAAGGTGGTAATTTATTGGGTTATTTGAGCCTGAAATATTTAGCACCTAATCTCGCACGCTAGTATAGTAGTGCTCAAAATTCTCCAAGCCAGGCTTCAGCAATACATGAAATGTGAAATTTCAGATGTTCAAGCTGGTTTTAGAAAAGGCAGAGGAACCAGAGATCAAATTGCCAACATCCACTGGATCATGGTAAAGCAAGGAAGTTCCAGAAAAACATCTATTTCTGCTTTATTGACTATGCCAAAGCCTTTAACTGTGTGGATCATAATAAACTGTGGAAAATTCTTCAAGAGATGGGAATACCAGAGCACCTGACCTGCCTCTTGAGAAACCTGTATGCAGATCAGGAAGCAACAGTTAGAACTAGGCATGGAACCACAGACTGGTCCCAAATAGGAAAAGGAGTACGTCAAGGCTGTATATTGTCACCCTGCTTATTTAACTTCTATGCAGAGTACATCATGAGAAACGCTGGGCTGAAGAAGCACAAGCTGGAATCAAGATTGTCGGGAGAAGTATCAATAACCTCAGATATGCAGATGACAACACTCTTACGGCAGAAAGTGAAGAGGAACTCAAAAGCCTCTTGATGAAAGTGAAAGTGGAGAGTGAAAAAGTTGCCTTAAAACTCAACATTCAGAAAACGAGGATCATGGCATCTGGTCCCATCACTTCTTGGGAAATAGATGGGGAAACAGAGGAAACAGTGTCAGAATTTATTTTTGGGGGGGCTCCCAAATCACTGCATGGTGACTGCAGCCATGAAATTAAAAGACGCTTACTCCTTGGAAGAAAAGTTATGACCAATCTAGATAGCATGTTCAAAAGCAGAGACATTACTTGCTGACTAAGGTCCATCTAGTCAAGGCTATGGTTTTTCCAGTAGTCATGTATGGATGTGAGAGTTGGACTGTGAAGAAGGCTGAGCACCGAAGAATTGATGCTTTGGAACTGTGGTGTTGGAGAAGACTCTTGAGAGTCCCTTGGACTGCAAGGAGATCCAACCAGTCCATTCTGAAGGAGATCAGCCCTGGGATTTCTTTGGAAGGACTGATGCTAAAGCTGAAACTCCAGTACTTTGGCCACCTCATGAGAAGAGTTGACTCGTTGGAAAAGACTCTGATGCTGGGAGGGATTGGGGGCAGGAGGAGAAGGGGACGACAGAGGATGAGATGGCTGGTTGGCATCACGGACTCGATGGATGTGAGTGTGAGTGAACTCTGGGAGATGGTGATAGACAGGGAGGCCTGGCATGCTGTGATTCGTGGGGTCGCAAAGAGTCGGACACTACTGAGCGACTGAACTGAACTGAACTTTAATCTGAATATTTTGACTTCCGAAAATAGTATTTTTACTTTTGTGAAGCAAGGGATCATTAATGAGGTATTTTCATAAATTAGATTATAATCTTTCAAAACTTTAAAATACCTCTGTNTCAGGTGGTCTGGTATTCCCATCTCTTTCAGAATTTTCCACAGTTTATTGTGATCCTCACAGTCAAAGGCTTTGGCATAGTCAATAAAGCAAAAATAGATGTTTTTCTGGAACTCTCTTGCTTTTTCAATGATCCAGCGGATGTTGGCAGTTTGATCTCTGATTCCTCTGCCTTTTCTAAAACCAGCTTGAACATCTGGAAGTTCACGGTTCACATATTGCTGAAGCCTGGCTTGGAGAACTTTGAGCATTACTTAACTAGCTTGTGAGATGAGTGCAATTGTGCAGTAGTTTGAGCATTCTTTGGGACTGGAATGAAAACTGACTTTTCCAGTCTTGTGGCCACTGTTGAGTTTTCCAAATTTGCTGGCAAATTGAGTGCAGCACTTTCACAGCATCATCTTTCAGGATTTGAAATAGCTCAACTGGAATTCCATCACTTCCACTAGCTTTGTTCGCAGTGATGCTTTCTAAGGCCCACTTGCCTTCACATTCCAGGATGTTTGGCTCTAGGTATGTGATCACACCATCGTAATTATCTTGGTTGGATTGTATTAATACATCATAATTAATCCATGATATTGTTAATCAACAACTGTATTGCTTCTCAGTTCAGTTCTGTCACTCAGTCGTGTTCGATTCTTTGCAACCCCATGGACTGCAGCACGCCAAGTTTCCCTGTTATCATTAACTCCCAGAGGTTGCCCAAACTCATGTCCATTGAGTCAGTGATGCCATCCAACCATCTCATCCTCTGTTGTCCCCTTCTCCTCCCACCTTCAATCTTTCCCAGCATCGGGGTCTTGTCTAATGAGCCAGTTCTTTGCATCAGGTGGCCAAAATATGGGAGTTTCAGCTTCAACATCAGTCATTCCAATGAATATTCATGACTGATTTCCTTTAGGATTGACTGGTTTGATCTCCAAGTATTGCTCGTAATTTTTGGCTTTTACAAAAAGAGTTGCTGTGGTCATTATCGTCTTTGTCATTTGGCCCACATATGTGTCTATTTGTTAGTCATATATGATTCCTGGGACTAAAACTGATGAATTATGGGATATTTGTTAATTAATTTTTCTTGCCTTATTGCACCCAGACTTGTAGTACAATGCTGAGTGGGAATTGTCATAGAGAGAATCCTTGCCTTGAGCTGGATCTCAAGGGGAAAACTTCAATTACTTTACCATTTAGTATGATAGCTTACATTAGGAATTTTGTAGATATAAAGGAAATTATATTTGAATTTCATCTATTGAGATGTTATAATTTTCTTATTTTGTTAATTAATTTTCAAAGTTTGAATCAACTTTGCATTCTTGAAATAAACTTTGTGATATATTATCCCCCAATAAGCCACATATCAAAGATAATCACATTGAAAATTAGGATATATTTTGAACTGAATGATAATGAAAGTATGGCATATGTCATGCCAGAAACACAACATTTCATATTCTATTCTTTTAGTGTTTATCCTAAATTCCAGCATGCATAATTGGCTTACTAAAGTCCAATATAAATGGATATTTTTACAACTTACTGAACAAATCATGACATTTGGAGTACTTTAACTCCATTTTCTCTGCTCCTAGTTTCTGTGCTATTGATGTTGTTATTTGGGTTAAGTAGTATCCCTCCAAGGAGAAGGCAATGGCACCCCACTCCAGTACTCTTGCCTGCAAAATCCCATGGACAGAGGAGCCTGGTAGGCTGCAGTCCATGGGGTCGCTAAGAGTTGGACACGACTGAGCAACTTCACTATCACTTTTCACTTTCATGCATTGGAGAAGGAAATGGCAACCCACTCCACTGTTCTTGCCTGGAGAATCCCAGGGGTGGCGGAGCCTGGGGGGCTGCCGTCTATGGGGTTGCAAAGAGTTGGACATGACTGAAGTGACTTAGCAGCAGCAGCAGCAGTATCCCTCCAAATGTATATGTATACGCCCTAACCTTTTGGTTGAAGTCATGAATGTAACTTAATTTGGAACTTGAGTCTTTGCAGATGTAATCAAGTTAAGATGAATTTCTAGTAGATTAGAGTGGGCCCTAATCCAATGACTGGTGTCCTTAGAAGAAGAAAATATGGATACAGATGCACGAATTGTGGCAAGATGGAGGCAGAGGTTAGAGTGATGCAGTCCATGAGACAAGGAACACCAAGGAATGCTGGCAGCCAGCAGAAGGTAGGAAGAAGCAAGGAAGATCATCCCATAAGGCCTTCAGAGAGAGAGTGTGTGACCCTGCTAACAACCTGATTTCAGACTTCTAGTCTCCAGAACGGTGAGAGAATAGGTTTGTTTTAATCCACCAAGTCTGTAGTACTTTCTTACAGTAGCCTTGGGAAATTAAGACAGCTGTTATGTTTTTAAATTCTCTATTTTACCCCTACAAGAAAATATTAGTACAATTCTGTTTAGTGAATATTCATTTATGTTGAACCACGTCTTGAGTCTGTATTTTTTTCAGTTCTTGCAACATCTCTGTGCATCCTTCTAGGATTATTCTCTTTCTAGCTGAAGTATTTTCTTAATGTGGTCTGTGGCTGATGAATTCTCTCAGTTTTTGTTGGCCTGAGAATGTCTTTGTTTCATCTCATATTTTGAAGTTGATTTTTAATTGGTATAGAACTCTAGGATAACAGTTCTTTAAATTTTTTTTAACTTTCTATTTTATATTGGAGTATAGTGATTAATCATGTTGTGACAGTTTCAGGTGCACAGCAGAGTGACTCAGCCATGGATTCACATGTATCTTTCTATTCTAGGACAGTAGTTCTTTTAGCACATTAGCACACTGAAGATATCATTCCCTAGTCTTCAGATTTCCAGTATTTGGTTTTCTAAAGTTTTATTATAATATAGAGCTACCTTTGAATTTGTGCTGCTTAGAATTTATTTTTCATGATTCTGTGGCTTGATGTCTTTCATCAGTTTATGAGACTTTTGTCATTATTTCTTTAAATATAACTCTTGCCCCAATCTTACTCTCCTGTCCTTTTGGGACTCAAATTACAACTCCTGTCCTGTCTCTTTTTCACACCTGCTTTGTTCTTCTTTTCCTTATTTTTCCTCCTCTATTCTTTCCTTCCTTCCTTCTTTCCTCCTAGATTTTGGAATATTTTCCACTCCACTTCATTTTCAACACTGTTTCTAAAATTCTCTTTTAAAATGCAGATAAAACTCTAAAAGATGCATCTTTAAAAACCTTCATTGTCACCTACTCTGTCCTTCATCAACATGCATTAAACAATTACTATAATTCATGTGCTGTATTTACTGATATTTACATAAATTAAAAGGTTTCAATTATACATTTTATGAATTAATATATTTTCAATTTTCTCAACTGAAGTAAAAAAAAACCTCTTAAAATTCTGATGTATATCTGTTAATAGCGAAAATTTAATGAACAGAAAATTTTAAAGGTATGTGTGGATCACAATAAACTGTGGAAAATTCTGAAAGAGATGGGAATACCAGACCACCTGACCTGCCTCTTGAGAACCTGTATGCAGGTCAGGAAACAACAGTTAGAACTGGACATGGAACAACAGACTGGTTTCAGATAGGAAAAGGAGTACATCAAGG
>SJYQ01006169.1:206284-223936 GCA_006410935.1 Redunca redunca | reverse complement strand
AGTTCAAAAGCATCAATTCTTCAACGCTTAGCTTTCTTCACAGTCCAACTCTCGCATCCATACATGACCACTGGAAAAACCATAGCCTTGGCTAGAGGGACCTTTGTTGGCAAAGTAATGTCTCTGCTTTTGAATATGCTATCTAGGTTGGTCATAACTTTTCTTCCAAGGAGTAAATGTCTTAATTTCATGGCTGCAATCACCATCTGCAGTGATTTTGGAGCCCCCAAAAATAAAGTCAGCCACTGTTTCCACTGTTTCCCCATCTATTTCCCATGAAGTGATGGGACCAGATGCCATGATCTTCGTTTTCTGAATGTTAAGCTTTAAGTCAGCTTTTTCACTCTTCACTTCCACCTTCATCAAGAGGCTTTTGAGTTCCTCTTCACTTTCTGCCATAAGGGTGGTGTCATCTGCATATCTGAGGTTATTGAGATTTCTCCTGGAAATCTTGATTCCAGCTTGTGTTTCTTCCAGTCCAGCATTTCTCATGATGTACTCTGCATAGAAGTTAAATAAGCAGGGTGACAATATACAGCCTTGATGTACTCCTTTTCCTATTTGGAACCAGTCTGTTGTTCCATGTACAGTTCCAGCTGTTGTTTCCTGACCTGAATATAGGTTTCTCAAGAGGCAGGTCAGGTGGTCTGGTATTCCCATCTCTTTCAGAATTTTCCGCAGTTTATTGTGACTCACACAGTCAAAGGCTTGGGCATAGTCAATAAAGCAGAAATAGATGTTTTTCTGGAACTCTCTTGCTTTTTTGGTGATCCAGCGGATGTTGGCAATTTGATCTCTGGTTCCTCCACCTTTTCTAAAACCAGCTTGAACACCTGGAAGTTCACACTTCACGTATTGCTGAAGTCTGGTTTGGAGAATTTTGAGCATTACTTTACTAGCATGTGAGATGAGTGCAATTGTGCGGTAGTTTGACCATTCTTTGGCATTGCCTTTCTTTGGGATTGGAATGAAAACTGACCTTTTCCAGTCCTGTGGCCACTGCTGAGATTTCCAAACCTGCTGGCATATTGAGTGCAGCACTTTCACAGCATCATCGTTCAGGATTTGAAATAGTTCCACTGAAATTCCATCACCTCCACTAGCTTTGTTCATAGTGATGCTTTCTAAGGCACACTTAACTTCACATTCCACGATGTCTGGCTCCAGGTGAGTGATCACACCGTCATGATTATCTTGGCCGTGAAGGTCTTTTTTGTATAGTTCTTCCGTGTATTCGTGCCACCTCTTCTTAATATATTCTGTTTCTGTTAGGTCCATACCATTTCTGTCCTTTATCGAGCCTATCTTTGCATGAAGTGTTCCCTTGTCGTCTCTCATTTTCTTGAAGAGATCTCTAGTCTTTCCCATTCTGTTGTTTTCCTCTGCTTCTTTGCACTGATCACTGAGGAAGGCTTTCTTATCTTTTCTTGCTATTCTTTGAAACTCTGCATTCAGATGCTTGTATCTTTCCTTTAATCTACCTTTATATTACACCATATGGTTTGTAACTGATTGAATATTAAGTATTGCCAAGTTAGTGATGAACCAAAAAGTAGTCTGTCATACTTTATTTTAGGTTTCTATTTTTAGAGTTGGACACGACTTAGTGACTGAACGATGTAACTTCTCTTTGCCACACTTTTTTTTTTTTTTAATGTATTTTTCAAGTCCAGACTCAGGACTTATTCTAGTCTTTGTCATTGTCTACTATTGTTCTAGTCAGAGTTCAGGTTCTGTAACTTTCCCCACAAGATATGAATTATTTTCAACACACAAGTTATATCAACAGAAGCAATTCCAGGATCGCAAAGAAAGCTTGGATCTGTTTTTCAGCATCTCTGTGGGAATGTGGCAATCTATCATTTCAAGGAAAATTTGTCTGGCAACTGCAGATAGTGAGATCCAGTATCACTGAGGTGAGAACAGGAGTTAATCATTGTTTAAAAAAAAGGGGGGGGGCAGAATTTTGTGCTTATAGTAGGGCTTTTAGAATGACAATGTCACACCTCAGTGTATTTAATGGAAATATTTTCTATTTGGATTAAACAATGCTGATTGCTTTACCATGCGGTGGAAATTCCAATAGGAAGTGACCTAAAAAAAAAGGCTTGAGCTGAAGCCTGAAGGGTGAGTAGGAATTAATAGGTAAGTAGAGGAAGAGAGAAAGAGTCTATGGAGATGCAAAAGCATGTGCAAAGGCCCCGTGGCTTGAGGGAGCAATTAAGCACTGGAAAATAAGAGAAGCAACAGGGCGGTGTGAGTTAGGGAGGAGGAAAGGGGCAATACACTATGATTCAAGTCAACTGGGTGAACTTCTCTCATCTGCAGACTCAAAACAAGTGCTTTATGCTCTCTAATATTGTTCTTGATCCTCTCCTTTACAGGGTTGAATCTCTAATCTGAGTTGCCACACTCTGTACCAACTTCTACTAAAGCATTGTTTCACAGTAATGAAATTATTTATTGTTACATATCAATTTTTACTACCAGACTCATGAATTTTCTGAGGAAAAGAATCATGCAACAATTATGTTTTTTTCCCCAGCTTCTAGCACAAAGCTTGGTAGATAATAAATATATGTAAACATTTTCCGTATTAATCAACCAGTTTCACTCTTATACTAGCAGACAAAATTACTTGAGTTTACATCACCCTGAAGAAATAGTCTGAACCTATATGTGCCAAGTAGATCAAACCAATCAGTAAAGGAAAACTCAAAATGCCAAGTTGAATTCAGTGGCAAGGAGGGACAGTTCACTAAAATGTGCCTTCCAGGAGCTCAGGGACCTTGTCTGTCTGGTTCAACACCCAGTGCCTGGGACACTGTACACACAAAATATCTGACTCTTTGTGACCCCATGGGCTGTAGCATGCCAGGCTTCTCTCTCCATGGAATTCTCCAGGCAAGAATACTGGAGTGGGCTGCCATGTCCTCCTCCAGGGGATCTTCCAACCCAGGGATCAAACCCAGGTCTCCTGCACTGCAGGCAGATTCTTTACCGTCTTGAGCTACCAGGGAAGCCCAAAGTGTTTACATAATGGCTAAATGGGTGGATAAATGTGGTGAAAGGTCTGAAACAAGAATGCCTTAATCCTAACCTGAGTTCCGCTAATGATTTCTTATGAGGGTGAGTAAATAAGATTACATAACCTTATTTTCCCCGTCAGTGATAACTACTGGAAGTATTATATAATTCAGTTTGTGCCCATAGAAATATGAGACAATAAGTGAGTAAAGCCTGCAAATTTACATCTGAAGAGTGTTCACTCCATCTAATGCTAACTGTGTGTTCTCACAAAAAGACATTATATGGCTCTTAATTAATTAGCAAATCTACTCTGAAGGGACAGTCAGGTATAACGCAGCAAGATAGAAACTCAGAAATAGATTTTGATCAATATATTGTGTGAATTAGTAATTATAGGACATAGTAACTTAGGCTTGGGGTAAGAAAAGGCAGAGATTAAAAAATCTAAAGAATGGCTTTGAGAAAGGAGTAAGTTTTTTGTTGTAAAAAGGGATACCTTTACACTTTGCTGGCATGTTTTGAGGTATATATTTAGGCTAATATTATACCAAAAAAGGCAGAGTGAAAGTATAAAGTTGAAGAATATTGGTACTGAGTTATATAGAGTTATTTCTTTTTTAAATTTATTTTTTAATTGATGGATAATTGTTTATAGAATTTTGCTTTCTGTCAAACCTCAACATTAATCTTCCACAGGTATACATATATCCCCTCCCTCCTGAATCATAGAGTTATTTCTATAGACTTAATTTGACAGTGACTAAAGTATAATGTGTGTGTGTGCTTAGTCACTCAGTCATGACCAACTCCTTGCTACCCAGTGGGCTGTAGCCCACCAGGCTCCTTTGTCCATGGGATTTTTCAAGCAAGAATCTTGGGAATGGGTTGCCGTTTCCTCCTCCAGCAGATATTCTCCACCCAGGGATCAAATTAGCATCTCTTGCGTCTCCTGCATTGTTAGGCAGATTGTTTACCACTAGTGCCACCTGGGAAGCCCGAATAAAGTATATAGTGGCTACAAGTTAGAGTCTATAGTCCTCTGAGAATAGGAATCTTGACCTGTGTTATATTCCCAACATTTATCACACTTATCACAGCCCTGGGAATAGAGAAGAATCTCAACAAGCAATTGAGAAATGAAGAAACTAATAGAAAAAAGCCCACATGTAGTTCCTTCCTTTCTCATCCTTCTCTTCAGGAGAAGGCCAAATGCCATAAATAAAATCCATGCTGGATTCTGAAACTTGAAGTTGCTTCTAGAAACACAGGATATTAAAATTATCTTTGCCAAACTATAAGCACCTCTTTGGCACTGAAGAGAGGCTGCTACTGATTTGCCTGACATGTTATGACAGTTAGTGACGGTTCTTTCCAAGCTTTTAAAGATGAAAAACTCATTGAGCGAGCTAAGAGGGGAAAGGAGGACACAAGCAGAGCTATCCGTTCTTATTAAAAACTGTTATTAAGGACTGGACACTGACTTCACCATTAGGTTTGCACAGGATGGTTGTACAGTTCGGGCCTGTGTGAAACCTGTTTTGTTCCTTCCAAAGAAAATCAGATGGTGACTGATGCTTTCCTTCAGATGCTGCTGTCCAGACCTGTAAGAGAAGATTTGGTTAATGACAGTTGCCGGTGGAGTTCAATGTAGTTTTATAACTGTAAGAGTTATTGCAACACATCTTTTAAACAGGTGAGTTTTTTTTTTTAAGATTAAAAAAAATCCTTATTGAATTTGGCATAATGCTGCTTCTGTTTCATGTTTTGTTTTTTTGGCTTCAAGGTATATGGGATCTTAGCTTCCCGATGAGGGATTGAACATGCACCCCTGCATTGGTAGGTGAAGTCCTAACTGCTAGACCTCCAGGGAAGTCCCAGAGGTCTTTAAAATATACTGACATCCAAACCAGTCAATCCTAAGGGAAATCAACCCTGAATACTTGTTGGAAAGACTGATGCTGAAGCTGAATTTCCAATACTTTGGCCACCTGATGCGAAGAGCTGACTAGGTGAAAAAGACCCTGGTGCTGGGGGAAGATTGAAGGCAAAAGGAGAAGGGGCTGGCAGAGAATGAGATGGTTGGACAGCATCACTGATTCAATGGACACACACTTGGGCGAACTCCAAGAAATGGTGAGGGGCAGGGAGGCCTGGAGTGCTGCAGTCCATGGGGTTGCAAAGAGTCAGACATGACTTAATGATTGAACAACAACAATAATCTGTAATGTCAAACTGTATAACTGCAAAGCTAGTGTATGTAGTTTAGAGGGATGCCTGAGAAAGAAGGAGGAGCTCTTTTGTATCACCTAAGCAAACCTTTTCTTTGCTTTCTTTTAAAGACTATGCTGCTTAGTTTTAAGAACTTAGATATTTCATTTTGATAGTTAAAACATAAAAACACAAAGTATTGTATGCCAAATTGAAGAAAGCTGCAGAAGTTTAATTATGAGAATTTATTTTCAGAGATGGACAAAGTGACACAATTAACTAACAACAACCCAGAAGTCACAGTTAAACGAGAGATCAAAGAAACCACCAGTGCTAAGCCACAGTCTGACTGGGGAAATGAAGTTTTTCCTGTACAATTCTAGTTCATAGTATTTATATCTTATACTCACTGTTACTGTGGAATTGGCCTGCATTATGATATCGGGAAGGAATCGGTAGAGAGAGATTGTTTGTCCATCCACATTTTGTTGGAGAATATGATTTCCAATTTCCAGCTCTTTGTCGGGGGAAGAGTTAATGAGCTTCACGAATAAACCCTTGACATTCACCTCAGCTATTTTAATGTCTCCAAGAGCACTAGCAAATAAAATGCAAAGATTATAAATTGCATTCAGAGGAGCGGATCTTTAGCTCACTTTAAGAACAGAAAAATAAATATGCTTTGGAAGTTGTTGCTGAGCAGTGTATTCTGTTGGACAAATTCCATGTAGAAATAGTGTATTTTGTGCCCTAAGCAAATGGTGTGATTTCTTAGTTCTGCACGTTTACCTGTGGAAAAGAATTAGTTTTACATAAAATACTTAAAGAAAGCTTTAAAAATGTTTCAGATACCAAGGTAAAGATGCCATTGTTGGCGTTTAGTTGCTAAGTCGTGTCCAACTCTTTATGGACATGGATGGATGTAGCCCACGGGATTCCTCTGTCCCACCATCTTTGTCCATGGGATATTTCAGGCAAGAATACTAGACTGGGTTGCTGTTTCCTTCTCCAGAGGGTCAAACCTGTGTCCCCTGCATTGCAAGGCAGATTCTTAACCACTGGACCACCAGGGAAACCCTAAAGATGTCATGCCATGCCATGCTAAGTTGCTTCAGTCATGCCTGACTGTGCGATCCTATGGACTGTAGCCCGCCAGGTTTCTCTATCCAGGGGATTCTCCAGGCAAGAATACTGGAGTGGGTCTACCTAGGAAGTCCAAAAATGCCATAGGAAGGTGTAATTATTATTATTTAAATTTCTTACTGTTCTTCACAGAACCACTGAGATATAAAACTCTGTGGTAGGTTAAGAGGAAAGTTAAGCTAGTTTATTTCTGATAGTTACTGTGAACATGAATAGCATCTATGTGCTTAAAAGAATTCTGTAAACTTAAAACAATATATAAATATAACATGGTATTTTTTCTAGTATGTGTTGAGATCTTAGCATGTACCAGGGACCAGGCTAACCATTTATATATAAGCATTTTTCAAAGTGTGGGTCACAGCCTATTAGTACATCATGAACCTCCTTTGGTGGGTTAGGGTCATCATTTTTAAAATGGAACCAATGATATAAACCATACTTATGACATGCCAGGGACTTTTAAAATATTATATTTCTATATGGCTAGAATTTTATTTCCATAATTCCAAAATCCAAAACTATCTGAAAAACCAAAAGCTTTCTTAAAAAAAAAATACCAAAAAAAAAAAAAGATTTAAAGCAAAATTTGACTCAATTCCTTTAATGGCAAAATCCGATCTGAAACTGAGGCAAGGTTAGTTATAGTCTTCATTCACGGTTTGTGTGACTACTCATCAGTTTGACTGTGGAAAGATTACTGCTTGATTTTGGATACTTCTCTCAGCCCTCTTGGGGGGTTATGTCATATGTGTTCTAGTCACTATATTACTTTCTTAAAATCCTCCAAATTCTGATTCTGGAAACATGTAAGTCTTCAAGTATTTTGGTGAAGGTATTGTGGACTGGTACTTATTTAATTGTCACAGTAAGGCTACATATTTCTTATTGAAGGTGACTGTCAAAAATTTGAGAAATACTATATCATCTCATTTAATTCCCACAACAACCCAGTGAGACAGGTGCTATTTTTAATCCCACTTTATGGATAAGGAAGGGACTTCCCAGGTGGCACTAGTGGTAAAGAAACTGCCTGCCAAGGCAGGAGACATATAAGAGATGCGGGTTCAATCCCTTTGTTGGGAAGATTCTCTGGAGGAGGAAATGGCAACCCACTCCAGTATTCTTGCCTGGAGAATCCCATGGACAGGGGAGCCTGGNCCTCTGTCCCACCATCTTTGTCCATGGGATATTTCAGGCAAGAATACTAGACTGGGTTGCTGTTTCCTTCTCCAGAGGGTCAAACCTGTGTCCCCTGCATTGCAAGGCAGATTCTTAACCACTGGACCACCAGGGAAACCCTAAAGATGTCATGCCATGCCATGCTAAGTTGCTTCAGTCATGCCTGACTGTGCGATCCTATGGACTGTAGCCCGCCAGGTTTCTCTATCCAGGGGATTCTCCAGGCAAGAATACTGGAGTGGGTCTACCTAGGAAGTCCAAAAATGCCATAGGAAGGTGTAATTATTATTATTTAAATTTCTTACTGTTCTTCACAGAACCACTGAGATATAAAACTCTGTGGTAGGTTAAGAGGAAAGTTAAGCTAGTTTATTTCTGATAGTTACTGTGAACATGAATAGCATCTATGTGCTTAAAAGAATTCTGTAAACTTAAAACAATATATAAATATAACATGGTATTTTTTCTAGTATGTGTTGAGATCTTAGCATGTACCAGGGACCAGGCTAACCATTTATATATAAGCATTTTTCAAAGTGTGGGTCACAGCCTATTAGTACATCATGAACCTCCTTTGGTGGGTTAGGGTCATCATTTTTAAAATGGAACCAATGATATAAACCATACTTATGACATGCCAGGGACTTTTAAAATATTATATTTCTATATGGCTAGAATTTTATTTCCATAATTCCAAAATCCAAAACTATCTGAAAAACCAAAAGCTTTCTTAAAAAAAAAATACCAAAAAAAAAAAAAGATTTAAAGCAAAATTTGACTCAATTCCTTTAATGGCAAAATCCGATCTGAAACTGAGGCAAGGTTAGTTATAGTCTTCATTCACGGTTTGTGTGACTACTCATCAGTTTGACTGTGGAAAGATTACTGCTTGATTTTGGATACTTCTCTCAGCCCTCTTGGGGGGTTATGTCATATGTGTTCTAGTCACTATATTACTTTCTTAAAATCCTCCAAATTCTGATTCTGGAAACATGTAAGTCTTCAAGTATTTTGGTGAAGGTATTGTGGACTGGTACTTATTTAATTGTCACAGTAAGGCTACATATTTCTTATTGAAGGTGACTGTCAAAAATTTGAGAAATACTATATCATCTCATTTAATTCCCACAACAACCCAGTGAGACAGGTGCTATTTTTAATCCCACTTTATGGATAAGGAAGGGACTTCCCAGGTGGCACTAGTGGTAAAGAAACTGCCTGCCAAGGCAGGAGACATATAAGAGATGCGGGTTCAATCCCTTTGTTGGGAAGATTCTCTGGAGGAGGAAATGGCAACCCACTCCAGTATTCTTGCCTGGAGAATCCCATGGACAGGGGAGCCTGGTGGGCTACAGTCCATAGGGTTGAAAAGAGTCCGACACGACTGAAGCGACTCAGCATGCATGGCCATAGATAAGCAAATGGAGGTTTAGAGACATCAGTCACCATGTCCAAGGTCATTCGATAAATCTTAGTGCTTGTTCTTCTTTTTCAGCTAGTAAATAAAGGTTTGGTCAAATCGTTCAAAACGTTCAAATCTTGCACAGAACGTGGTGGTTGAGCACTGTTAGAACACACACACACACACACACACACACAGAGCACAGATTGCTGACACCAGGTGAATCAGTGGTCTCCAACCACCCCTGGCTGCTTAGGCATTGGTAGCAAATTGTGATCATGAACTGAGCCATCACATTCTGTCATTCCTTCAGCAGCGTTCAAGTCCCTGCCTCATGTCTCCAGCTTTACTGTCAGAAAATTATCTAAGAAAATAGGGCCATCAGAGATGTGTGTTTTCCTGCTTTCACCTTAGAAACAGGTTCACTCCTGCCCACAGTGACCTCTTCGTCCAGCCACCTCTTTCAGTGCAGGAGGAACCCTTCTCCATCGGAAGTGAAACCCGGCTTACCGCCTCCTCCAGCTGCTTTGGAGTTTCAGTCCCATTCCTTCTCTTCCTTTGACACTAACCTCTCCCTCACACTGCCTCTCTCCCCCCAAATATGTACATATCTGCCAAGTGCTACACCATTCAACGCAGAAAAAAGAATTCTCACAGTCCTCTTCCACTTCACACTGCCATCACAACCCAGCTTTAGGAAAGACAACGTCATGAATTCATCTCTTATTCACTTCCTCAACCACAACAGTGTATTTCTGCCTTAGAACAAGATGATCAATGCCTTCTCAGTTGGTGAACTGAGTGGTAACGTTTTTAAAATTGAGGTATAATTGACATATAACATTATATTAGTTTTGGGTATACAACATAATGATTCAATAATTGTACATAAGGCAAAATGATCATGATAAGTTCTAGTTAACATTGATCACCATATATAGCTACAATTCTTTTTCTTGTGATGAAAACTTTTAAGATCTACTCTCTTAAAAACTTTTGATACAATGCAGTTACTCAATATTGACTATGGTCACCATGCTGTACATTATATTCCCATGACTTATTTGTTTTATAAACGGAAATGTGTGGCCCTCCTTTTCCCGTTTTGCCACCCCGTAAAAGGAGAACAGCCCTGGGTGTTCTTTGAAAGGAATGATGCTAAAGCTGAAACTCCAGTACTTTGGCCACCTCATGCAAAGAGTTGACTCATTGGAAAAGACACTGATGCTGGGAGGGATTAGGGGCAGGAGGAGAAGGGGATGACCGAGGATGAGATGGCTGGATGGCATCACCCACTCGATGGACGTGAGTTTGAGTGAACTCCGGGAGTTGGTGATGGACAGGGAGGCCTGGCGTGCTGCTATTCATGGGGTCGCAAAGAGTTGGACACGACTGAGCGACTGAGCTGAACTGAACTGAACTCCTGCTTTTGGCAACCAATCTTTTCTCTGTATCTATGAGTACTTTTTTTTGGGGGGGGAGGGGGTTTCATTGGTGAGGTCATATGGTATTTGTCTTTCTCTGGCTTATTTTACTTAGCATAATGCCCACAAGACCCATCCATGTTGTTGCAAATGGCAAAATTTAATTTTTTAATAGCTGTATAATATTGCATTTTACATTTTTACCACATTTTATTTAGTCATTAATTTTATTTATTTTATTTACTACTACTACTACTGATTCATTTTATTTACTCATCCATTGATGGACATTACAGTTGTTTCTAGTATCCTGGCTATTGTAAACAATGCTGCAATGAACATGGTGGTGCATATACCTTCTTGAATTAGAGGTTTTGCTTTCTTTGGGTAAATATACAAAAGGGGAACTGCTGGATTAAATGATAGTTCTGTCTTTAATTTTTTGAGGGACCTCCACACTGTTTCCCATGGTGGTTAAACTTATATTCCCACCAACTCAGTCTCTGTCTTCATGTCTCTGTGGCATTTGCCTCTGCCAGGTAGTCTCTATTCGCCATGTTTCCCCAAGGCCACTGTTTTCCTTCTGCCAGGCTGGTTGTTCCCTTTTAGTCTCTTTTTCAGATTTCTCTTCCTTCACCCAGCTCTCAGGTGTTAATCCCTGGGGTTCTGATCCTCTTATTCCATCACACTCTCCACAAGAGCTATCACCCATGAACAGGGCTTTCAGTAACGTTAATACACTGATGACTGCTAAATCTAAATGTTCTTTCTGCTGGGCTTCACATCCACAGAAACAACTGACCCCCAAAGAAGAGAAGACACCAAAGGAACCTCTAAATCGACAAGTCCCAGACTAAATTCATCATTTTAGAAAAGTAGGAACCTTACTCCTGTGAGTTTCATCATTATTCATCCCATTGGCCATGCCTGAAACTTCTATTACTCTCCTGGCCTCTTATCCTTCTTGCCTTATCTGTGACAACATTCTGTTAGTATTATTCTTTAGTATCTTCTCTATATATTTCCTTTTTTCCATCCTCACCGCTGCTGTCTTCATTAGGTTCTCATCACTTCTGTGTCACATTGTAATGACGTCCTAACTGGTTTCTCCAGTCTTGCTCCCATCCCTCCTAACCATTCAACATTTTGCTTCCAGAGCAATCTTTGTACAAGAATAAATCCTGCAAAGTATGACCATTTCTTTCTAGGGAAAACACCAGTGTTACAGCATGGAAATAAGGCCCTAAGTAATCTATCAGCCTCTTTAATTTCTCTTTTCCCTATTCCCTATTTTGCTTAAACTGTAACCCCAAGAATTTCTCACAAGACTTGTAATAATTTATGTCATTGTATGCTTACCCATTGCCTATGCATGTTCTATTCCCTCTTCTTGTTCCCCAACACTTGAAATTTTCAGATTTCTTAATACTTTCAGCATCATGGGCACAAAATATCTCATTGTTATTTTAAATTGATTTCCCCTGATGGAAATCAATTGAATTCAGTTGAATAAGCTACTTATTGGCTACTCAGTTTTCTTCTTCTGAAAATTGCCTTTTCATAAAATTTTGTCCATTTCAGTAGAGATGTTTTATATTTTTATGATTGATTTATAGCATAGCGTTTAAGTACACACACATTCTCAGAAGAAGAACTATGTAGTAATAAGTGGGTATTATCCACGTTAAGTTGCTAAGTTGGTAATAATTTGTTATGACAGCAAAAGAAAACTCACACACACTTATGAATTTTAGAATCACTGTGCTAATGCTTGCAAGTTTTGGTCCCAAAACCCTTACTAGAGATTTATTCAGTGTCTTCTGTTTTGTATTTTTCTGTTGATAAACCAAGAGTCAACTTTTTTGTTATTCCTTTGCAGATAAGTGTCCTTTTCCTCTGACTCTCTAAGATTTTCCTTACTTCTGTTTGAGAAGTTTTTCTACAATATTCCTAGGGTTCCCTCCCCACCCCCGCCCCCGGATCTTTTCTCTTGCTAGGAGTAGGTAGTGCTGCTTATATCTGTGGCTTGATGTTTTTCGTTTTAGGGCAAATTCTCTGCTGTACTTCCACCAGAACTGTTCTACCTCAATCTCTCTTCTCCTTCAGTTCAGTTCAGTTCAGTTCAGTCGCTCAGTCATGTCTGACTCTTTGCGACCCCGTGAATCACAGCATTCCAGGCCTCCCTGTCCTTAATGACTTCAATTGCAAGAATTTAGATTTTTTAAAATGTTGGCCTAATTTGTCCTTATGCTTGGTTTTATTTTTTCTGTTTTTTTTTCCCCCTAATTTCTTTGTTCTTTATAATTCAGTCTGGATTTTTTTTCTGAGAATGTTCCAGTTCAATAATTCTCTCTTCTGTTGCATCAAATATATGGTTAAACTCATATACTTTTGAAATAGTAATTTCTGTTATAGGATTTATTTTATTTCTAGAATTTCCCATTGATTCTTTAATTTTAGGTTCCAATTCTATGCTAAAAATGTTTATCTTGCCACTTAATTTCTTGATTATTTTAGACAATGTTATTTAAAAATCCCTATCAGATAACCATAATATCTGGATCACCTAGGCCTGTTTTTTGTGTTCATTTTTAATCTTAGCTTTGGGTCAAGTTTTACTGCTTGTATATCTTGTTATCTCTGACTTAGTGCCTAGTATCAATATTGCAGAGGTAATATAAAGCTATGTATAATGTTTTGGCAGCCATCGACATTGGGGAAAAATCACTTTAACCCAATCAGGGTGTAAAATAATTTGACGCTAAGCTTTGGCCCAAATTAGTAGTAGTGTTAATTGATCAGTCCAGCTCTTTGCGACCCCATGGATTGGAGCCTGCCAGGTTCCTCTGTCCATGGAATTCTCCAGGCAAGAATTCTGGAGTGGATGCTGTTTTCTTCTCCAGGGGATCTTCCTCACCCAGGAATCAAACCTGTGTCTCCTGCATTACAGGCAGATTNGTTCCTCTGTCCATGGAATTCTCCAGGCAAGAATTCTGGAGTGGATGCTGTTTTCTTCTCCAGGGGATCTTCCTCACCCAGGAATCAAACCTGTGTCTCCTGCATTACAGGCAGATTCTTTACTGTCTAAGCCACCAGAGAAGTCCAAATATAATGTAAGTGCTATATAAATAGTTGACGATGAGTGGCAAATTCAAGTTTTGATTTTTGCAATTTCATGGATTTTTTTTTCAAATATTTTCCATATGAAGGGTCAGCTATACTTTCTTCTCTCCAAATATCCAATTCCTAGCAAATATATAATACTATATATAGTTTCAAATTAAACTAAATGAACAGGGTGGGGTTTTTTTTGTTTGTTTGATTTTGCTTTAATCTGTAACATACTGCCATGAGTCTTTGGATGTGGTATTTAACCAAAAAGGCTGAATATGGTCACTCTCTCTATGAAAGGTGTAAATACATAAGGTGACAACACTTCTGTGTACTATTTTTAAAACATGATAAAGGGCATTATCAACATTACTCATAATTTAAATATTATGTATACATTAGAGATCATCTATGTATCAGCAATTATGTATGAGGAAATTTTTACTAGAAAATAAAAAGTTTATAATGTTCTTATGCAGTGCTTCAGCAATTAAATGTTTTGTCTGAAGAATCTATGATATAAAAATTAGAATCAAAGTTTTATTTTTTGAATGCATGGCTTGTAAGCCACAGAAATGAGGAGTATATTGTTTGGTTAGGGTCTTATTAGTTTAAGAAGCAAAAAATTTAAGAACCAAAACATGCCACCATTAAAAATACTAAATCTGAAAATAATGTAGCTAAAAGTTAAATCCTTCTGTCCAGTAAGTTCGAAAAAATTCACACACTTCAAACATTAAAGCAACTTTTCCCCAACCAAACAGTACTTTATAAAAATATATGTCACTTCAAAACATTATATACATAGTGACAATAAATTTAGCTAGCTGTAATCTTACTTTGCCAACAAAAGTCCGTCTAGTCAAGGCTATGGTTTTTCCAGTGGTCATGTATGGATGTGAGAGTTGGACTGTGAAGAAGGCTGAGCACTGAAGAACTGATGCTTTTGAACTGTGGTGTTGGAGAAGACTCTTGAGAGTCCCTTGGACTGCAAGGAGATCCAACCAGTCCATTCTGAAAGAGATCAGCCCTGGGATTTCTTTGAAAGGAATGATGCTAAAGCTGAAACTCCAGTATTTTGGCCACCTCATGCGAAGAGTTGACTCATTGGAAAAGACTCTGATGCTGGGAGGGATTGGGGGCAGGAGGAGAAGGGGATGACCAAGGATGAGATGGCTGGATGGCATCACCCACTCGATGGACGTGAGTTTGAGTGAACTCCGGGAGTTGGTGATGGACAGGGAGGCCTGGCGTGCTGTGATTCATGGGGTCGCAAAGAGTCGGACATGACTGAGCGACTGAACTGAACGGAATCTTTAATACATTAATGAAGTATCACATATTACAAAGAATTTATACTAGGTGCTTGCATGTATGTGCAGGTGGAATTAGAGTTTTAAGTACAGGTTTCACTGAGTGAAGTGAACGTCCTTCTTTAGTGAGTTCTCGTGTCACACACATAAAGTGGCAGTGGGATCACTTCTTCCCACTTCTCTACAATATTGGAACTGCACTTCTTCAGGTGGTCAGCCATTTATTTTGAATATAGCCTTACTATTGGATGTACTTTTGAAGTTATAACTGAAAATCTGGGATGACCCTCCTTCTTGACAGGCCCTGAAATTCAGTTTTTATTCATCCAGTCTTGTGAGACTGCCCAAGTCTCTGATTAAATTCTCAGCCTCTTGGTGGTAGTAGGTTAGTCACTAAGTTGTGTCCAACTCTTGCGACCCCATGGACTGTAATCTGCCCGATTCTTCTGTCTATGGGATTTCCCAGGCAAGAATACTGGAGTGGGTAGACATTTCTTTCTCCAGGGGATCTTCCCACCCCAGGGATGGAACCTGAGTCTCCTGCATTGCAGGTGAACTCTTTACTGCTGAGCCATCAGGAAAGCTAGTGAGACTGACAAAATCTCTGATTAAATTCTTCAGCCTCTTAGCTGCTGCTTTCAAATCGACAACTGTTTTGAGGAGAAAAGTGGCTCCAAATGTCAGGCTATCACTCTGAGTTCCCTCTCCTAGAAGAGGGCTTGTGAGAATAAAGGATAATTTATATGAGAATAAAGGAGAATAAATTAAGATCTATGAAATCTTAATCTACACTAACAAACTGCTTTCAGCAGTCTCATTTTATACCCATACTACATTGTACAAGGATGCCTATTTTGTAGAGGTTCATTTGTGAGCAGTTTATATACCAGTTCTTTTCTTTTACCTTAGCATTATGGTTCTTACTAAGTTATATATATAACATTTTTATGGTTCTTTGATAGCCCTTGAATTTCTCAGTGTCATGCTCATTCTAGTGCTATTGAATTCTCTGTGGGATGTTTTCATTTCTTGACAGAATTCCTTTTTGTTTTTCATACTTGCCTTTTCTGCCTGGGATGATGAGCAGTAGGTTGAGTTTTTCTTTTAAACAGAGAAGACCCTAGGATATCTCAGTTATCCCTTTGGTATCTGTATGTATTTGGATATGTATAGTTGCTTTTCAAAAATGTTCTATTATTCAAGTGAAATGTTTATCCAGTGATGCTAAACTTTTATTTTATGTATATAAGTAGAATAGATTAGCTTTTCTGAAAGAAAAAAATACTATTGTCCATATCATGGATAGTAATTTCATTTGCCTTCCTTTTGATATTATGCCAAAAGTTACAGAAAAATACTTCACACAATACAAGGAAATTCACAGAGCCAGGGCTGTTAATCTGCTATCACACAGCCTTTTATAGTTATCTTTTTTCTTCCCTGTAAGCCCTCCCATTATTTCTTTAGTAGGAAAATGACTTGAAACCTCTGCTTATAAGTTAAGTGAGATGGGCTGAGTGTAGAGGGATATACTAAACATTCTCCCAGTAGCCTTTGCATGGTATTGATTCATAGATATTGAAAAGACAAATGGCCATATCACTTATTTTTTAAATGATAATTTCATTATTTAAACTCTAATTTCTCTACTTGTAGGGTTCTACTTGATAGCTCCATGCTACTTATCTGCCTTTAGGGTTTTGCTACTCTAAAGTTTACTAAACTTATCTTTAGCATTTCAGTTCCTCCAATATGCCTGTATCTAACATTATTTGAGAAGATTGACACCTATGTTCATAGTTGTCATTAACAAAAGGAAAGACGAAGACCACATGATCACACTTTTTACATCAGATGCAGAAAAAATTTTTTTTTACAATATTCAACATCTTTTCACTATAACAACTCAAAAAATAGGTAAAGAAAAAACATACCTCAGCATAATAAAGGCCATATTTGAAAACACCTCAGCTAACACAATTAATGAGGTTAAACTTCCTTTAAGATCCAGAACAAGACAAAGGCACCCATTCTCACCACTGCTATTCAAGCTAGCACTGGGAGTCTCCAAAGCATTCAGGCAAGAAAAAAAATAAATAAATAAAAAGTGTTAAATCATAAAGGAAAAGGTAAATAATCTCTGTTTGCAGAGATTTTATAAGTAAAAAACCCTAAGAACATCACAAAACAAATTCATTAAATTTGTAGGATACAAAAATCAACATACAAAAATTAGTGATGATTCTGGACACTAACTAACCAAAAGGGAAATTAAGAAAACAATCCCATTTGCTTGGGCCAAAGAACTAAACAGACATTTCTCCAAAGAAGACACACAGATGGCTAACAAACATTGAAAAGATGCTCAACACCACTTATTATCAGAGAAATGCAAATCGAAACCACAATGAGGTACCATCTCATACCTGTCAGAATGGTTGCTATCAAAAAATGTCTACAAACAATAAATGCTGGAGAGGATGTGAAGAAAAGGGAACCCTCTTACACTCTTGGTGTGAATGCAAACTAGTACAGCCACTATGGAAAACAGTGTGGAGATTCCTTAAAAAACTGGAAATAGAACTGTCATATGACCCAGCAATCCCACTGCTGGGCATACACACCAAGGAAACCAGAATTGAAAGAGACATGTGTACCCCAGTGTTCATCGCAGCACTGTTTATAATAGCCAGAACATGGAAGCAACCTAGATGTCCATCAGCAGATGAATGGCTAGGAAAGCTGTGGTACATATACACAATGGAATATTACTCAGCTATTAAAAAGAATACATTTGAATCAGTTCTAATGAGGTGGATGAAACTGGAGCCTATTATAC
>SJYQ01006169.1:162284-202163 GCA_006410935.1 Redunca redunca | reverse complement strand
CCAGGAGAAATATCAATAACCTCAGATATGCAGATGACACCACCCTTATGGCAGAAAGTGAAGAGGAACTCAAAAGCCTCTTGATGAAAGTGAAAGAGGAGAGTGAAAAATTTGGCTTAAAGATCAACATTCAGAAAAAGAAGATCATGGCATCTGTTCCCATCACTTCATGGGAAATAGATGGGGAAACAGTGGAAACAGTGTCAGACTTTATTTTGGGGGGCTCTAAAATCACTGCAGATGGTGATTGCAGCCATGAAATTAAAAGGCGCTTACTCCTTGGAAGGAAAGTTATGACCAGCCTAGATAGCATATTGAAAAGCAGAGACATTACTTTGCCAACAAAGGTCTGTCTAGTTAAGGCTATAGTTTTTCCAGTGGTCATGTATGGATGTGAGTTGGACTGTGAAGAAGGCTGAGCGCTGAAGAATTGATGCTTTTGAACTGTGGTGTTGGAGAAGACTCTTGAGAGTCCCTTGGACTGCAAGGAGATCCAACCAGTCCATTCTAAAGGAGATCAGCCCTGGTTGTTCCTTGGAAGGACTGATGCTAAAGCTGAAACTCCAGTATTTTGGCCACCTCATGTGAAGATTTGACTCATTGGAAAAGACTCTGATGCTGGGTCATCAGAGTCTGGATTGGGGGCAGGAGGGGAAGGGGATGACAGAGGATGAGATGGCTGGTGGCATCACCGACTCGATGGACGTGAGTTTGAGTGAACTCCAGGAGTTGGTGATGGACAGGGAGGCCTGGGGTGCTGGGATTCATGGGGTTGCAAAGAGGTGGACACAAGTGAGTGATTGAACTGAACTGAACTGAACTGAAGACTCTTATACTATTTGAGAAATGGTAAAAAATAACATGAAAGTATTCTGCAATAGGCTTGAGATGTATTCTATAAACTTGGAAGGAACTTCTAAATAACAGTTGTAGAAAATCAGCCAACAATGGAGACAAAATGGAATTAATAATAATTAATTCCAAAGAAGACAGAGAAAAAAAGAGAACACAGAACTGTTGCAGCAAATCAAAAATGATAACAAGTAACAAGACATTATCAACCACATTAATAATTACTTTAAACATGAATAGTTTAAAGGCCCAAATTAAAAGACTGAGATTGTCGGAAGGTGAAAAAGCAAGCCTGTTACATGCTACCTATAAAATATAACATTAGCTATAAACAGACAAATAGGCTAAAACTAAAAGGATAAAAAAATAACCACGTTAATACCAGTATTGGAATGGCTATATTGATATCAGACATAACAGATTTCTGAGCAAAGAATAATGCTAGGGATAAAGGTTATCTCATAATGATATAGACATCTGTTCATCAAGAGGAAGTAACAATCCTAAATATTTATGCACCTGAAAACAGAGCTTCAAAATACATGAAGCTAAAATTGAGAGAACTGCAAAGAGAAATCAACAAATCCACAATTATAGTTGGAAATGTTAACACCTTTTTCTCAATAACTGATGGACATAAAATCAACAACATCAGCCAATTTGACCTGATCAATATTTACGAAACACTTCACTCAACATCAGAATATACATTCTTTGTAAAATGAACATTTACCAGTAGAGACAATATCCTGCTAAAAAGTAAGTCTCAATACATTTAAAATTGTATGACTTAAGTCATACAAATTCTATTCTTTGACCAGTATGAAACTGAATTAGAGATCAATAACAAAAGATATCTGGGACTTCTCTGGTGATCCAGTGATTAAGAATCTGTCTGTCAGTGTAGGGGATCCTTTGATCCCTGGTCTGGGAATAGTCAACACGCCATAGGGCAACTAGGCCGATGTGCCACAACTACTAAGCCTGCACTCCAGAGCCCGTGAGATGCAACAAGAGTAGCCACCACAATGAGAAGCCTCTGCACCACAACGAAGAGCATCCCCCGCTCACCACAACTTGAGAAAGCCCGAGTGCTGCAGTGAAGACTGAGCACAGCCAATAGTAATAATGACTAATTAATTAAGTTTAAAAGGCTATCTGGAAAATCATTAGAAATGGAAAATCTGTAAAATTATTTGGGAACTAAATAACGCACTTCTAAATACTCAAGGAACAAAGACAACACAAAAATGGAAACTATCGAGTATTTTGATGCCATTAGTAGGCACTGAATCTTGGGCAGACGGGCCCTGAAAGAGGACTCAGTCTCACTATGCAGAGACGATAAGGAGAGCCTGAAGTGCGGTCTGGATGGAGTGGTGGTGGCCACCGTCAGCACAACCAGGAGGATGCAGCACTCTCCGAGTGAGAGTGCCCTGGCTCTGCCTGCCCCACACTGCAGCTTAGCACTGGGTCTAGGGCAGACAGGTCCTGGAAGAAGATGCCACAGAAGCAGCCCAAACCTCAGCAGCTGAACCACCGCAACTTCAGTAGCCACAATACCTCAAGCCCTAACCCCAGGCAATTCCACATCATAGCTATGCATAGATCTGGGACAAACAAAACAAAGAAAGGTACGTGACCTTGGGGCTGCTTCTGAGCAGAACTGCAGACACCTACCCGGGTGGTTCAAAGGTCCTCTGTGACTGCACAGTCCTCATTTGCTGCAGCAATTACTTCCTTTGGGGCAGGGCATATACTTAAGGGCAACAGAGTCTGACACTCAGGGCTTCTGCTCCAACAACTGAGGAGTACACCTTGCTTCCGATAAGGTGTACAGCAACAGCCACGGAGCAGAGCAGCAAGCCCTGCTTCCCAACCTGCACAGACTCTAGACACTGTAACACCAACCACACGCCTATCATGGGGATAATGGCCAGCATACCCTTAGAAAATATACGCAGGTGTCCAAAAGCAGCCATCCCGCCAAGAACACTGGACACAGTCTACACAGGAATGTTCCCACATAAAAACACCTCTTCAAGACTACATTAGATAACTATTTTTCCTGAATTCATAGAGACAGAGAAAGTTGAGTGAAATGAAAAGGCAGAAGAGTTAATTGTGGTTAAAAGAACAAGGGAAATCTCTGCAAGAATAATGAAACAGAGTTCACCAGTCTACTAGACTCCCAAGTTCAGAAAAGGTGATAATAAAAATGGTGAGCTAAGAAAGATTATTGATAGAAATGAAGATCACAGAAATAAGAAACTAGAAATGATAATGATGAACTAATCAAAAACAGAGAATTCAATTGCTGAGATAAAAACCAATCTAGAAGCAATGAGTAGCGAATTAGATAACACAGAAGAACAAATAAGTGATCTGAAAAGTAGAATAATGGAAATCAACCAATCAGAACAGCAGACAGAAAACCCCCCCAAAAAAAAAGAAGAAGAAGAAAAGAAAGCAACAGATCTATTGGATAATATAAAATAAAACATGTGAACCTATGCATAAGAGGGATTCCAGAGGCAGGAGAGAGAGACAAGGGGATCCAAAAGGTATTTGAAGAAATTTTGGCTGAAAACTTCCCAAACTTAAAGCAAGAAGATCTCCAGGCACAAGAAGCATAGAGAGTCCCAAACAAGGTGAAACCAAACAGACCTATATCAAGACATGTCATAATTAAAATGACAAAAGTTAACAGTAAAGAGAGAGGATTCTAAAAGCAGCAAGAGAAAAACAAAAAGTCAGTTCACAAGGGAACCCCTAAAAGGCTATCAGCCGGTTTCTCTGCAGAAAGTTTATAGACCAGAAAGGAGTGGCATGCTATATTCAAAGTCCTGAAAGGAGAAAAACTTAAAATCTAGGATACTCTGCCCAGCAAGATTATCATGTAGAACAGAAAGAGAGATAAAAAATTTCTCAGACAAGCAAAAAGAATTCAGCACTGGTTCAAAATTAGGAAAGGAGTATGTCAAGGCTTTTATTGTCATCTTGCTTATTTAACTTATATGCAGAGTATATCATGTGAAACTCCAGGCTGGATGAATCACAAGCTGGAATCCAGGTTGCTGGGAGAAATATCAATAACCTCAGATATGCAGATGATACCACTCTAACGGCAGAAAGTGAAGAGAAACTAAAGAGTCTCTTAATGAAGGTGAAAGGGGAGAGTGAAAAAGCTGGCTTGAAACCCAACATTCAAAGAAACTAAGATCATGACATCTGATCTCATAACTTCATGGCAAACTGATGGGGAAAAATGGAAATAGTGACAGATTTTATTTTCTTGGACTCCAAATCACTGCAGGCAGTGACTGCAGCCATGAAATTAAAAGACTCTTGCCCCTTGGAAGGAAAGCTATGACATACCTGGACAGCATATTAAAAAGCAGAGACATCACTTTGCTGACAAAGGTCCATATAGTCAAAGCTATGGTTTTTTCACTAGTCATGTACAGATGTGAGGTTTGAACCATAAAGAAGGCTGAACACCACAGAATTGATGCTTTTGAATTGTGGTACTGGAGAAGACTCTTGAGAGTCTTGGACTGCAAGGAGATCAAATTAGTCAATTCTAAAGGAAATCGACCCTGAATATTCATTGGAAAGATTGATGCTGAAGCTGAAGCCAATACTTTGACCACCTGATGTGAAGTGCCAAATCATTGGAAAAGACCCTGATGCCGGGAAAGTTTGAGGGCAGGAGGAAAAGGGGGTGACAGAGGATGAGCTGGTTGGATGGCATCATGGACACAATGGATATGCGTTTGAAAAAACTTTAGCAGATAGTGAAGGATAGGGAAGCCTGGTGTGGTGCAGTCCACAAGGTTGCAAACAGTCAGACAAGACTTAGTGACTGAACAACAAACCTACCCTAAAACAGATACTGAAAGCTCTTCTCTAAATAGAAAAGAAAGAACAATCTATAGGAAAGGGAAAAGAATCACAATAGGAAAGGCAAATATATAGAAGGATTGAAAACCACTTAAATAAGTTAGTATGTAGATTTTAAAAAATTGAAAAAACTGTAAAAGTGGTTATAACCATAATAAACAGTAAAAGGATAAGCATTAAAATGTAAAATAGGACATTATCATCACAAAATGTCAACACAACCTACAGACTGGGAGAAAATATTTGCAAACGATGCTACCAACAAGGGATTAATTTCCAAAATATACAAACAATTTATACTGCTTAATAACAACAACAAAAAACAACCCAATAAAAAAATGGGTGGATGATCTAAATTGATATTTCTCCAAACAAGACATAGAAGGAACATATCTCAACATAATTAAAGCTACTCATAGCCAAATAATACTCAATGGTGAAAAGCTAAAAGCCTTCCTGCTAAATTCAGAAACAAGACAAGGATTCCAACTCTCACTACTTCTATTCAACGTAGAATTGGAAGTCCTATCCATAGCAATCAGAAAAGAAAAAGAAATAAAAGATATCCACATTGGAAGGGAAGAAGGTAAAACCGTCAGTAGTTGCAGATGATGTGATACCCTATATGGAGAGCCCTAAAGTCTTCACACAAAAACTATTAGAACTCATAGATGATTTCAGCAAGGATGTAAGATTAATATACAGAAATTTCTTCAATTTTTATACAGTAATAATAAAATATTAGACAGAAAAAAATTTTTAAATCCTCAAAACAACCCTCAAATATCATCAAAAAGAATAAAACACCTAGGAGTAAACTTAACCAAGGAGGTGAAAGATTTCTATGCTAAAAGCTAGAACACACAGAGGTTAAACATCTGCTTGCAATGCGGGAGACCTGGGTTCTATCCCTGGGTTGGGAAGATCTCCTGGAGAAGGAAATGGCAACCCACTCCAGTATTCTTGCCTGGAGAATCCCATGGACAGAGGAACCTGGTGGGCTATAGTCCACAGGGTCGCAAAGAGTCGGACATGACTGAGCGACCTCACTTTCTTTTCACTTTCACTACCCAAAGCAAACTACAGATTTAATGCAATCTCTATCAAAATACCCATGGCATTTTTTTCAGAACTAGAACAAATAATCCTAAAATTTATATGGAACTGCCAAACCAAGAGTAAGAAACCAAAACCAGAATTACCAAAGCAATCCTGAGGAAAAAGAACAAAGTTGGCAGTTTAACTCTTCCAGTCTTGGGCTATACTAGAAAGCTACAGTGGGCTTCAAAGAAGGCAGAGTGGTAAAGAATCTGTCTGTCAATGCAGGAGACACAGGAGATCTGGGTTTGATCCCTGGGTCTGGAAGATCCATTGGAGGAGGAAATGGTAACCCCCTCCAGTATATTTGCCTGGAGAATCCCGGCTACAGCCCATGGGGTTGCAAGAGTTGGAATTGACTGAGCAACTGAGCACGCATGCACAAAGCTACAGTAATCAAAATAGTGTTGTACTGGCACAAAAACAGACATATGGATCAGTGCAACAGGATAGAGAGCCGAGAAATAAACCCACACACCTAACATCAACTAATGTATGACACAGGATGTAAGAATATACAATGGAGAAAATACCATTTCTTAAACAAGTGATGTTTGGAAATTTGGACAGCTAAAGCTGGGTGTAATCAATGAAATTAGAATATTTCCTCACATCGTAGGCAAAAGTAAACTCAAGATTTTTTGAAGACCTAAATGTATGATATGACACCATATAGCTCCTTCTTCTTGTTCTTCAGTTGATAAGTAATGTCTGACTCTTTGTGAACCCATGGACTGCAGCATGCCAAGCTCCTCTATCCTCCACTGTCTTTTGGAGTTTGCTCAAATTCATGTCCATTGAGTCAGTGATGCTATCTATCTATCTCATCCTCTGCCACACCTCCTACTCTCAATTTTCCCTAGCATTAGGGTCTTTTCCAATGAGTCAGCTCTTCATATCAGGTGACCAAAGTATTGGAACTGTGGCTTCAGCATCAGCCTCTCTAATGACTATTCAGGGTAGATTTCCTTTAGGATTGACTGGTTTGATCTCCTTTTGGTCCAAAGGACTCTCAAGAGTCTTCTCCAGCACCAGAATTCAAAAGCATCAGTTCTTCAGGGCTCAGCTTTCTTTATGGTCCAACTCTCACATCTGTACATGGCTCCTGGAAAAACCATAGTTTTGACTAGATAAACTTTTGTCAGTAAAGTGATGTCTCTGCTTTTAAATACATTGTCTAGGTTTGTCATAGCTTTCCTCCAAGGAGTAAGCCTTTAATTTTATGGCTGCAGTCACCATCCAGTGATTTTGGAGCCCAAGAAAATAAAATCTGTCACTGCTTCTATTTTTTCTTTTCCCTTCTATTTGTCATGAAGTGATGGGACCGGAAGCCATGATCTTTGTTTCTTTAATGTTGAGATTCAAGCCAGCTTTTTCACTCTCCTCTTTCACCCTCTTCAAGAGGTTCTCTAGTTCCTCTACACTTTCTGCCATTAGAGTGGTATCATCTTTATATCTGAGGTTACTGATATTTCCCCTGGAAATCTTGATGCCAGCTTGTAATTCATCCAGCCAGCATTTCACATAATGTACTGTGCATATAAGTTAAATAAACAGAGTGACAATATACAGCCTTGACATACTCTTTTCCCAATTTGGAACCAGTCTGTTGTTCCATGTCCAGTTCTAACTGTTGTTTCTTGACCTGCATACAGGTTTCTCAGGATACAGGTAAGGTGGTCTTGTATTCCCATCTCTGTACGAATTTTCCACAGCTTTTTGCAATCCACACAGTCAAAGGCTTTAGTGTAGTCAATGAAGCAGAAATAGATTTTTTTCTAGAATTCCCTTGCTTTCTCTATGGTCCAGTGAATGTTGGCAATTTGATCTTTGGTTCCTCTGCCTTTTCTAAACCCAGCTTGCACATCTCAAAGTTCACATACTGCTGAAGCCTAGCTTGAAGGATTTTGACCATAACCTTACTAGCACATCACTCAGATGGATTTAGAATCTTTTTTTTCATCTATCTGGAGTTCAAGAGAGGGAGAAAAGTGGATGTATAACTCACTTGTAAAAAAATATTCACTTATTGAAGAATGTCTTTTCTTCATTGTATATTCTTACTCCCTGTGGCATGATATTAATTGGTAATAGGTGTGTGGATTTGTTTCTGAGCTCTCTTTCCTGTTATATTGATCCTTATGTCTAGTTTTGTGTCAATACCACACCATTTTGTAGCTTTGTGTATGCATGGTCAGTTGCTCAGTAATGTCTGACTGTTTGAAACCCTATGGACCATAGTCAGTCAAGCTCCTCTGTCCATGGGATTCTCCAAGCAAGAATATTGGAATTTAACATAAATTGTAGAAATATTTTCCTAGATCAATCTCCCAAGGCAAAAAGAAAAGGAAAATTTTAAAAGCGGAACCTAATCAAACTTAAAACTCTTGCACAGCAAAGGAAACTATCAACAAAATGAAAAGACGTCTATGGAATAGGAGAAAATATTTTCAAATGATGCAACCGGCAAGGGGTTAATAGCCAAAGTACACAAACAGCTCATACAACTTAATAGAAAAAAAAAATGTATCCAACATAGGTAAAGATCTAAATAGATGTTTCTTCAAATAAGACACACAGTCACATGAAAAGATGCTTAACACTCCTAATTAATAGAGAAATGCAAATCGGAACCACAATGAGGAATTACCTCATACCTATCAGAATGGCTGTCATTAAAAAGTCCACAAATAATGTGGTGGACACCTGAAACCAGCACAACACTGTAAACCAACAATTCTTCTATAAAAGTTTTTTAAAAATATGTTTATTACTAAAAATTCACAATTTAATCTGTTGCTCATGCAACAAGAAAAGCAGGGTGAAGTAAACGCACAAACGAGTCAGCTTTTATTTTGATTCTAACATCAACTTTCTTTCTGACCAATTCTTTTTTCTGTAGATACTAACAACCATAAAAATGGATATTTTTATAAGTGAGTAATAGGTCCACTTTTCTCCCTCTGTCTTGAATTCAAAGCAGATGAAAAAAAGATTCTAAATCCATCTGAATGCTTTGCCAATAATAAAAAGGTTCTTATATAGAGTTAACTTTATTGGTAAGCCTTACGTAGTGCTGTTTTCTCTGGCATCTTAGAAGAATTAACATTCCTTGTTTGGTTCCCTAGAAAGTTGCATTTATCCCTTTTAATTGCCCAGACTATTAAATAGTTATATTTTAATGGATTTCTTAGGGTTTGTAGAAGAGACCTTGGATCTAACAACAGATTAGATTTTTATTTCCTACTAATTTATTACTCCTACTCCAACAAAGAAGATATAAATAGTTCAAATAGAGTATATACCTGGATCTAGATTGGCCCACTTCTTCAAGAATCATAGAGAAGTGCTTCCAACTTTTCTCATGGAATGAGTGCACAAGTTTCCTTGTATCACCAAACAAAGACAGGAAATAATCTTCCCCTTCCCCAATTACAGCTGGCTCACCAGCAAGGACTGGAATAGAGTGTTTCTTTGGAATTTTGATGATGTTGAGTCCTTTCAAAGAAAGCAAATATAGAGAAGTATATAAAAGAGTAAAATGACCCGAAGCTACTATCTTTATTCCTTGCTTCCATACAAAACAATATTCTTTATATACTTTACTGTCACAGTCAAACTCAATGAGGATAATTAGAAACTTTAAACCAAAGTCTATAAAATAACCAGTAAGTGATTATTTTTAGTGACACTCAGTTCTTAGAGATTATTTCAGTTATCTTAAAACTCTGAATCACCAGCATAATTATAATTTAATTAAGTTGTAGTAGAAGCAATGTAAGTTTTTGAGTAGATAAAACATTTGAGTCTCTCCAATTTGGATATGTACAGTTTATTCTATTTCATAATTAGCTCTTCTCCCCAAATTGCTATGCATAAATTAAAGTCTCAAATGAGTTCTTTCCTACCAATGGTGTATGTTTTGCCAGGCAGACTTAAACTTCCTCTAATCAACTGAAATATTTTATTAGGAAGATAAAGTAATACTTAATCAGATTCTAATGTCCTCTTGGAAATTTACTCTTTTAAAATTCTCAATATTAAGATTCAAACATAAAATGGGTTTCATTATTTTGCATAGAAGGAATCATGCTGGATAAATCTAATTGTGTATCTGCAGAGAGAAACATTACAGAGAGACATCATGATGAAATAGAGCACTGTGTCTTGGATTTAGAGACACTTGTATCGCAGCTTTGTTACTTACTGATTTAAATCAAATGATTTAAACCTTCTAATTCTCGGTTTCCTTGAAAATAAAATAAGGATAATACTACCTTGTGTAAGGCAATGTGAGGACTGCAGATAGTATAGATGAGTGTCTAGCATTTAGCAAGTACTCAATAAATGATAGGAGAAGGCAATGGCAACCCACTCCAGAGTTCTTGCCTGGAGAATCCCAGGGATGGCAGAGCCTGGTGGGCTGCCATCTATGGGGTCGCACAGAGTCGGACACGACTGAAGCGACTCAGCAGCAGCAGCAGCAGCAGCAATAAATAGCGATTGTTGTAGCACAGGGACTTTGGCTAACGTGACGCTGGGTCCAAACTCGTCAAAGGATTAAGACAATCTAGGGTGTGGAGAAGGAAATGGCAGCCCACTCCAGTGTTCTTGCCTGGAGAATCCCAGGGATGGGGGAGCCTGGTGGGCTGCTGTCTATGCGGTCACACAGAATCGAACATGACTGAAGTGACTTAGCAGCAGCAGCAGAGTATGCTTTATCTTCTTATGTCTTTAACAAAACCAAAGCAAGGCGAGATATGAAAAAAATAAAAACACATAGTTCCAAAATAGGATTCCTTAGAGGATTTTGTTTAGAAGAAATACTTGGAATTAAATTAGTTCATTCCTATTCAAGTGAGTATTTGCTAAATCTTTAAATTCCTTTGAAGAAAGAGACTATTTAGCATTGTTAACAGCTCATCTTGAGGGATGAAAATCTTTGTACTCTGAAAGGGAAGAAGACACATAGATCTTGGGTTCCAATTATCATCTCATCTAGAAATGAAATGAACCAAATGCAAAACAAGTCTTGGGAAACTCAGATACCTATCTTCAGAGTCAGGCTCTGCAATAACTGAAGGAAAAGACTCTATCCCAGCACCACTCTCATCTTGCAAAGGGAAGCCAGTATATTTATTTTTCCCTCCATACTAAGAGCTGCCACAGTTCAACCCAAATAGAGAACATACACAACGATACAGTGCCAAAGGATGAGAAATATTACCTCCTTAGATATGAAATGTGTATTTTTACTTTTAAGCATAGAGATACTGGCCATTGCTCAAGGTCATTGTGAACTTAGGAGGCTGCTTTGAAAAATGTACCTTAGGCATACAAACACTAGAGCATAGGGAATACAGCAATGATGGCAGAAAGTCAAGATCTTGTATGACACTGTGTCAAAGTCTTAGGAAGATATCAGGAACAAAGTGAAATATAGAGGTTGTAGATGTGCACAGAATGGGGAAAATGAAGACATCGAGTAGTCATGGGTGTATTTGTGCTAACAATTTTGAAATTTGTTAGTTGAGGTAATGCAAACCTCAAATTTAGCCTATTCTATGAGAAGGTACAGATACATTCAGATTCACAACTAACTTTACTGACCACATTTATTATGTGCTAAGTGATTTTCATAAATATCTCATTTAATACTTAGCCCTTGAAGTTTATATTTAAACCTGCATTTTGTTGTTATGGAAAATGAGACTCAGATACCAAATATCTAAACTAATGTCTCATGTAAAGATTAAGCAAATTCTCATTCGAATGGGAATGAACTAATTTAATTCCAAATGTTTCACGTTGTAGGTTTGAACCAAGGTTTTCTGTTTCCAAAGACAGTAGTCTTTTCATTAAACACTGAAAACTCAAAGTTCCCCAAACACAGTGAGGAACATACACCTCATAGTGTGAACAGTGCTGAGTGCATTGCAGCAACTGTCAAAACTTTACTGTCATTTTCCTAGTTTCCAAATGATTGTTTCTCCCTTTCTCTCCACCACTTTATTACACACTTTGTATTTCTTCTTTCTCTTTGCTGTCTTTCCTTCTGTAAGCCATAGTTCTATAGCACAGTATGGACAACATTGTTAATCTTTCTGGTGGCATTCACAGGAAAGGCAGTTAATGCCACACAACAAAACTTTCAGTTATCCAGCAATTCTAGATCATCTAATTGGTCACCCCATGAACCATTATGACAACATAAGATACTTTAATCATAGAGACGATGTGTTTGGCCACATATATTTATGTGACCTGAATATGACTTCCAGTGCTGGAATCAGTGGTGAATATAGTTAAATTATTCTGCATATGGCATTAAGAAATGAGTATACTGGAGACATTCTGGAAAATTCTTAAAGAGATGGGAATACCAGACCACCTGACCTACCTTTTGAGAAATCTGTATGCAGGTCAGGAAGCAACAGTTAGAACTGGACATGGAACAACAGACTGGTTCCATATAGGAAAAAGAGTATGTCAAGGCTATATATTGTCACCCTGCTTCTTTAATTTATATGCAGAGTACATCATGAGAAACGCTGGGCTGGAGGAACACAAGCTGAAATCAAGATTGCTGGGAGAAATATCTATAACCTCAGATACGCAAATGACACCACCCTTATGGCAGAAAGTGAGGAGGAACTAAAAAGCCTCTTGATGAAAGTGAAAGAGAAGAGTGAAAAAGTTGGCTTAAAGCCCAACATTCAGAAAACTAAGATCATGGCATCTGTTCCCATCACTTGATGGCAAATAGATGGGGAAACAGTGGAAACAGTAACAGATTTGATTTTGGGGAGCTCCAGAATCACTGTAGATGGTGACTGCAGCCATGAAATTAAAAGATGCTTACTCCCTGGAAGAAAAGCTATGACCAACCTAGACAACATAGGAAAAAGCAGAGACATTACTTTGCCAATAAAGGTCTGTCTAGTCAAAGCTAAGGTTTTTCCAGTAGTAGTATGGATGTGAGAGTTGAACTATAAAGAAAGCTGAGTGCCAAAGAATTGATGCTTTTGAACTGTGGTGTTGGAGAAGACTCTTGAAAGTCCCTTGGACTGCAAGGAGATCCAACCCATCAATCCTAAAGGAAATCAGTCCTGGGTGCTCTTTGGAAGGACTGATGCTGAAGCTGAAACTCCAATCTTTTGGCCACCTGATGCGAAGAACTGACTCATTAAAAAGACTCTGATGCTGGGAAAGATTGAAGGCAGGAGGAGAAGGGGACGACAGAGGATGAGATGGCTGGATGGCATCACCGACTTGATGGACATGAGTTTGAGTAAGCTCTGGGAGTTGGTGATGGACAGGGAGGCCTGGCGTGCTGCAGTCCATCAGGTTGCAAAGAGTCAGACACAACTGATCTACTGAACTGAAGACAAATAATAAAACATCATTCTGACTTCGAGGCATATAATGACTCAAACTATATGCTTTAAAAACACTCTAAAAATAAATAAATAAAAATTAATTAATTAATTAATTTTTAAAAACCACTCTAAAAATGTTTGTGTTTTGCTTACCCAAGCTGTTTTCTGAGTGGGAATGGGTCACTAGAGCAGGTTGAAGAGGCTTTGGTCCAATTGTCGATATAGTTGCTCCACTAACTTGAGGGCTAGACAGACAGTAACTGAGAGGGATTTCATCAGAGAATGACCATGAACATGGCAGCGTCGTGCTATCTGAATCTGTCGACGTTGGAAAGAAATGCACTAAAGATGGCAGTTTCTTTGGGAAGTCGTCCCATGAGTCTTCTGTTCTGAGTACAAAAATGAGCATAGCAAAGTGAGATGGTCAAAATGATAGACGATGAATACAAGAAGCATTCACTGTCACTATCACTCCAGTTTTTGCTTTTCAAAGGTATTATGCATCTACAGAAGACTATCTTATATTTTTAGTTTTAACAATCTGAATAAAACACTTCAGTATCAAGTCAAGCTTTTCTGTTTTTCTATTTAAAAATCAGTAAACTCCTATTTCAGATAGCTTTACAAAAGTGTAAAACCTGAAAGAAGAAAATAAAAATTATTAGAATCCCACCAACTAAAATTTTTACCATTTCTTTCCAGGCTTCTTATTTTTATTAAGAATGTTTAAATTGAAATACAATTGATTTCCAATATTATATTAGTTTCAGATGTACAACGTACTGATTCAATATTTTTTCCTTCCAGGACTTTTGTTTTCACTCAAAATTTAGACTCTATAAACCATTTATATCCCACTTTTCAGTTCAGTTAAGTTGCTCAGTCCTGCCGACTCTTTGCCACCCCAGGGACTGCAGAATGCCAGGTTTCCCTATCACCAACTCCTAGAGCTTGCTCAAACTCATGTCCATCAAGTCACTGAGGCCATCCAACTATCTTATCTTCTGTGGTCCCCTTCTCCTCCTGACTACAATCTTTCCCAGGATCAGGGTCTCTTCCAGTGTGTCAGTTCTTCCCATCAGGTGGCCAATACTGGAGCTTCTGCTTCAGCATCAGTCCTTCCAATGAATATTCAGGACTGATTTCCTTTAGGATTGATGGGTTGGATCTCCTTGCAGTCCAAGGGACTCTCAAGAGTCTTCTCCAACACCACAGTTCAAAAACGTCGATTCTTCTGTGCTCAGCTTTCTTTATAGTCCAACTGTCACATCCATACAGGACCACTGGAAAAACCATAGCCTTGACTAGATGGACCTTTGTTGGCAAAGTAATGTCTCTGCTTTTTCATATGTTGTCTAGGTTGGTCATAGCTTTTCTTCCAGGGAGTAAGCATCTTTTAATTTCATGGCTATAGTCACCATCTGCAGTGATTTTGGAGCCCCCACCTCCGCCCCCCCCCCGCCCCAGCCAAATCAAGTCTGTCACTGTTTCCACTGTTTCCCCATCTATTTGCCATGAAGTGATGGGAACAGATGCCATGATCTTAGGTTTTTGAATGTTGAGTTTTAAGCCAACTTTTTCACTCTCCTCTTTCACTTTCATCAAGAGATTCTTTAGTTCCTCTTTGCTTTCTGCTGTAAGGGTGGTGTCATGTGCATATCTGAGGTTTTGATATTTCTCCTGGCAATCTTGATTCCAGCTTGATTCTAGAAGCTCCAATATCGGCCAACTGATGGGAAGAACTGACTCACTGGAAAAGACCCTGATACTGGGAAAGGTTGTAGTCAAGAGGACTTTATCCAACCCGGCATTTTGCATGATATATTCTGAATATAAGTTAAATAAGCAAGGTGACAATATACAGCCTTGGCATACTCCTTTCCAAATGTGGAACCAGTCCGTTGTTCCATGTCTGGTTCTAACTGTTGCTTCTTGACTTGCATACAAATTTCTCAGCAGACAGGCAAGGTGGTATGCTAGTCCCATCTCTTGAAGAATTTTCAGTTTGTGTGATCCACACAGTCAAAGGCTTTGGCATAGCCAATAAAGGAGAAGTAGATGTTTTTCTGGAACTCTCTTGCTTTTTTGATGATCCAATGGATGTTGGCAATTTGATCTCTGGTTCCTCTGTCTTTTCTAAATCTAGCTTGAACATCTGGAATTTCTCAGTTCACATACTGTTGAAGCCTTGTTTGGAGACATTTGAGCATTACTTTCCTAGCGTGTGAGATGAGTGCAATTGTGTGGACATTTGAGCATTATTTGGCATTGCCTTTCTTTGGGATTGGAATGAAAACAGATCTTTTCCAGTCCTGTGGCCACTGCTGCATTTTCCAAATTTGCTTGCATATTGAGTGCAGCACTTTAACAGCATCATCTTTTAGAACTAGAAACAGCTCAGCTGAAATTCCATTACCTCCACTAGCTTTGCTTGTAGTGATGTTTTCTAAGAGCCACATGACTTTGGACTCCAGGATGTCTGGTTCTACGTGAGTGATCACATCACAGTGGTTATCTGGGTCATGAAGATCTTTTTTGTATAGTTCTTCTGTGTATTCCTACCACCTCTTCTTAATCTCTTCTGTTTCTGTTAGGTCCACACCATTTCTGTCCTTTATTGTGCCCATCTTGCATGAAATGTTCCTTTGGTATCTCTAATTTTCTTGAAAATATCTCCAGTCTTTCCCATTCTATTGTTTTTCTCTGTTTCTTTGCATTGATCACTGAGGAAGGCTTTCTTTTTCTTTTTTTTAATGCTCTTTGTGTCTTGTTTTATTTTTTTAATTTAAATTTATTTATTTTAATTGAAGGCTTTCTTATCTCTCCTTGCTATTCTTTGGAACTCTGCATTCAGATGAGTATATCTTTCCTTTTCGCCTTTGCCTTTCACTTCTCTTCTTTTCTCAGCTATTTGTAAGACCTCCTCATACTACCATTTTGCCCTTTTGCATTTCTTTTTCTTGGGGATGGTCTTGATCACTGCCTCCTGTACAATGTCATAAGCCTCCATCCATAGTTCTTCAGGCACTCTATCAGATCTAATCCTTGTACCTATTTGTCACTTCCACTGTATAATTGTAAGGGATTTGATTTAGGTCATACCTGAATGGTCTAGTGGCTTTCCCTACTTTCTTCAATTTAATTCTGAATTTGGCAATAAAGGGTTCATGATCTGAGCCACAGTCAACTCCTGGTCTTTTATTCTTGCTGACTGTAGAGAGCTTCTCCATCTTCAGCTGCAAAGAATATAATCAATCTAATTTTGGTATTAACCATCTGGTGATGTCCACGTGTAGAGTTGTCTCTTGTGTTGTTGGAAGAGGGTGTTTGCTATGCCAGTGCATTCTCTTGGCAAAACTGTTAGCCTTTGCCCTGCTTATTTTGTACTCCACTGCCAAACTTGCCTATTTTCCAGGTATCTCTTGACTTCCTACTTTTGCATTCTAGTCCCCTTTGATGAAAAGGACATCTTTTTTTGGTGTTAGTTCTAGTAGGTCTTGTAGGTCATCATAGAACTGTTCAACTTCAGCTTCTTTGGTACTAGTGGTTGGGACATAGACTTGGATTACTGCAATATAGAATGGTTTACCTTGAAAATGAACAGAGATCATTCTGTCATTTTTGAGACTGCACCCAAGTACTGGATTTTGGACTCTCTTGTTGACTATGAGGGCTACTCCATTACTTCTAAGGGATTCTTGCCCACAGTAGTAGATATAATGGTCATCTGAATTAAATTCACCCATCCCACTTTCATCACTTATTATATCTCCCCTTTCCATTAACATGAAAAAACATGATTATCACTTCTGTTTAATATATCATTGTTTATTATACCTTTTCCCTTTAATTTCTCCTGTTGTTTAATTGTCTTGCATTTATAAAGAATCTACAGTTAATGTATGCTTTCAAATACATGCTACAAATTAATAAACTACAAATACGGCTCACATGTGTACGTGTGTGTGTATTTGTGTATGTGTGTGTGTGGATGCTGAAGGTAATAGCACAAAAGAGAGAAGAAAGACTTACTCTTCAGGCATTATTTTTGTAAGTAAATCTTACTATGAATAAAGAGATTTTTTTATAAATACAGAAGTATAGTATGCATTGATTTAAACAAAGTCCTAGGGGTGGGAGGTGGGAGGGGATTCATGTTTGGGAACGCATGTACACTCATGGTGAATTCATGTCAATATTTGGCAAAACCAATACAGTAATGTAAAGTAAACTAAAGTTAAAATAAAAATTAAAAAAAACCAAAGTCCCTAAACCACAATACAGATATTTTATGAGTAAAACAATAATTTCATGGAATAGCTCATGAAAAGGCTTATGACAGTTGCATTTTATGACTCACATTGAGGCTCTTCTCAGTAACCTCAAAGCAATCCATGTGCCTGTGACCGTGTGTGCTTTTAATGCAAGGTCCTGGAGTCCCATCCTTTAGCTCTGAAAAACCAGATTCATGGCCAGCCTAAGCCCTGCCTTCCCAGGGGCCACATGTCTATAAGTTATGAACTAAGTGTTTTGCCTCTACGCACCATCTCTATTTTGATCTCATTTTACAGAATTCCCATAATGTTATTTGAGCCAGTACTGTTTTGTTTTTGTTTTTCCCAATCTTTATGTAAGGGAACAAAGGCCTGAAACTTCCTAATCTGCCATCTTTCTGGTGTTACTCTCAAACTCTTTGTTTACCAAGAGGTAGTCACAACGTTTTATTCTATAATTGGTAAGTTCCTTCATCAGAAATGTTATATATCTGGAGAGCTTTCTACTCAAAATCAGACTTCTCTAAGTGTCCTTCTCACAAGGCACATATATCTCAGGCAACTTTAAAAAAGAATTAAATGGCGTTGGCAGCAGCATTATTACTCTGCATGCTAAGTTGCTTTAGTCATGTCCGACTCTGTGTGACCCTATGGACTGTAGCCTGCAAGGCTCCTCTGTCCACCAGATTGTCTATGCAAGAATACTGGAGTGGGTTGCCATGCCCTTCTCCAGGGGATCTTCCCAACCCAGGGATCGAACCTGTGTCTCTTGTGTCTCCTGTATTGGCAGGTGGGTTCCTTACCACAAGTGACACCTGGAAACCCTGCATTATTACTGTGCAGTACTTAAAAAGCTTCAGCACATGCCATTCCACTGATTTCCCAACCACTCATCTTTCATCAAAGAAGCTCTAACCCATGAAGCTCTAACCATACTCCTGAGGATGACAGGGGTGGTAATGAAAATGAGACTACAGAGGTCTATTGTCAAATCACAAGCATTTCATCTCTGTCTAAAATGAGACAGATCATATGACATAACTTTTCCCTGACATTGTCTAGAATAAGCAGGAAAAGAATCTTTCTCTTTCAAAGTTCCTTACACCTGGGTTTCATTAAAGACAACTGACTATATCTTTTCAGCATGTTCATTTTATAAGCTCTGATTTTTTTTCTTCCTTTGGTAAAACAACTGCATTTCCAAATAAATTTAATTCCATGAAAGATTCCCAATGAGCTTTTGCAAATGTTGTGATCAAAGAAATCTTGTCTAGGGCCACAGGGGGGTTCTTATTTTTGTAGCTGAACAAGAAGTTTCTAATGGCAGCATGCACTGTTGGAAAAGCTAAAACATTTCAGGAAGAGATGAGCATGGTGCAGCCCACTGTTTGAACCCTGCCCTCACAGACCTATTAGACTCCTTTTGGAAGATGAGAGACTTTGTTCCTGGTGCTTGGTTAGGTTTCCCTTTCCCATGTGGAATTTTCCAAGCCCTTACTTGGTATTTTGCTTCCTCTGTAACTACTTAACACTAAAGCAGAGGTAGTTATAAATATTCAATTCCAGCAATTCAATGTTATTTCAATGTGACATTGGTCATATTGACAACAGTTATTAATATTTCTCAGATGACCTCTAAGAACAAATATTTTAAAAATGGACTTGAACTGATCAGTAAACATAAGACATCTAAGTCCAAAGTAACATTGGCTTTAAAAATTGTATATATTCAATATTAAAGATCATTTAACCAGACCACCTGACCTGCCTCTTGAGAAACCTATATGCAGGTCAGGAAGCAACAGTTAGAACTGGTCATGGAACAACAGACTGATTCTAAATAGGAAAAGGAGTACATCAAGGCTGTATATTGTCACCCTGCTTATTTAACTTATATGCAGAATACATCATGAGAAACGCTGGGCTGGAAGAAACACAAGCTGCAATCAAGATTGCTGGGAGAAATATCAATCACCTCAGATATGCAGATGACACCACCCTTATGGCAGAAAGTGAAGAGGAACTAAAGAGCCTCTTGATGAAAGTGAGAGAGGAGAGTGAAAAAGTTGGCTTAAAGCTCAACATTCAGAAAATGAAGATCATGGCCTCTGGTCCCTTCACTTCATGGGAAGTAGATGGGGAAACAGTGGAATCAGTGTCAGACTTTATTTTTTTGGGCTCCAAAATCACTGCAGATGGTGACTGCAGCCATGAAATTAAAAGACATTTACTCCTTGAAAGAAAAATTATGATCAACCTAGATAGCATGTTGAAAAGCAGAGACATTACTTCGCTAACAAAGGTCCATCTAGTCAAGGCTATGGTTTTTTCCAGTGGTCATGTATGGATGTGAGAGTTGGACTGTGAAGAAGGCTGAGTGCCGAAGAATTGATGCTTTTGAACTGTGGTGTTATAGAAGACTTTTGAGAGTCCCTTGGACTGCAAGGAGATCCATCCAGTCCATTCTAAAGGAGATCAGCTCTGGGATTTCTTTGGAAGGAATGATGCTAAATGATTTATGTACTTTGGCTACCTCATGTGAAGAGTTGACTCATTGGAAAAGACTCTGATGCTGGGAGGGATTGGGGGCAGGAGGAAAAGGGGACGACAGAGGATGAGATGGCTGGATGGCATCACGGACTCGATGGACATGAGTTTGAGTGAACTCCGGGAGCTGGTGATGGATGGGGAGGCCTGGCGTGCTCATTCATGGGGTCACAAAGAGTCGGACACGACTCAGCGACTGAACTGAACTGAAACATTTTTAATTGGAGGATAATCGCTTTACAATATTATGTTAGTTTCTGCCATACATCATCATGAATCAGCCATAGATATACTTATGTCCCCTCCCTCCCAGCTCTCTAGGTTGTCACAGAGCACCAGGTTTGAGCTCCCAGTGTCATACAGCAAATTCCCACTGGCTATCTGTTTTACATATGGTAATCTACGTGTTTCCATGTTACTCTTTCAGTTCGTCCCTCCCTCTTCTTCCCCGACTGTGTCCACAAGCCTGGTCTCTATGTCTGTGTCTCCACTGCCACTCTGCAAATAGATTCATCAATACCATCTTTCTAGGTTCCATATATATGCATTAACATACAGTTGTTTTTCTTAAAGATCATTTTTTAACAAAACATTGGAAAACAAATGCTGATGCTGTAGTTGATAAAATGATTT
This sequence comes from Redunca redunca, assembly GCA_006410935.1. Classification (NCBI taxonomy): domain Eukaryota; kingdom Metazoa; phylum Chordata; class Mammalia; order Artiodactyla; family Bovidae; genus Redunca; species Redunca redunca. Next base: position 181,477 of record SJYQ01006169.1, on the reverse strand, counting down.
ACATTAGTAGTAAAAAACAGAGAGTTGTAATTTTAACATCCTCCTAGACATTTCCTAAACCAAAATTCTCCAGCAGTTCTCTGTTAGTAAAGTAGTTTTAAAGAAACTGTCTGCCAATTACTTTAACATGTTTAGACATGAGTTTTGGAAACTCTACCAGGTCTGATATGATGGAGATCTGTCTAGGTGAATTTTTTTTTTAATCAGGGACTAAACATTATAAAACTGTGGTTGAGGAAACTGTAATATGTTATCATTAATTTTAAGAGATTTGTAGACTCGATTCTAGTTCTATTTTATAAGCCACTTTGAAATAAAAAGGTCAAATGCTCCATCCCCATCCTCTGAAACTCATTCGTGACTTTCTTACTGTGCTTGAGTCTCCATCTTATCTTCTGTCTCATGGACTCCACTCTGCAGTACCACCGACATTTCCTGAATAGTTTCTGAGTCTCTCGCACTGGCTGGAAAACAAGAATCTTTTCTTTTCTGGAAAAATAAATTATGGCATTAGACAATGAAGAGAACGGAGATTCAAGGCAGATTTTCTTTTTCAAGTGAACTAACTTGTTAATCTAACTACCTTAAAGCACTCTCCAGACATCATGATTTCTTCACCAAGCTGATGCCAGGATTCAGGATTCTAATGTGAATGTGTAAGTACTGACATAGCCAATACTGATACTGGCTAAGAATGTTAAACAAATCAAGATGCAGGTGTGCAGCACTCACTGGAAGCAGCTCAAGAGACAGGGCGGTAACCCAGCAAAGCTACCTTTATGATTACAACTTTCACATCTGGCCGACCCTGCCTGTTAGAACACTATGAGGTAACGTCTCCATAGTTACAAAGTTCCAGCCTCTGAACAATTGCTGTGTTAATACTGTACTGGCTTTGCAGTTTGCACACATCAAATAATGTAAATCGCTTTTAAGAGAGCCATTTCTCTTACCAGGCAAATTTTGTCATCAAAATGTTTGTTATCCTATTTTGAATTTCTGAGGGTTAAAGCTAGTATGCAAATCTGGGGGGAGTTACTCACTGTTCTGGGGGTTGGGGGGTTGTTTCATTGTTTTGACAAATGCTTTCTGAAGGCAGCACACACAGAAAATGTGTATATTTTGAGGCAAAAAGAAACCTATTGGTGGAAATAATGAAACCAAAGCCAGGAGTTCTAACTTCTTCTCCTAGTTATTCCAGCAATATGATTTAGAGGAGATCACTCAGTTAAGATTCTACCTTGAGTAAAAGATCCACATTTAATGTCTCATAATAATAATGGCATGGGGATACAATTAACACACATGAAAGTACATAATTGTGCATGGTAATAAGATATATTAACGATGATTACTGGATGAGTAAGTTCATTCAGTAGATATTTAAACAAGCATTTACTATTACCAGGAACCATCAAGGTACTATGAAGGAACAATTCCTGCCTCAAAGAATAATGATAAAATATCTTCTAATTTAGATTAGAAAATGGCTTCCATCTTGGAATGATGCACAGTATGTAAATATCAATACAAAAGACAATGAAGAAAGTGACTGTTTTCATAAAAGAAAAAGGCAAGAAGTATATCACATAATGATACAAGTAAACTTGAGGAGAGCAAACATTTGACTATATTTTCTTCATCTCAGAGATGAAGGGAAATTCCCTATTAGACTTATAGGCCAATTATATCAACACAAAGAGATTTATAAATTTATATTTATGTTCAGAAAAGAATTAAAATGCATTTATTACTTTTTGCCACCATCCCAGTTTCCTTACATCTTCCTATGGGGATGGTTTCATAGCTATTAAACAATTTTGTACTTGAACTACATATATTTCCATGATGTCATTATGATATCCTTTGTTTTATCAGAAAACCTATTGACATTTTCCAATATTGTTTGGAGAAACAAAAATCTGCCAACGGAGAAAAATGTTGAAAAGCTTTAACACTGTGAAGGTTTCAATAGTTATTCCCCACGCAAGACATTTTCTTTATCTACTTCCCAAGCTAGAGCATATATGCAATTAAAATCAATTTCCTCTTTTGCTGCTTCTCAAACTAAGCCAGTAGTTTTCAACAGGAGATGAAGTGAATCACAGGGAATTTTGTGAATATGAGGGGACATTGTTCAGGCTCCTCTTCCCATGGAATTCTCCAGGCAAGAATATTGGAGTGGGTAGCCGTTCCCTTCTGCAGAGGATCTTCCAGGGACTGAACCTGGGTCTCCCACATCACAGGCAGATTCTTTGCCGTCTGACCCACCAGGAAGTTCCATGAAGGGACGTTAATAGTAGTCATAAAGATTTGGTGGGGTGCTACTGGCATTTCATGGACAGGATCCAGAAATGTTAGACTTTCTACAACATGGCAGATAATCCTCCTTGGTAAAGAATTTTCCCATGTACCATCCAACTTGCTAAACATTCATGGAGATGAAAACTAATTTATAATTATCTGAGTCTAAAGCCCAACTCTGTGTTATATATAAGTGAAAAATATTTTTGTACATTTTAATATTTTCCAGAAAGTAACTATGCATTATTTACAGTAAGGGAAGATTATAGATTGGTTTGTTCAGACCTTTTCCAAAAGTTGTTCATCAGTTGGAAAAATTACATCCTCAAAGGCAATACTACTTGGTGTGTTCATGTGATATAACTTATCCGACACAGGTAATAACAGTAGCAACAACAATAACAAAATCAACATGAATATGATGAATCTTCTAATTTACATAAAATATCGAGAACAGAAGAGCACGTTAGCTAATAGATCAAGATATTTAAAAGGCAACCTGTGTAATTTGTGGATATAACTTAAATCTGAATTCAAGCAAACTAAAAAAATGCAAAAGATATTGGAAATTTAAGTACACTGGATACTTAATAATATTAAGGAGTAACTGTTAAATATTGAGGGCACGTTATGGTATTATGTAGAGAAGAAAAATGGCAACCCATTCCAGTATTCTTGCCTGGAGAATCCCATGGGTAGAGGAGCCTGGTGGGCTACAGTCCATGGGGTTGCTAAAGAGTCAGACACGACTTAGCAACAAAACAACTAACAATGATATTATGACTGTATTTTTTAAAAAAGATTCCTTGTTTAGAGATACGTCCTGAAACATTGTAGATAAAATGATATAATGTCTAGATTTGCTTCAAAATAATGCAGAAAGTAGGGAGTGGATGGAGTTGTGGATGAAAAAGATGGCAATGACTTGTAATTGTTGAAGCTAGGTAATGGGTACACGGAGGTTTGTTATATATTTTGTTTATTTTTTCTATAAATTTTGAAATTCTCTGTAGTGAAAAGGGAGGGTCATTTGGGGATGTGTAGACTCTGCATTCATTGGAAGGCCAGATACTGAAGCTTCAGTCACCTGACGTGAACAGCTGACTCACTGGGAAAGTCCCTGATGTTGGGAAAGATTGAGGGCAAAAAGAGAAGAGGGTGTCGGAGGATGAGATGGCTGGATGGCATCAGCGATGCAATGGACATGAACTTGGGAGACAGTGAGGGACAGGGAAGCCTGGTGTGCTGCAGTCCGTGGAGTCGCAGAGTTGGACACGACTGGGCAACTGAACAGTAACAGCAACAGACTCGTTACATTGATAACATCATCATCATGGCTGTCTCTAATTCAGGAAGGACAGAGTCAAGTTAGAGCTGAAAGGGAAAAGCAAAAACACTGTTCATGAGGTTCACCGGCCTCACACAGGTCTTTTCACTACAGCTCTGGAAGGTGGATATCAGAGCATTTGAGGAATGCATTTGAGGAAGTGGCAGTCCAGAGAGATGAAAATCTCTTCCAAGGTTATATGGCCACTGGATGGCTGTGCCAGGATTTGGTCTCACATCCATTTCTTACAAAATTCCCTTCACTCTACTCCATATTTCTCTGCTGTGATTACTGTCCAATAGCTTCCTAACTCCTTCCATGGAAACTGCGTAACTACTTCTCTGCCCCTGAACCAGCTCAGTCCTGATCTTTCTCTTTGCTATGGTCTCAGATCACTCTCTCCCATCGTCCAGACTCTGTGTCATTTCTCTTTGGCCATATCCTCTATTGGGAAGACATCAGAATTTTGCATGAGAAATTGAAAGAGTATATATAGGGAAAAATAAGATGATAATAGTTTTATATTGTGAGCTTTTACCTTGATTAAGAAAAAAATACATATTCTGAACTCTAAAAAAAATAGGCAAAACATTATATGTCCATAATTTTTTAAAAGTTGAAAGACACAAAGAGCTGGCTTTATGTACTCTGGTCTTCTGTTTCCCCATATGGAGAACATTTGCACAGTAGGAGATTTTGATTAAATCAGTAATATAAATAAAATATCTTGTGTGAATACAGACCATGGATGGAAATTTCCAAATTGAGTATCATGTAATTAAAGATTACAATTTAAAACATGATTTTGCTCCACTATCTATGATTCAAAGAATTTGTATATATAGGGATACACTTTCACATTTGCACTCATATTATAGTACAAATTCCTATTGTAAAGCATCTTGCTAGTCTAAAAATGTGCTGTATTGCTTCATATCCTTCACACAGATCCACATGTAAATAACACAGCCTTGAACAGAGATGCTATTATTTCACCTTGACGTCAGGGTCACGTGAAGGTCCTGCTGGAGGTGTTCACAGGAGAGGACAGAGGGCCAGTTATTGGGAGGTTCGAGTTTCAGATATCTCGCTCTGAATACCTTCATGGCCCTTCCCAATCACAAAATTCTATTGCCAAACAACACTAAGAACTCAGATTTGTTTACGCAATCAAGTCAGTCGCTCAGTCATGTCCGACTCTTTGTGACCCCATGGACTGTAGCCTACCAGGCTCCTCTGTCCATGGGATTTTCCAGGCCACAGTACTGGAGTAGATTGCCATTTCCTTCTTCAGGGGATCTTCCTGACCCAGGGATCAAACCCGGTCTCCTGCATTGTAGACAGACGCTTTACCGTCTGAGCCACCAGGGAAGTCCTCTGTTTACACAATACTAAATGTCAAACAATAGCTTGAATCCTCAAACATTCATATCAGTTTCAGCAACAGTTCATAAATAACTACATAGATACATGTAATTACACGTAAAATAAACAAGTACATATAGTGAGGCTCAGCCTTTATCCATGAATCATTTCTATCCACGTTCTCTGGAGGAATAAAATATCTATTCTGAGACAGGGCATCTCAGACTTGTTCAGAAGGGCAGAGATCCAGAACATATGCTCTTATTTGCAGAACATTTTCTTTGTTAAATATTTTCAAAAATACAGATCAATACATTTTTACTTCCTCTACATCCTAGTTTTATATATATATATTACTAGCAAAAAGAAATGCACTTATATTATTTGGATACCATATAAACTCACAACTACCAGCTCACACATCTTAAAATAAAATATATCACCCAACAAAGTGTTCAGCCAAGAGCAAATGATTTGTTTTGAGATTTCCTCTTCATAGGAATTTGAAATTTCATTTTCTTCTCTCATCTACTGGTAACCTTAAGCAGGAAAGTGGTGTCTGGAGACAAGGACTTGTAAAAAATGATTGGAGAAAAAATTTGAATTGAGAATATGTGATCCATTAACATTTTTCCTTTGCAAACAGGGTAAAGACAATTATTCAATGTTACAGTCAAACGCTTGCTCTCTACAGCTTGGAACACTAGTGCCCCTTGGGAACAAGTGTGAGTAGCCATGGATTAAAAGAGTATGAAAGAGAGTTACTAGAAACCTGAATATGGGCTCTGCCCATGGTGTTAGGCACAAATATAAGATTGAATGGAGCCTCTCCTAACTCAGTGTGGAAGCACATCCAGGCAAGAAGGGGCTTCAATTCTGACTCACTCCTTCCTCCTTGGTTAGGGCACACATAACAAATTTTATCTGTGGTAGCTATTCTCAGCATTATTCATCATTGATGATAATGATGGCAATAGGTGGCAATAAGGGGTACAGTTTACTAAGGATGGATCAGTTACTCTTGAGAAATCCCATGAGAATACTAGATACATAAATGAAGATGCTTTCATTATTATCAGGAGAATAATTTTTGAGAAGTATTTTTGTTGTCATTCAGCTGCAAAGTTGTGTCTGACTCTTTGTGACCCCGTGGACTGTAGCATGCCAGGCTCCTCTGTCCTCTATCTCCCAGAGTTTGCTGTTGAGTCAGTGATACTATCTAACCATTTAATTTGAAGTATAAACAAATGTAAATCAGTAAATTAAATGTAAGTTGTGTAGCAGCTTTTCTCCTCCTGTGCTAATGAGACAGAAGAAACTGAGAGGATCCTAAGGATAGAAGAACCCTGAGGTTTGCATTACGTCTTTTGCAAGAGAAGGACACTTCTGACCTTCACTACAGACAGAAAAGAAATTACTGGGGTGGGATAATACTGTGCTTGAAGCTATCCTGTGTCATTTGTTTGAGACCCTGTATATCAGAAAGAGGGGAGAAAGCAGATATCTGAGATGGAATGAGAAAATTCCTGCAGTGTTAGGAAGCAGAACTCCCTAAAGACCTTTGGCCGTGTGTAGATTAGTCCGCAGTAGAAGAAGGACAAGCTGGACATTTTTACATGCTGGAAATTTTCTTTGGCTGTTCTATTATTCTTTGTTTTATGGTTACTGTTCTGTGTTCCTGTTTGTCTCTCTGTTAATTTTCAGAGTGGATGCTTTTACAAGTCAGAGCCATATTTAATACTGAATACTACTACTACTGCTCAGTTCAGTTCAGTCACTTATTCATGTCCGACTCTTTGCGACCCCATGAATCGCAGCAATTGTTTACCATGTATTTCCTATTTGTGTTATGTATCTTATAGGCTTACCACGTGGCACAGTGGTAAAGAATCTGCCTGCCAATGAAGGAGACTCAGGAGATGTGGGTTTGATCCCTAGGTGGGGAAGATCCCCTGGAGGAGGAAATGGTAACCCACTCTAGTATCCTTGCCAGGAAAATCCCATGGACAGAGGAGCCTGGCAGGGCTACAGTCCATGGGATCACAAAGAGTCAGACAAGATGTATTATTTTCCATCTTTCACAGATGAGGAAACCGACAGAGCAGTCAAGTAACTGCCCAGAGTCACACAGCAGAACCAAGGCCAGAGTTTAGATCTATTTGAATTTCAGGACTGCATTTTTCATCATTACACTTCTTTCCCTGAAAAATATTGAGCACCACTGGTTATAAGACAGTTGGACAGATACTTTATAATATAAAGATGACAGATATGTTCCTTGCTCTTCTGGAATTTATTCTTTTGATGGGACAATAGTATCTGTGAATATGAAAATAAATTAATGCATTACAGAATGTGATAAAAATCAAAGGACAGTTCTTATAAGAGCTAGAAGAACTCAGAGAATTAGTAGGAAAGCCTTCACAGAAGAGATGGGATATGCAGTATGTATGGACCTCAAAGGATAGATAGGATTTTGAAAAGTGGAGAACAGGAAGGAAGATATTATTTTATTCTTTCATGCACGTATTCACTCAACAGAGACATATTAATTATTTGTTGTGATTTGACAGTATTGAATGTACTTTTTCTGCGAGCATCCAAATCTGGGATAGGCATGGTGTAGGCATATTAATGGCTGAAGCAGAGAGATGACCTGAGTGTGCAGTGCTAGGTAGAGTCAGATACATAGTGGAGACCAGATCAGAGAGGGCTGTGAACCCAGGCCAAGGAATAGAATACACTCTCAGTATGCACTACATGGGTTTCCCTGGTGGCTTCGTGGTAAAGAATCCACCTGCCAATGCAGGAGATGCAGAAGATGATGGTTTACTCCCTGGGTCGGGAAGATTCCCTGGAGAAGGAAATGGCAGCCCACTCCAGTATTCTTGCCTGGAGAATCCCATGGACAGAGGAGCCTGCTGGGCTACAGTCCAAGGGATCACAAAAAGTCAGACATGCCTTAAGGACTAAATAAGAAAATGTCAATAGTTAGATTAATTACAGAATATTTCCTTGGTTGACATGACTGACTTGATGGACATGAGTTTGAACAAGCTCTGGGAGTTTGGTGATGGACAGGGAGGCCAGGCGTGCTACAGTACATGGGGTCATAAAGAGTTGGGCACAACAGAGCGACTGAACTAAACTGAACAGGATATTTCAGGAGTTTCTTGCTTCTATTTGTATGTAAGAGTATGTGTGTTTTTCTTTTTCTTTTTTTGGATTCATACGTGCTCTTTAATCCAGATCAAATTTCTTTGCTGCATTTATGTATTACAAATATATTCTCTGAGATTATAATTTATATTTTCACTCTCTGAAAGATGCATTTTATGAGTAGAGTATATTTGTCTATCCTTGTGCCATTACCACACTGTCTTAATTAAGGTAACTTTGTAGTATACTTTGTGTTGCTGTTTTAGTCGCTAAGTTGTGTCCTACTCTTTGAGACCCCCATGGACTGTAGCCCACCAGGCTCCTCTGTCCATGGGATATCCTAGGAAAGAATACTGGAGTGGGTTACCATGTCCTTCTCCAGGGGATCTTCCCTCATCTCCTGCATCGGCAGGCAGATTCTTTACCACTGAGCCACTTGCGAAGCCCCAGTATTGTATACAGGTCTTTCAAAAAAATTATAATAGTATCATGACCATTCTAGATTCTTTTATTTCCATGTGAATTTTTAGAATAATCTTGTCAATTATGGGTTTCCCTTGTGGCTCAGCTGGTAAAGAATCCACCTGCAATGAGGGAGACCTGGATTCAATCCCTAGGTTGGGAAGAGGCCCTGGAGAAGAGAAAGGCTCCCCACTCCAGTATTCTGGCCTGGAGAATTTCATGGAAATTCATGGACTATGCAGTCCAGGGAGTCACAAAGAGTCGGATACAACTGAGTGACTTTCAGTTTGTCAGTTGTAAAAATACCAGCTTAGATTTTGTCTGGGGTTGTACTGACTGTTCTTGTCAGGTTTTGGTATGAAGGTTATGCTGGTCTCTGAAATAAAAGCAAGAATAAACAAATGGAACTTAATTAAACTTTAAACTTTTACTCAGCAAAAGAAACCATAAACAAAATGAAAATACAGACTATAGAATGGGAGAAAATATTCGCAAATGACAATAAACAAAGTGTTAATATCCAAAAATATATAAACAGCTCATACAACTCAAAATCAAAAAACAAATAACCCACTAAAAATGGGCAGAAGACCTGAATAGATATTTTTCCAAAGAATACGTACAGATGGCTAACAGGTACATGAAAAGATCTCAATATTGCTAATTACTAGAGAGATGCAAATCAAATCAACAATGAGCTATTGTATCATACCTATAAGAATGACTATCATTAAAAAGTTTACAGATAACAAATTTTGGGAAGGATGTGGGGGAAAAGGGAACACCAGTACACTGTTGGTGGGGAATGTAAATTAGTTCAGTCACTGTGGAAAACCATATGGAGGGTTCTCAAAACACTAAAAATAGAACTATCAGATGATCAAGCAATTCCACTCCTGGGTATGTATCTGGAAAAGTTGAAAACACTGACTTGTAAGAATACATGCATCCCAATGTTCCTAGCAGCACTATTTATAATAGCCAACGTATGGAAGTAACTCAAGTGTCCAAGAATGGATAAAGAAGATGTGTTATATATATATATATATATATATATATATAGAGAGAGAGAGAGAGAGAGAGAGACAATAGAATATTACTCAGCCATAAATGAGCTTCCCTCATAGCTCAGTCGGTAAAGAATCCACCTGCAATGCAGAAGTCTGTGCAATGCAGGAGACCTGGGTTTGATCCCTGAGTTGGGATACAATATTACCTATATGTGGAATCTAAAAAACTAATACAAATGAATGTATGTAGCAAAACAGAAACAGACTCACTGATTTAGAAAACAAACTATTGGTTACAAGTGGGGAAGAGGGGTTAAAAGATAAAAACTACTATGTATAAAATAAGTAAGCATCAATAATACATTGTACAACACAGGGAATCATAGCCATTATGTTGTCCAAAAAAAGAAAAGAAAGATTATGTTGGTCTCTTAAAACAAGTTGGTAAATGTTTTCTCTTTTTCCATTGCTCAGGATTGGCACTATTATTTCCTTATGTCCTGTGTAGAATTTATTCATGAAATATTTTGGTTCTGGACTTTACTTACTGGGTAGTAATAGTTATAGGGCTGACTATATTTTCTATTTCCTCTTCACTGATTTCTGGTAAGCTGTTTTCCTATAGTCTCTTTGATGTTGGTGGATTCCATGATGTTATCTCCTTTTCATTACTAACACCGGTTATTTGGCTCTTCTATATATTTTTCCCCTCATTAATTTGCTCAGTCTTTTTAAAGAACCAATCACTGGCTTTTGATTCTCTTTATTATACATTTTAAAATTTGCTTTGGGTTCAGTTTTCTGTTATTTTTGTGAATACTTGAGATGGATAGTTAGATAATTACATCATATTTTTATTTTCTAATATAGGCAGAACTTTATTCCATAAATGTTACTATTCAGTATTTTCATTATCATTTATTTAAATATGTATTTTTAAATTTACATAGTTTTTTAGATAGCTGTTGCTTAATTTCCAAACATATAAAGATTTTCAAGTTATTTTTTATTAGTAAGTTTTAATTAAATCCCTCTGTGGCCAGAGTTCATACTTTGAATAATTTATTTGAAATTTTATTACCTCATGGCAAGCATATGGTCCATTTTTGTAAAGTTTTTTTTTATTGCTTTTGAAAAAAATAGTGCACATTCTGAATTTGTTGAGTATAGGGTTTTATATCTCAATTAAAGTAACAGCAATAATTGTGTTATTTTTATCCTCACTGATTTTTTCCTACTTATAAAAATTACAGACAGTGAAGATTCATCATTATTTTTTGCAGATTTTGACTCTATTTTGCATTCCTACCAACAGTGTGAAAGGATTCCCTTTCCCCAGCATCTTCACTAACACTTGTTATTGCTTGTCTTTTTGATGAAAACCATCTCCAGGTGTGAAGTGATATCTCATTGTGGTTTTGATTTGCATTTCTCCAATGGATTAGTGATGTTGAGCATCTTTTCACATACCTCTTGGTCATCTGTATGTCTTCTTTGGGAAAATGTTTATTCAGGTCCTTTGCCCCCCCCCCACTTTTTTTTTACTAGATTATATCTATATGTGTGTGTGTGTATTGGAGAAAGAAAAAGTGAAAGTGTTAGTCATTTTGTTGTGTCCACCTCTTTGTGACTCAATGGACTATAGCCCACCAAGCTCCTCTGTTCATGGGATTCTCCAGATAAGAATACTGGAGTGGGTAGCCATTCCTTTCTCCAGAGGATCTTCCTGACCCAGGGATTAAACCCAACTCTCCTGCGTTGCAGGCAGACTCTTTACTGTCTGAACCACCGGGGAAGGAAACAGCAACCCACTCCAGTATTCTTGCTCGGAAAACCCCATAGATGGAGGAGCCTGGTGGCCTACAGTCCATAGAGTCACAAGAGTCAGACACAAGTCAGCAAATAGCTAACAACCATATATATCTTTCCCTACTGAGTAGTGTAAGATCCTTATATCTATTATTTCTTAGTGTTAGGCACCTGTCTTGTTTCCTCATATTTCTGAGTACTCTTGATTAACATAGTTTATGAAAAAAATTATATATCTAATTTAGACCTAAGATGATATATTCCTTTCACTTCAGTTCAGTCGCTCAGTCACATCCGACTCTTTGCGACCCCATGAATCACAGCACACCAGGCCTCCCTGTCCATCACCAACTCCCGGAGTTCACTCAGACTCACGTCCATCGAGTCAGTGATGCCATCCAGCCATCTCATCCTCTGTCGTCCCCTTCTCCTCCTGCCCCCATTCCCTCCCAGCATCAGAGTCTTTTCCAATGAGTCAACTCTTCGCACAAGGTGGCCAAAGTACTGGAGTTTCAGCTTTAGCATCAGTCCTTCCAAAGAAATCCCAGGGCTGATCTCCTTCAGAATGGACTGGTTGGATCTCCTTGCAGTCCAAGGGACTTTCAAGAGTTTTCCCCAACACCACAGTTCAAAAGCATCAATTCTTCGGTGCTCAGCCTTCTTCACAGTCTGACTCTCACATCCATACATGACCACTGGAAAAACCATAGCCTTGACTAGAAGGACCTTAGTCAGCAAAGTAATGTCTCTGCTTTTGAATACGCTATCTAGGTTGGTCATAACTTTTCTTCCAAGGAGTAAGTGCCTTTTCATTTCATGGCTGCAGTCACCATCTGCAGTGATTTTGGAGCCCCAAAAAATAAAGTCTGACATGGTTTTCATTGTTTCCCCATCTACTTCCCATGAAGTGATGGGACCGGATGCCATGATCTTCGTTTTCTGAATGTTGAACTTTAAGCCAACTTTTTCACTCTCCTGTTTGACTTTCATCAAGAGGCTCTTTAGTTCCTCTTCACTTTCTGCCATAAGGGTGGTGTCATCTGCATATCTGAGGTTATTGATATTTCTCCTGGCAATCTTGATTCCAGCTTGTGTTTCTTCCAGTCCAGCATTTCTCATGATGTACTCTGCACAGAAGTTAAATAAGCAGGGTGACAATATACAGCCTTGACGTACTCCTTTTCCTATCTGAAACCAGTCTGTTGTTCCATGTCCAGTTCTAACTGTTGCTTCCTGACCTGCATACAGATTTCTCAAGAGGCAGGTCAGGTGGTCTGGTATTCCCATCTCTTTCAGAATTTTCCATAGTTTATTGTAATCCGATGGCTGGGGACACAGAAAGTCCCTAATAACTTAATCAATTCAATTAGGACTTAACGACAGTTTGGAGCTGGGTTTCTACTTCAGTGAAGGCCTGTCTCTGTCTGGTCAATTCTTACTCCCAGGTTGGACTTTCAAGGTTCCAACAAGAATCTGGAGGGAGATGTTACTAGTTATTCTCTTTGTTGGGCCTTGAACTCCAACTTTTGTCCTCTGTATCCATAAGTCTGTAAAATCTCTGTTTATTCTCTCAACCAATTCTTCCTAAAATAACCTGACAAATTTAGGGCAAATCTGACTCACAGATTAGTTATCTTTCTGGGTCTTTTTCATTCTTCTGGATCTTGGAAACACAGTGCTTGACTGACTTGATAGCATTTTGGTGTCTTTAGTTCTATTACAATTCCCCAGCTTTCTATTTGTTTTCAGTAGGAGAATTAGTCCAAATTACCTGGTCAGCCCTTACTAAATCCTGATTCTCATATTGTTTAAAAAAATATTTGTATGCCTTTTGGCTCAACTCTTTACAATATATATTGGAGTCAACAAAAGAAATATTCCCTTTGATATTGTGCTTAGACAAAAGAACTGGTCCTATAGCTTATAGGTTCCATGACAAATTCAAGGTGAGATTCAATTTATTTTGCTACTTGGCAGTTTTTATTTGGCCTCATTATCTAGTTTTTCTCTCTTTCTTTTTTTTAGCTACTTCACTCTTTCTGCTTTCAGAGAGTGTGTTATGCAAATTTAATTAGAAAAATGCCTATAAAAGTTCTTTGTAAATATTTAAAGAAAAATGCATGTATAAGGCGGTATTACTATTCTAGACTCATAATCATTTATCTTGTAAAAACCTTGTGCACAAAGATTAGCAGCACTTCTGAGAAGGTCTTGGTAAACTGTTCTCTGCAGAAGTGTTGTGCTTCATTGAATGATGACAACTGATTTAATCAGACCTTCTCCTGGGAAGAAGGATCACAAAGTAAACAAAGCGTAATGTTCATCTGCATGTGAAATAAGTAAGATTAAGTAACGTGTCAAAATCATACACCTTATGCTCCATGGGAAAGGTAAAGCTAGCACACAGCAGCATAAACTGAATCCAGGCCCCTCTCTAATCCCACAGCCTAAAATAGAAGCAATAAGACACTGAAGATTAGAGAAAATTCTTTTCAAAGACAACACTTCAAAGATTTGAAAATCAAAAAAGAAAATCTTCTCTCAACTCTGAGTTTCTTTGCTCAGAGTTCCTTCCCTGCCTCTCCTTCTCTCCTTCCTTCCTTCCACAGCCAAGTACCTTTGAGGGGAAAAAAACTATATTGCTTTCATTTCCTTACTGCTCACCCATGTTACATCCACTGTGGTATGATTTGTTCACTCATGCATAAGTCATGCTTGCTCTTAGGGGTCATAACAACCTCTTAGTAGACCATCTAATGGTTTTATTCCTTCTCTGTTTTTGTATGACATCTGTCATTCTTTCCTGCCCTCCTTCCCTCCAAATTCTTGTCCAACTCCCCTTCCTCCTCTTTTTCTCCACGTGAATCCCTTTGTGTCAGTCCTTGGACCTTCCCTCTGTTTGCTTTTTCCCTTTCCTATTTCCTTCAACAATTTCACTTAAAAAAAAAAATACTTGCAACCATTGTATCTATTTAGGGGCTTCCCAGGTAGTGCAGTGGTAAAGAATCTGCTTGCTAATGCAGAAGATGCAAAAGACTCAGGTTCAGTCCCTGGGTCAGAAAGATCCCCTGGAGGAGGAAATGGCAACCTGCTCCAGTATTCTTGCCTGGAAAAATTACAGACAGAGGATCCTGGCAAACTACAGGGAGTTTCAAAGACCTGGACATGGCCGAGTACACACACATTGTATCTTCATGACTATAAAACCTCTTGTTTATGCTCTCCTCTTAAACTAATCAAGCAATTTCAACTGCTTACTCATGGTTTCAGATTTTTCCAACCCTACTCAAGCTACCCATAATTGTCCTAGAATTAATGAGGGCTTCCCTAGTGGTCCAGTGGTTAAGAATCTGCCTTGCAATACAGGGGACACTGGTTTGATCCCTAGTCTGGGAATATCCCACATGCCATGGGGCGACTAAGCCCAAGTGCCACAATTGCCAAGCCTGGACTCTGGAGCCTGGGAGCCACGACTACTGAAGCTATGTGCCCAGAGTCCACACTCTTCAACAAGACAAGCTGCCACGAGAAGTCCGCACACCTTGACTAGAGAGTACCCGTGCTCTCCACANATGTGCCCAGAGTCCACACTCTTCAACAAGACAAGCTGCCACGAGAAGTCCGCACACCTTGACTAGAGAGTACCCCTGCTCTCCACAACTAGAGAAGGCCCATGCACAGCGACAAAGACCCAAACAGAGTGTAATCAAAAAAAAAAAAATATATATATATATATATATATATTCAGAATAAATGAGAACTCAGGCTGGCAGTAGATATCAGTTACCTTCTCTGTAAACAAACATGGACTGGAAGTAACGTAATCCTTTGACTTCTTTATGCCTGATGTCAGGGTGCTTTGAAATTAACAGATCCCTAGAGAGGTGGAGCCATTCCAGTACTCTTGCCTGGAAAATCCCATGGACAGAGGAATCTGGTAGGCTGCAGTCCATGGGGTCGCTGAGGTTCGGACACGACTGAGCGACTTCACTTTCACTTTTCACTTTCATGCATTGGAGAAGGAAATGGCAACCCACTCCAGTGTTCTTGCCTGGAGAATCCCAGGGACGGGGGAGCCTGGTGGGCTGCCGTCTATGGGGTCGCACAGAGTCAGACACGATTGAAGCAACTTAGCAGCAGCAGCAGCAGCAGCAGAGAGGTGGAGAGCATAACATTTCAGACTTCCATTGAAAGACCACAAAGCTCCAGCCAGAAGACTCTGGCTGATCCTTCCACCTAAGTCTCTGATGCCCAATTTTTATACCAGTTTGTCTAGTGATAGAATGGGGATTAAAAGTCAACTTCATACCCTAGGAAACTGGTAACTAGCAGTGGGGGCAGAACTGGCTGTACTGTGCTCAGTCACTCAGTCGTGTCTGACCCTTCATGACCCCATGGACTGTAGCCCACCAGGCTCCTCTGTCCATGGGGATTCTCCAGGCAAGAACACTGAAGTGGGTTGCCATGCCCTCCTCCAGGGGATCTTCCCAACCCAGGGATCAAACCCAGGTCTCCCACATTGCAGGTGGATTCTTTACCATCTGAGCCACCAGGGAATCCCAAGAATACTGGAGTGGGTAGCCTATCCCTTCTCCAAGGGATCTTCCTGATCCAGGAATTGAACCAGGGCTTCCTGCATTACAGGCAGATTCTTTTACCAGCTGAGCTACCAGAGAAGCCCCCTTTAGCATAAATCAGTCCTTTTCCTTGTGGTTCAGATTTGCTCTCAGTCTCTCTCATTGGGCACTGAAATGTCTTCCTTGATGAGAATGGGTCTCCCCGTACTTCATGAGTCACCAAGGTCCATGTATGAGGATCACTTTTTGTATATCATGGTACCTCACTGAACCATATTTGAGTTTGAAGCACTCTGGTCTAAGATTATCCCTCCATGGGCACTAGTCTTACCATTGATTACATCCTACAATTGCTTGGCCCTTTCTCCTAAACTCTTACTCTGCTGGCACAGACAGTATTGGGATACTTATAATTAAACTCATTAGGGCAGGACCTTAATATCACATATTCTCTTGTGCTCACTACTTCTTCTAGTATTACTTTCTTCTAGACACGCAATCTCTGAATCACTGCCTCATCTTTGACAACTATTCCTCCATTGTTAGGGACTTCTCTGGTGACTCAGATGGTAAAGTGTCTGCCTACAATGCAGGAGACCCAGGTTCAATCCCTAGGTCGTGAAGATCTCCTGGAGAAGGAAATGGCAACCCACACCAGTATTCTTGCCTGGAAAATCCCATCGATGGAGGAGCCTGGTAAACTACAGCCCATGGGGACGCAGAGTCGGACAACACTGAGTGACTTCACTTTCACTTTCTTCCTTTGTTAGAACTTCAGTAAACCATCTACCAGCACTAACCGCAGGCTTACTTACCCAAGTAAGATGGTAGGTGTTGCAAGAGGGCAACAGAGGGCAGACACACTGAAACCATACTCACAGAAAACTAGTCAATCCAATCACTAGGACCACAGCCTTGTCTAACTCAATGAAATAAGCCATGCCCATGGGGCAACCCAGGGCGGGTGGGTCATGGTGGAGAGGTCTGACAGAATGTGGTCCACTGGAGAAGGGAATGGCAAACCACTTCAGTATTCTTGCCTTGAGAACCCCATGAACAGTATGAAAAGGCAAAATGATACGATACCAAAAGAGGAACTCCCCAGGTCAGTAGTGCCCAATATGCTACTGGAGATCAGTGGAGAAATAACTCCAGAAAGAATGAAGGGATGGAGCCAAAGCAAAAACAATACCCAGCTGTGTGTGACTGGTGATAGAAGCAAGGTCCCATGCTGTAAAGAGCAATATTGCAAAGGAACCTGGAATGTCAGGTCCATGAATTGGAAGTGGTCAAACAAGAGATGGCAGAATGAATGTCGACATTCTAGGAATCAGCAAACTAAAATGGACTGGAATGCGTGAATTTAACTCAGAGGACCATTATATCTACTACTGCGGGCAGGAATCCCTCAGAAGAAATGGAGTAGCCATCATGGCCAACAAAAGAGTCCGAAATGCAGTACTTGGATGCAATCTCAAAAACGACAGAATGATCTCTGTTCGTCTCCAAGGCAAACCATTCAATATCACGGTAATCCAAGTCTATGCCCCAACCAGTAACGCTGAAGAAGCTGAAGTTGAACGGTTCTATGAAGACCTACAAGACCTTTTAGAAGTAACACCTAAGAAAGATATCTTTTTCATTATAGGGGACTGGAATACAAAAGTAGGAAGTCAAGCAACACCTGGAGTAACAGGCAAATTTGGCCTTGGAATGCAGAATGAAGCAGGGCAAAGACTAATAGAGTTTTGCCATGAAAATGCACTGGTCATAGCAAACACCCTCTTCCAACAACACAAGAGAAGACTCTACATGTGGACATCACCAGATGGTCAACACCGAAATCAGATTGATTATATTCTTTGCAGCCAAAGATGGAGAAGCTCTATACAGTCAACAAAAACAAGACCAGGAGCTGACTGTGGCTCAGATCATGAACTCCTTATTACCAAATTCAGACTCAAATTGAAGAAAGTAGGGAAAACCGCTAGACCATTCAGGTATGACCTATATCAAATCCCTTATGACTATACAGCGGAAGTGAGAAATAGATATAAGGGCCTAGATCTGATAGATAGAGTGCTTGATGAACTATGGAATGAGGTTCGTGACACTGTACAGGAGACAGGGATCAAGACCATCCCCATGGAAAAGAAATGCAAAGAAGAAAAATAGCTGTCTGGGGAGGCCTTACAAATAGCTGTGAAAAGAGAAGTGAAAAGCAAAGAAGAAAAGGAAAGATATAAGCATCTGAATGCAGAGTTCCAAAGACTAGCAAGAAGAGATAAGAAAGCCTTCTTCAGCGATCAATGCAAAGAAATAGAGGAAAAGAACAGAATGGGAAAGACTAGAGATCTCAAGAAAATTAGAGATACCAAGGGAACATTTCATGCAAAGATGGGCTCGATAAAGGACAGAAATGGTATGGACCTAACAGAAGCAGAAGATATTAAGAAGAGGTGGCAAGAATACACAGAAGAGCTGTACAAAAAAGAGCTTCACGACCCGGATAATCACGATGGTGTGATCACTCATCTAGAGCCAGACATCCTGGAATGTGAAGTCAAGTGGGCCTTGGAAAGCATCACTATGAACAAAGCTAGTGGAAGTGATGGAATTCCAGTTGAACTCTTTCAAATCCTGAAAGATGATGCTGTGAAAGTGCTGCACTCAATATGCCAGCAAATTTGGAAAACTCAGCAGTGGCCACAGGACTGGAAAAGGTCAGTTTTCATTCCAATCCCAAAGAAAGGCAATGCCAAAGAATGCTCAAACTACCGCACAATTGCACTCATCTCACATGCTAGTAAAGTAATGCTCAAAATTCTCCAAGCCAGGCTTCAGCAATACGTGAACCACGAACTCCCTGATGTTCAAGCTAGTTTTAGAAAAGGCAGAGGAACCAGAGATCAAATTGCCAACATCTGCTGGATCATGGAAAAAGCAAGAGAATTCCAGAAAAACATCGATTTCTGCTTTATTGACTATGCCAAAGCCGTTGACTGTGAGGATCACAATAAACTGTGGAAAATTGTGAAAGAGATGGGCATACCAGACCACCTGACCCGCCTCTTGAGAAATCTGTATGCAGGTCAGGAAGCAACAGTTAGAGAACTGGACATGGAACAACAGACTGGTTTCGGATAGGAAAAGGAGTACGTCAAGGCTGTATATTGTCAC
>SJYQ01006169.1:96269-154234 GCA_006410935.1 Redunca redunca | reverse complement strand
CATGGAACAACGGACTGGTTCCAAATTGGGAAAGGAGTATGTCAAGGCTGTATATTGTCAGCTTGCTTATTTTACTTCTATGCAGAGTACATCATGAGAAACGCTGGGCTGGAGGAAGCACAAGCTGGAATCAAGATTGCCGGGAGAAATATCAATAACCTCAGATATGCAGATGACACCACCCTTACAGCAGAAAGCAAAAAAGAACTTAAAGAGCCTCTTGATGAAAGTGAAAGAAGAGAGTGAAAAGCTGACTTATAACTCAACCTTTAGAAAAGTAAGATCATGGCATCTGTTCTCATCACTTCGTGGCAAATAGATGGGGAAACAATGAAAACAGTAAGAGACATTATTTTGGGGGGCTCCAAAACACTGCAGATAGTGACTGAAACCATGAAATTAAAAGATGCTTGTTTGGAAGAAAAGCTATGACAAACCTAGACAGCATATTAAAAAGCAGAGACATTACTTTGCCTACAAAGGTCTGTATAGTCAAAAGTATGGTTTTACCAGTAGTCATGTTTGGATGTGATAGTTGGACAGTAAAGAAGCCTGAGCACCGAAGAATTGATGCTTTTGAACTGTAGCATTGGAGAAGACTCTTGAGAGTCCTTGGACTACAAGGAGGTCAAGCCAGTCCATCCTAAAGGAGATCAGTCCTGGGTGTTCATTGGAGGGACTGATCTTAAAGCTGAAACTCCAATACTTTGGCCACCTTGTGCTAAGAGCTGACTCATTTGAAAAGACCCTGTGCTGGGAAAGATTGAGGGCAGAAGCAGATGGGGACGACAGAGGATGAGATGGTTGGATGGCATCACTGACTCAATGGGCATGGGTTTGGATGGTCTGTGGGAGTTGGTGATGGATAGGGAGGCCTGTTGTGCTGCGGTTCATGGAGACACTACTGAGCGACTGAACTCAACTGAATAATAAATAGAAAGACATTTTATGTTTATAGACTGGAAGACTTAACACGGTTAAAATGGCTTTACTTCTGTAACTGATCTATAAATTTAGTGAAATCTCTATCAGAATCCTGCCAGACTTCTTTGTTGAAATTGACATGCTGATCCTAAAATTCATTTGGAAACCCAAAGGACCCAGAATAACCAAAAAATATTTTTTTAATATAATATGAATGAACTTGAAGGACTCACACTTCCTGATTTTAAAAACTTATCTTAAAGCCACAGTGGTCCAGGCAGTACGCTACTGGCATAGAATGAATATATAATAGATCAATAATAGAATTGAGAGTCCGGAAATACACTCTCACATTTATGATCAATTGACTTTTTACAGGGTGCTAAAACCATTCAAGGGCTTCCCTGTTATCTCAGTGGTAAAGAATCTGCCTGCCAATGCAAGAGACTCGGATTTGATACCAGGGTCAGAGAGATCCCTTGGAGAGGAAACAGCAACCCACTCCAGTATTCTTGCCTGAGAAATCGCATGGACAGGGGAGCCTGGAGGGCTACAGTCCATAGGGTTGCAAAAGAGTCGACACGACTTAGCGACTAAACAACAAAACCATTCAATAAGGGAAAGAATAATCTTTTCAACAAATGGTAATGGGACAACTGGACATGTGCATGCAGCCGGACCCCTACTTCACACCATATACAAAAATTAGTTCAAACTGATCGAAAATCTAAATGTTAAGAGCTAAAACTGTAACACTCTTGAAAGAAAACAAAAGAATAAATCTGCATGACTTTGAACTTGGAAACAAATTATTAGCTAGGACAAAAAAATATGAGCAAAAGAGAAGAAACAAATGGGAAATCAATAAAATTAAAAACTTGTGTACAACAAAGGGCATTACCAAGAAAATGATAAAATGCGTAGAATGGCACGAAATATCTGCAAATCATCCATCTGATAAGGGACTATCTAGACTATGTGAAAGAACCGTTACAACTCAATAATAAAAAGATTTTAAAAACTCTTTAAAAAACTGGCAAAGGATCTGAACAGGCATTTCCCTAAAGAATATATACAAGTGGCCAATAAACACATGAAATGGTGCTTGACATAGTCATTAGGGAACTGCCAATCAATACCACTTGTCTAGAATGGCTATTATCAAAAAGACAGTAAGTGTTGGTGAGAATGCAGACAAACCAGAATTCTCAAACATTTGGCAGGAACGTAAAATGGTACAGCTACTTTGGAAAACAGTTTGGCAGTTGCTCAAAAAGTTAAACATAGAGTTGCAATTAGACCCAGCAATTCTACTCAATGTAAAAGCCTAAGAGAATGAAAACATATGTTAACCCCAAAACTTGTACACAAATGTTCACCATATATCTATAGACATAGAAGCTAGGTTAGTGCTTGCCTTGAGCTGAGGAGGAAAGACATTATAGCTAAGGACTGTGGAGATTCTTTTGAGAATGATTAAAATGTTCTAAAATTAATGGTTAGGATTGTTGCACAACTCTATGAACATACTAAAAACCATTAAATAACACACTTTGAATGAGTGATGTATATAAATTAGCTAAATAAAGCCATCAGTTACATAATAATACAATAACAACTGAATACCCAGAGCCCTTAACACAGCCTAGTAGCTAACACAAAACATGACTGATAATGTTAAAGGGATGTTTTCAACATACTGACTTAGAATCTTCAGGCAATGCTTGTTAGGTTCTCATTTTCATACCGAACATGGAATATATCTTCTTTGCAGTAATCTTCAAATTTTAATATATGCGGGTCAACTAGGGAGCAGATTCCTGCTTCAGCACTAGAAATACCTTTCATAAGGTTTGAAACAAGCCTCAAAGACCTGCATTTTTAATAATAGCTCTTCTAAAGTGCTGTGCAAACACTACTTTAAAGAAACTGTAGCATTATCCAAAGGCTTTGTTGTCTGGATAAGCTATTAAGAAGTTAGAATTATTTAAACTTCTTTTCTCCTTGGCACTGGATCAGGGGACAGGCCCAGAAAACCTTTTTATATCTGATCCATGTAGGTTGAAATACATCACATAGGTTAAAAAACATCAATCTTTATGCATACAAGAAATAATAGGTAGCTTAGTTGCCCGAATTGGTGATCCACTTTAATTTTTTGGCTTCTGCATGAACTAATGGATTCATTAAACATACATAACACACACACACACATCCAGTCTAGCAAGAGAAAGGTGGAATGCTCAAGATTAAAACTTCATTGGTTCTTCGTAAATTATTTCTGAAAAGTAGAAAAATACTTCTCATAAAACCACATAGCTGAAAAAAATTTTTTCTTAACTATAGTAACATAAATCTGATATTTAAATAAGTGAATGTCACTGAAAATTTTATTTTTGTTAAATACAATAATATAAATCTAGTATTTAAATAAGTGAATGTGAAAGTCGTTCAGTCGTGTCCGAGAATTCTCCAGGCAAAAATACTGGAGTGGGTAGCCTTTTCCTTCTCTAGGGGTCTTCCCAACCCAGGGATCAAACCCAGGTCTTCCATATTGCAGGCAGATAGATTCTTTATCGGCTGAGCCACAAGGGAAGCCATGTAAGACTGCATCAATATTCTATAAGCACAGTCATGTGAGAAAGCATATCTGTATTTGATTTACGTAATTATTTTATAGTACACGTTAATTATAGTATTTTAGAGTTAGAAGATACTTTGAAATGCTGAACTTGAAATGTATACTAATTCCACAGCTGAAAAACTTTGGAACATAATATATAACGTTATTTAAATAATATTTAAAAATATCCTTGGTTCATATAGGAACACAGATATTTTTACCCTTTTTAATCCCTTTCTCCAATTTGTCACTCAGTCCTGTAAAGTTTGTGCCTTTGTTAGGAACATGGCTCAGGCGACAAAGAATCCTCCTGCGATTCAGGAGACCCGGTTCAATCCCTGGGTTGGGAAGATCCCCTGAAGAAGGAAATGGCAGCCCACTCCAGTATTCTTGCCTGGAAAATTACATGGACAGGAGAGCCTGGCAGCCTACGGTCCATGGAGTTGCAAAGAGTCAGACATGACTGAGCAACTAACACTTACTAACACTTACTTTATAAGAATGTGTTCTAGATTTACTGTATCTTTTTCATTCCCAATGATTCAGTGCAAATATTTCGCCCACATTAACTCAAACTTGGGTTGGTGAACCAGTCTCTGCTGGCAGAGGAAGCAGCAATGCAGAGATCTGAGGCAGTGGCATGTCTGGCAAGAGGCTGTTGAGGTTGGGGCAGAGAGAGCAGAAGCAGAAAAAGGGCTAGAGAGTGATGAGGGAGGCCAGATCCTCAGGGGCTGATCAGTCATTGAGCTGAGGACTGAGAGGATCTGACTTCTGTTTTTAAGAAGTCACTTTGGCTTCTGTGTTGAAAATACACTGAAGGAGAGCAAGAAGCAGAGAAATCAGGGGAGGTGGTCAATGCCATCCTGCAAAGAGAGCTGACAGGGCTGGTCACCACCATGAACAATGAAGGTGACGAGAAGGGTCAGGTTCTGGGTATATTCTGAAGGAAATGTTGGCAGAATTTGCTGGTAGATTAGAAGTGAGGAGTGAGAGGTGAGAAGACAAGATGACTTCAGGGATTTAGGAATTAAGCTACTAGTTTACTGATAGGTAGATGAATGACACATAGATAGATGGATAGATAGATAGATAGATAGATATTGGGTTGGCCGAAACATTCGTTTTGAAAACAAATCATAAGATGCTATGGAAGAACCCAAATGAACTCTTTGGCCAATCCAACAGATAAGATGGATATAGACAGGATAAGTAGCCTATCTCATATATGCGACATAGTGATGATTTTTCTCACTTAAAGAGTTACTGAAACATTTAGAAATTATTGGTGAGAGAGAGGCCAACTGGTTTACCCAAGATCACCCTGCTCAGTTCAGTTCAGTTCAGTCACTCACTCATGTCCTACTCTTTGCGACCCCATGAATCGCAGCACGCCAGGCCTCCCTGTCCATCACCAACTCCCGGAGTTCACTCAGACTCACGTCCATTGAGTCAGTGATGTCATCCAGCCACCTCATCCTCTGTCGTCCACTTCTCCTCCTGCCCCCAATACCTCCCAGCATCAAAGTCTTTTCCAATGGGTCAACTCTTCGCATCAGGTGGCCAAAGTGCTGGAGTTTCAGCTTCAGCATCATTCCCTCCAAAGAAATCCCAGGGCTGATCTTCTTCAGAATGGACTGGTTGGATCTCCTTGCAGTCCAAGGGACTCTCAAGAGTCTTATCCAACACCACAGTTCAAAAGCATCAATTCTTCGGCACTCAGCTTTCTTCACAGTCCAACTCTCACATCCATACATGACCACTGGAAAAACCATAGCCTTGACTAGAAGGACCTTAGTCAGCAAAGTAATGTCTCTGCTTTTGAATATACTATCTAGGTTGGTCATAACTTTTCTTCCAAGGAGTAAGCGTCTTTTAATTTCATGGCTGCAGTCACCATCTGCAGTGATTTTGGAGCCCCCCAAAATAAAGTCTGACACCGTTTCCGCTGTTTCCCCATCTATTTCCCATAAAGTGATGGAACCAGATGCCATGATCTTCATTTTCTGAATGTTGAGCTTTAAGCCAACTTTTTCACTCTCCTCTTTCACTTTCATCAAGAAGCTTTTTAGTTCCTCTTCACTTTCTGCTAGGATCACCCTGCTAGTTAGGGACAATCTTGGTCTTGATTATGAGTCAGTGGTTATACCGAGCCAATTCTCTTTGCCCTATAGCATCGTGGTTCCTGCACACATCTCCACTTCTTGGTCAGCAAAAGTCATAACACAGTGTTTGGGATTTTGAGAATTCACAGATTTTACATAATTCAAGATATTATATGACCTAATTGGAAGTGCAGTGTTTCAGTGATATCAGCTATAACTCCAGTTCCCACATTCTGCAAATGGATCTACATGGAATGCTTTGACAAAGAGTAAAGATATTTGCACTTTAAGGTCTGGTTTTCAAATGTAAAGAATAATTCATTAAAAAATACAAGAGACAGGGTTGAAGATTATTTGGGGACTAGAGGGATAGAAAACTGTGGCATCAAAGTTGATTATATGATCATAGTTTCATTATCATTTGTTTTCTTTTGGCTACTTAGAAAATGTATGTTTTCATTGTAGATGGGGATCTGATACTTATTCAGTAAAAAATATTTTTCTTTGGCTGTGGAATGTAAATTTGGTGTGAGAGATGAGTTTGAAAATATTGTACTTATATCAGATTTCCAAACTTTTTTGTATCAAAAGAAATACTAGCTGAAACACTTCCCAAGTAAAAGGGATTATACCTGCTGAAAGCACCACTGGCTCTCATTTAAATTGCTGAGTTTTTAAAAAAGAGTCTGACCTTGAGGATAGCTGCCAGTTGGCATAGAACACAATGAAGATGAGAAGAGAGACACCAGCCAAAGCCAACACCTGAGTCTATCAGTTGTGTCCTGCGGACTCTGTCTCCATAAAGCATTTGGGGTCTTGGATTTGAATATTCCTTTCAAAAGGCTCATTCTCAGCAAACTCCCTGCTAGTCTAGATTCATTCGCATTTTATAAAGCCTGGTAGAGTCCTTCGGTCCTGTTGTTAAGACTTGCAAAGCACTGTGGACTCAGGGTGCAATCTTCAGCTGAGTTTGGATATAGGAAATTAGCAATTACAAATTGTTCTTTCTGCCAAAAATCACATGCTGTGGCCATTATTTTGCTCTGTGATGAAGCAAGTCATTTTAATCCTTTGTAGTAGATGGAACAATGATACTTGACCAACCAAAAGGGAAAATTCTTAACTCAAGGGAGATATTTTCAACTACCACATGTAGACTTATGTACATAATAGGAAAAGTAATCTTTTTCTCACCAAGTAAAACCTTTTAAAATGCTCTTGAGGTTTCACAAAACCACCCCCACTTTAATGAGAGACTTTGTAAATTTGCCAAAGTTTAATACCATCTGACCACACAAAACTAGCTTTCCAACAGCCAAGTTGAAAAGAGATATGAAGCAATTACACAGGAAATTGTGTGTACTTGGACTTGAAGATATAACCTCTTTACTTTCTCCATTGGCACAGAATGCATGGGCTGGAATGATGCAAGGCTGTGCACTTCATCCTGATGCACAGGTGATCGCTCTGATTGGTGAATCAAATAGTTCTACAGCTGATGAGAACTTAGACATTATCTGGTGGAAATTTCTTATTTTATGAAAGTGAAATTGCTGTCATGTCTGACTCTTTGCGACCCCATGGACTGTAGCCCACCAGGCTCCTCCATCCATGGAATTTTCTAGGCAAGAGTACTGGAGTGGGTTGCCATTTCCTTCTCCAGGGGTTCTTCCTGACTCAGGGATTGAACCTGGGTCTCCTGCATTGCGGGCAGATGCTTTACTGTCTGAGCCACCAGGGAAGCCATTTTCTAGATGAGAAAATTAAGGTCCAGAGGATGAAATCACTTGCCCACAGTTGTTCTAGTTGGTGACAGTCAGGTCTGGAAGTTTTATATTCCACTCTGTTGGCTAGAAGGAAATGCCCAGCATCCTATGTTATTTGGATATTTGTATCTCTCCTTCTGCTTTTAAGTCAAATCCAAACTATTTTGCCTTTCCCCCCTCATTTTGTTTTTTCCTTCTATCTGCTTTGTGATAGTGAAAATTCCCTATGGTGTGACTTCTATTTAGTCAGTCCCTCAAGCCAGAAATCAAGAGCCATCAACCCACCCCCTAGATCACCATCTTTTAAGCCATCTGCTTCCCAGACAGCTTTTAGATCTTGCCTTCACACTTCATCCTCACAAACATAGTCCCTATTACTTCTTACTGCAATACTACAGTAGTCTGCACTAGTTATTGCTCCCCTCTTGTTTCCAATATTTTGTTTCTCAGTGGCAAAAACTGCCACTTGCCTGCACTTCCATTTTTTCTGCTACGCTTCCCTGTTTACCTTGCAGAGAGTATGACCATGTGACTAAGTTCTGGCCAATGGGAGGTAAGTAGAAGAGTCATGTGACAGTTCCTTGGAATCTTCTTAAAAGGACTGTTGATGGACATACTTTGACCTCTTTTACTGTGTCCCTACTGAAGTTTGCTGCCTGAAATGTGGATACTGTCATCTTGGGCATTAGATTGGGACCACTCATGAAAACACCAATGTAAGAAGACACTGAGTCTTTGACACCAGGGAGCCTTTGGTACCATATTAGACCTTGAACTGGGTCTCTGGACACGACTTTTAAAAAAAGATTTTATTGGAGTACAATTGATTTATAATGTTGTATTTGTTTCGGGTAGACAAAGCTTTTTAAAGTAGTGTTATTTTGGGTTACTATCAATCAAGTCAACCCTAATACTCACTATACAGCTGACCTCCTAAATTCCATAAAATCTTGAAGGTAATATTCCTGAAACATAGATTTGATCATGTCCCATACTTACACAGCCTCCTATACCTACTTTTAAAATGATAGTTATTTAAGTTCAAAGACATTCTAAAAGATTTATGTTTTTACTCCCCTCCTCCATTTTTGTGTTTTTGATACCATATTTATCTTATCCCTTAACTATTTGTTGCAGTTATAATTGATATTGCAATTTTTGTCTTTTAATCTTCATGCTAGCTTATTTAAGTGATTGATCCACAACCTTTAGTATATATTTGCCTTTACTAGTGAGATTTTTCCTTTATAAATTTTTACTTCATATTATAGCCTTTTCTTTTCTACTTAGACTTCCACTTTCAATGCTTCTTGTAGTGTGGTATAGTTTTGTTGAATTCTTTTAGTTTTTGCTTCTCTGAAAAGTTCCTTACCTCTTCTTCAATTCTGAATGATAACCTTGCTGGGTAAAGTATCCTAGGTTGTAGGTTTTTCCCTTTGTACTTTAAATATATCATGCCACTCCTTTCTGGCCTGCAATGTTTCTGTAGAAAAATTAGCTGATAGCATTATGGTGGTTCCCTTGTATGTGACCCTTTGTTTTTATCTTTCTGACTTTAGAATTATCTCTTTGACAACTTTGGCTATTTTACTTTTATGTTGGTATAGGCTTTTGGGGATTCATCTTGTGGAGACAGTCTCTGCTTCTTGTACCTGAAGGTATATTTCCTTCTTCAGGTATGGGAAATTTTCACCACAATTTCATTAAATATATTTTCTACCCTTTTCTCTCTCTCTTCTGAGACCTCTACAGTGTGAATGTTAGTATACTGAGAGAGAGATTTCCTAGGCATGTTGATAAGAAGTCTAGGGGTCCCCAAGGAGAGAGGGATCTGGAATTCTCAAAGAGGAAGAAAGGACAAACTTTTTTTCCCCCTCTACATTCTTTAGGATTATATAACAATAATGTATCCTGCCTGAGGACAGTCTCTGGATTAAACCTTCTGGCTAATCCTGTTATTTTAAAATGTAAATTATGGGAGTAGGTCTGGTGAGGTCTTTACAACCTCCAGATATTCTTTTGATTCACTGGAGAGTATATAACTCCATTGCTTACACTAGCAAGCGGGTACTTTTTCTGCCCCCTTCTGATGCCTATCAGAAACTTTCTCTATCTCCTTTATACTTGAATAAAACTTTATTACACAAAAGCTCTGAGCAATCAAGCCTTGTCTCTGGCCCCAGATTGAATTCTTCTCCTCCAGAGGCCAAGAATCCTGGCATCTTTGCGTTGTTCAGCAACAACCTTTCCTCTATTTGATATTGTCCCTGAAATTGTCTTCATTTAAAAATTATTTTGTTGTTTTGCTTTTCTGTTTGGGTGATTTCCACTAGTCTTATCTCCCAGATCACTTATGCATTCTTTTGTATCCCTTAGTCTGCTATCAATTCTTTCTTTTTCATTCCAGTTATTGTATTCGTCAGCTCTGAGTGGTTTTTTAATACCCTCTGGTTCCTTGTTAAAAATTCTCTGTTTATCTATTCTCTTCACAAGTTCAGTTAGCATTCTTATTACTTATGCTTGGAACTCTTTATCTGGTAAATTATTTATCTTTGTTTTGTTAGTTCTCCGTGCACCGCCCCCCCCCCCCCAACCAGAGGTTTTTCTTGTTCTTTCATTTGAAACAAATTTCTGTCTTATTTTGTTAACCTTGTCTCTATGCACATGCTCAGTTGCTTCAGTCATGTCTGACTATTTGCAACCCTATGGACTGTAGCCTGCCAGGCTCCTCTGTCAATGGGAATCTCTAAGCAAGAATACTGGAGTGGGTTGCCATGCCCACCTCCAGGGGATCTTCCTGACCCAGGGATTGAACTCACATCTCCTGTATCTCCTGCCTTGCAGGTGGATTCTTTAACCTCTTGTCTCTATGAAATTGGATTAAATAGTTATCTCTCCAGGTCTTGAAGGAGTTTCCTTGTGTGGGAGCATCCTTATGCAGTCTTCATGTGCCCAGTGACTTTGGTGGAGAGCTGGATCTGAAGTGAGGATGAGCCTCGCCTTCCCTGAGGTGTGATGACAGCTATTACCCTGGTGGTAGGTGGGGCTGAAAATGGAGAGGCTGGAGCCAGAGCCATGTGTGATCTGGGGCTTCTCCTATGCTCAGCGGGTGTCACCATCCTATCTAGGCTGAGCTTGGGTCCTAAGATGCTAGCCCTGAGGTTCTGGTCTGAGCTGATTTTGTTCCCTCTAAATATGCAATAGCACCTTCAACTCAGTGGGGAACAGTGCTACAGGAAGTGGGCCAGAGTGGCCACCCAGTGTCAGCCAGGGTACATACTGGGAGGGTCCCAGGATGCCAATCTGACCTGCAGACTGATCCAGATCCGCTGCTTCCAAGAGCACCAGCATGGCCACCCACACCCCCCTCAGACGCACTACTGGGTCCCAGCTGGCTCTGTCCCCCGACCTCAAGTGTGCACTCTCTTTGGTACGGCAGCCTTCTCCCTGGTGAGGGTATGCACTGGGGCTAGAGGGTTGGGGGGTGGGAACTGGCCAGAGCCCTGGACAGTTTCAATCTGCTTCTCCCGCCTTGTGCAGGGAAGTAAGCAAGTGTGTGCACACTCTTCATGAATGGAGCCTTGGTTTCCTACAGCCCTTCTGTAAGTCCCACTGGTTTTTAAACCAAATAAGGGGACTCTTTCCTGGTGCTGGATCCCAGGGTGGGAGTCCCAATACGTGGTTTGGATCCCTCAGTCCCTAGGGAGGATCTCTGAGCTTGTGTAATTCCCCTCCTCTTCTGTGTAGGTCCTGCCTTGGTGGTTGCTCCTTCCCTTCTTACCTGGTTCCAGGTAGATCTTTCTTTACAGTCTTAGTTGTAGAAGAGTCTTTCTGCCAGTCTCCAGTTTGTTTTCAGTGAGAATTGCTCCACATGTATGTTAGGGGTAACACACTGAAACTGCCCACTCTAGTCAGGCCCCATAGTACCATTTGCATGAGTTATTTTATGACACAAGGTCCTGGTAAGGAATATGGAATTAATAGGCTACCACCAACCAGAAGAGTTTGGGAAAGGTCAAAAGAAGATGCCATATGTCCTTTCTTCTCCCAGAACCCTTCTAACTGGCATCCATCTTGGTTGAGCAATGGGTGCATCACCAGGAAGAACCCCGAGTCAGAACGATTGGCCTAGGACACCCGGAAACTAATCCCATCACCATAAAACTTGAGACTGTGAGCCACATGACAGAGTTCTACTGGGTTCCCTTATCCTCCTGCTCTCTACCCGGGTGTCCTTTCCCAATAAAGTCTCTAGCTTAGTCAGCACATGTGTCTCCTCAGACAGTTCATTTCCCAGTGTCAGACAACAGCCCACTCTCAGGCTCTGAAATGGGTCTCCCTTCCTGCAATATGTAGATGTGAGGTTGATGTGTGCACTGGGGAGGTGAACTCAGCATCCTTCTCTTGCCCACCATCTTGATCCCCTCCCTGCATATACTGGAAACATTTATTTCTTAACATAGGTTGTACTTACATGCATATTTCCTTGAAATTATTTATTAAGTTGTACATAAATGTTTTGTGGAGTTTTGTTTATGTATATTTCACAATTTAAAGGGAAGAAGACCTGCATGTTAATTAATGAAAATGAAACATTCAAATGGGAAAGTGGGCAAAAAATCAGAACTGAGTAGTCATTAAACATTAAAAATATTCTCAACACCATTAGTAATCAGGGAAATACAAATTAAAAATGCAATGAGATACCACTTAAGACCCACCAAATGTGCTTTAAAAGTATGATAATATCAACTCTTGGTGAGACTATGGAAGAACAGAAACTTCTATAAGCTGCTGCTGCTGCTGCTGCTAAGTCGCTTCAGTTGTGTCCAACTCTGGGTGACCCATAGATGGCAGCCAACCAGGCTCCCCATCCCTGGGATTCTCCAGGCAAGAACACTGGAGTGGATTGCCATTTCCTTCTCCAATGCATGAAAGTGAAAAGTGAAAGTGAAGTCGCTCAGTCATGTCCGACTTCTAGCGACCCCATGGACTGCAGCCTACCAGGCTCCTCCGTCCTATGCCCACAGCCCAGCAGTTACTGTCCAGGATACCTACAGGAAAAGAAAGTGGAAGTGAAAGCTGCTAAGTTGTGTCCGACTCTTTGCGACCCCATGGACTATCCAGTCCATGGAACTCTCCAGCCAGAATACTGGAGTGGGGAGCCTTTTCCATTTCCAGGGGATCTTCCCAACCCAGGAATCGAACCCAGGTCAATCGGGCAAGCCTGGATACATACATAAGGATGTTTACAGCAATATCATTTATAACAGCAAAATTTTGGAAACAATTTAAGTATTGATCAATAGGAGAAAGAATAATATTTCCATTTACTTAACAGTCAGAAATAGATTAACTAGAGCTACACACTCCTATGGCTTCCCGGGTGGTGCTAGTGGTAAAGAATCTGCCTGCTAATGCAGGAGATGCAAGAAATGCAAGTTCAATCCCTGGATGGGAAGATCACCTGGAGTA
Source organism: Redunca redunca (assembly GCA_006410935.1). Lineage (NCBI taxonomy): Eukaryota > Metazoa > Chordata > Mammalia > Artiodactyla > Bovidae > Redunca > Redunca redunca. The sequence goes on along the minus strand of SJYQ01006169.1, from coordinate 141,344 downwards.
GGAAGTGACAACCCACTCCAGTATTCTTGTCTGGGAAATCCCACGGACAGAGAAGCCTGGCAGGCTATGGTCCATGGGGCCACAAAGAGTTAGATGTGACTGAGCACACACACATCTACAGGAACGAATCTTACAAACGTGTTAAGGAAATCAAGTCAACAGAAAACAAGTATGATTTTTTAATATAAAATTTAAAAACTCACAAAATTACATACATGCATGTTAGAGATACATGCATAAGGGGTAAAATCGCAAAGAAAAGAACTGATAAACACCAAACTAGGATGATGGTTGAGGGTGCCTATTGGGGGCTGGGATTGAGAATAAGACATTGTTAACACTCAATTTGTTCCTATTTCTCAAGCTGGGTGGTAGATAGAAGTTCATTCATTTTACTTATTTTTAAATTACATCTATTTTACATATGTTTTTGGTTATATTACATCTTTCATTTTATAAGTTGTTGACATTAAAAATAAAGAATCTTATTATTGCTTTGCTGTCCCAGGTACCAGACAAATTTCCAGGAAGGGATTATGAGGTTTACAATCTTTATGGTAAGACTATTCCACATGGAATAATTATTTTTAAAAAATGCTTTCTAGTTTACCAGTTAGACTTAAGAGAGTGTAGACTGCACAAACAATTATTCAGTGTGCAGATGCACGAGTCCCTGCACTGGTAGAAGTGTTTTATATCAAAGCTGAGCCCAAATCAACCACCCATTATCCTACACACATTACTCCAGAGAACTCACACATTTGTGGGGATTAAAGCCCAAGAGAAGATTCAATTCCCCTGCAAAACAAGGCTAATGCTTTGGAAGCACAAGATACAAGTTTATGAGAAAAGAAAATAAATACTTAATCATCAGTCCTCATGTTCTACTCTTGCTATAAACCATTCTTTTCTGAATAGTCCATCAATGCTTTAATGCCTATGCCATAATGTTAGAAAGCATGTTTTAGACAATAATGTCAGAGTTTGATTATTTTTAATAATGCTTCTTTTAATATCAGAAAAAGCAGGAAGGGGGTCATATTAAATTTTAAAATCTTTTAGTCTCACTGTCAAGTTACCAGAAAAGTATGAGATCACACTTGTAATTGGGCAGCATGACTCTCATTGCAACTTGTTAATCCTTAATTTTTTTTTCTTTAGAGCATGTATCCAGGTGAAAAGAAAAAACTTGAAACCATCTTGTTGATTGTTTTTGGAATGTATTATTCTGACTTTCTCCTGTTCAGGCTGAAAGGGAAGAGAAGTCAGAGGATGGAGGGGCAAGCAGCAGAAAAGCATAAGCCATTGCTTCCATGTCCTGGTTATTGCAAACAGTGCTGCAACAAACACTGGAGTGCATGTATCCTTTCTGATCATTTTTTTTCCCTTCAGATATAGGCCCAGGAGTGGGATTGCAGGAATAATGTCATTTGCAGCAACATGGATGGACCTAGAGGGTATCATACTCAATGAAGTAAATCAGACAGAGAAATATCATATGACATCCCTTATATGTGGAATCTAAATGTAATGAATGAAATTACTTACAAAACAAAAAGAGACTCAATACTTTAAAAAATGAGCTTATGGCTGCTGGGGAAAAGGGACAGTTAGGGACTTTGGGAAGGTCGTATACACACTGCTATATTTAAAATGGGTAACCAACAAGGACCTACTGTATAGCCCAGGGAACTCTGCTCAATGTCACGTGGCATCCTGGATGGGAGAGGGCTTTGGGGGAGAATGGATACGTGTATATAAATATATAGTGAGCCCCTTCGCTGCTCACCTGAAACCACCACAACACTGTTAATCAGCTATACCCCAATACAAAGTTTGAAAAAATAAAAGAAAGCCTAGGCTGTGCTTTGAGGAAAACCACTGAGTTTTGTGAATGCTGGAGGTGCTCTTGGGGTTAAGGAGTTGGAGGACTTTCTCTTCTTTTCAGCATCACCTTTGCCTCAGACTTACATGGAAAATCTTCCTCTCAAACTTTTCTAAGGGGCTTTTAATAACTGAGGGCTTCCTTAGTGGCTCAGATGGTAAAGGGTCTGCCTGCAGTGTGGGAGACCCAGGTTCGATCCCTGGGTCAGGAAGACCCCCTGGAAAATGAAATGGCAACCCACTCCAACATTCTTGCCTGGAAAATCCCATGGGCATAAGAGCCTGACAGGCTTCAGTCCATGCAGTCACAAAAAATTGGACATGATGGAGAGACTTTACTTTAATGACTGATAGCCAAAAAAATTCTGAAGACTGTTTCCTGAGAAGGACCAAAAGTAAAAGACACTTCTGACCTGATCAAACTACCCCACTAAACTTCCATATACTTGGATTTTCCTGGAGGTTGAAGACATGCCTTCCAACTAATTTGGCTTTTAACCTCTCTAATTTGAGTCACTGAGAACTGCACACAGATGGGAAGAGAAAAGAGGAGAGTAATTGAGACAGAAAAAAAACCTCAGGCTTCATTTTCTAAGTTGCTCTGGGCTTTGTTTTTTTTCCCCTTGTTTTATCTAACCTAGTCTGAGAGCCCGTCTTCTGAAATTTGGACAACACAAGTTTCCATAGATCCACACTGAGAAACATCTGGACTCTTGGCAGCAATTTGCCAAGCACAAGTCAGCAACAATGGTTGCTGCCATGAAGAGCAGGAAGAAATGGTAGAGATAAATGAGTGGTAAATATTTCTGATAGATCACAATAAGATGTTCCCCTTCTTAAGTCTTGCCAGAGTTCCCTGTTTACCTTTTGAATGTTCTTAATTATACAACATTTAACTTTGTGGAGCTCTGATTTAGTGTCACTTAATTTCATAAAACTATAACCAGATGTGCAATTCTTTTAATGTTCAAAGTTCTATCAGGAACATGTGTTGACTATCTCAATAGAAAGGTTGCAAGAGTTCTTGAAAAATAAACTTACCTACTTTTCAAAATCAGATTTTATAAACTTCCCTATAACACCAGTGTGACATCAGCATATCTGACTCAACTCTCATAGTCAATATGGGCACAAAGAGGTCTTTTGTACATTCATTATATAAGTCCTAGAACTAGATTCATACACTTTTTTTTTTTAAGTTGGAAGGCTCCTTAGAGATGATTTAGTCTAGTCTTTTAATTGTAAAGAAACAATAAAGGTGTGTTGAATGACTAAGAAAGGAATTCTATTATAGTAAGGTTTATAGAGGACATAAAGGTAATTCCTGCCCCATGAAATTGATATCCCATTAGGGAAAAGGAGAAATATACACAAGTAACATGAGCAAGAATATTAAAGTGCCCCAAATGGATACATGAAGCACTGAAGTTTTGGAGTAGAAGAACAACTCAAAAATTCATGGTGGGGTCTGAGGTTGGAAGACAGAACTTTTCTTTAAAAATATAAAATAGGATTTGGCCCTTAAGACCTAATCAAACTTACAAGCTTTTTCACAGCAAACAAAGCCATAAAAAATGAAAAGACAACCTACAAAATGGGAGAAAATACTTGCAAATTATGTGACAGATAAAGGCTTAATCTCCGAAGTGCACAAACAGCTCATATAACTCAAAAACAACAAAACAAACAACTGAATCAAAAAATGGGCAGAGAAGACCTTAGTAGACATTTCTCCAAAGAAGACATGCAGATGGTCAGTAGGCAACATGAAAAGATGATCAATATCACTAATTATAAGATAAATGCAAATCAAAACTACAGTGAGGTACCACCTCACACCAGTCAGAAAGCCCATGATCAAAAGTCTACAGATAACAAGTGCTGGAGAGGCTGTGGAGAAAAGGGAACCCTCTACATGGTTAGTGGGAATGTAATTGGTGCAGCCAATGTGGAAAATAGCATGGAGCTTCCTCAGAAAACTAAAAATGGAATTGCCATATGATGCATTCAATCCTACTCTCAGGCATATATCCAGACAAAACTATAATTCAAAAATATATATGCACCTCTATGTTAACAGCAGCACTATTCACAATAGCCAAAAGATGGAAACAACCTAAATGTCCATCACAGATGAATGGATAAAGAAGACGTGGTACATAGATACAATGGAATGTTACAATGGAATGTTCAGTAACATCCATAAAAAAGGATGGAATAATGGCATTTGCAGCAACATGGATGCAACCAGAAATTATCATACTAAGTGAATTAAGTCAGAAAAAGACAAATACCATATGATATCACTTATATGTAGACTCTAAAATATTACACAAATGAGCCTATCTATGAAACAGAAACAGACTTACAGACATAAAGAACAGACTTGTGGTTGGCAAGAAGGAGGAGGGTGGGGAGGTAAGAGCTGTGAGTTGGGATTAGCAGATATAAACTATGATATATAGGATGGATAAACCACAAGGTCCTACTGAACAGCACAGGGAACTATATACAATATGATGTTGGCACAACACTATAAACCCTTCAGGGATCACAGCCATGTCATGGTGAAGGGTTTGCATGACTCAATGAAGCTCTATATGCCATGCTGTTCAGGGCCACCCAAGATGGACAGGCTCAGATCATGAACTCCTTATTGCAAAATTCAGGCTTAAATCAACGAAAGTAGGGAAAACCACCAGGCCATTCAGTGTGTTAGTCACTCAGTCGTGTCCAACTCTTTTTGACCCCATGGACTCTAGCCCTCCAGGCTCCTCTGTTCATGGAATTCTCAGGCAAGAACACTGGAGTGGGTTGCCATTTCCTTCCTCAAGGGATCTTCCTGACGCAGGGATCAAACCCAGGTCTCCCACATTACAGGCAGATTCTTTACCATCTGAGTCAGTGAAGCCCTAAATCAAATACCTTAGGATTATACAGTGGAGGTGATGAATAGATTCAAGGGATTAGATCTGGTAGACACAGTGCCTGCAGAACTATGGACAGAGGTTTGTAACATTGTACGGGAGGCACTGACCAAAATCATCCCAAAGAAAAAGAAATGCAAGAAGGCAAAGGGGTTGTCTGAGGAGGCTTTACAATTAGCTGAGGAAAGAGAGAAGCGAAAGGCAAGGGAGAAAGAGGAAGACATACCCAACTGAATGCTGAGTTTCAGAGAAAAGCAAGGTGAGATAAGAGGGTTCACTTAGATAAACAAAGCAAAGAAATAGAGGAAAACAACAAAATGGGAAACACCAAAGATCTCTTCAGGAAAATTGGAGGTATCAAGGGAACACCATGCAAGGACGGGCACAATAAAGGACAGAAATGGTAAGGACCTCACAGAAGCAGAAGAGGCTAAGAAGAGGTGGCACAGAATACACAGAACTATACAAAAAAGATCTTAATGACCTAGATAACCATGATGGTGCAGTCACTCACCTAAAACTGGACATCCTGGAGTGTGAAGTCAAGTGGGCCTTAGGAAGCATTACTATAAACAAAGCTAGTGGAGATGACAGAATTCCAGCTGAGCTATTTAAACTCCTAAAAGATGATGCTGTTAAAGTGCTGCACTCAATATGTCAGCAAACTTGGAAAACTCAGCAGTGGCCACAGGAAAAGGTCAGATTTCATTCTAATCCAAAAGAAGGGCAATGCCAAAAAATGTTCAAACTACTGTAAAATTGCACTCATTTTACATGCTAGCACGGTTATGCTCAAAACCCTTCATGCTGGGCTTCAGTAGTAAAGGAACTGAGAACTTCCATATGCACAAGCTGGGTTTCAAAGAGGTAGAGGAACAAGAGATCAAATTGCCAACATTCTTTACATCATGGAGAAAGCAAAGTAGTTTCAGGAAAACATCTGCTTCTGCTTCACTGACTACTTTAAATCTCTGACTGTGTGGATCACAACAAGCTGTGGAAAATTCTTAAAGAGATGGGAATGCTAGACCACCTTACCTGTCTCCTGAGAAAATTTTCCAGTAGTCATGTACAGATGTGAGAGCTGGACCATAAAGAAGGCGGAGCACCAAAGAATTGATGCTTTTGAATTGTGGTGCTGCAGAAGACTCTTGAGAGTTCCTTGGACTGCAAAAAGATCAAACCAGTCAATCCTAAAGGAAGTCAACCCTGAATATTTATTGGAAGGACTGTTGCTGAAACTGAAGCTCCAATACTTTGGCCACCTGATGTGAAGAGCTGAGTCATTTGAAAAGACTCTGATGCTGGGAAATACTGAAGACAAAAGGAGAGGGAGGTGGCAGAGGATGAGATGGCTAGCATCACTGACTCAATAGGCATGAATTTGCGCAAATGCTGGGAGACAGTGGAGGACAGAGGACTGTGTTGTGCTACAGTCCGTTGGCTCGCAGGAGCTGGACACAACTGAGCAGCTCAACAACAACAGCAACATTATAAATCAACTATACTTCAATACCGAAATAGGAGCTTTGGCCCTTCAAAAGTCGGTAAGATTTTGACAGGAGAAAATATAAATCAAGGAAATTGCAGCTAGGTAATAACATAGACATGCATGAAAACTGAGAGAGAAAGCTCTGAAAATGAGTTGGTCTTTCCTACTAGACTAAGAAAGAGCTATGCAACCAAACAATTGCCTGACTGAAAAGAATTGTATTCTTGATTCAATCCTTTAGCATTCTTGCAAATACATCTAGTTTAAATGGCAACCTCTGATAACAGAATCTGCTACCTCTTGAGAGTTCCTGCCCCAACTTTGTTTACTTCTATTTTCTCTTTATTGAGCGAAAACCATTTTTCTTATGGCTTGAATCTGTTTGCCTCGAGTCCTACGTCTGACGGCCGCACAGAACAAAAGCCCTTTTCCAACCTCTTTTTTTTTTTTTCCCAATTGTGGTCCAAATATCTCCAATTTTTAAAACCACTCATTCTATGATATGGTCATTCATCATTTCCCATCCTGGTCACTGAATTCTGACTGAACTCAGTGTTTCTGATATCCCCTTTAGGGGAAACACTTCCATAGGACACAATTCTGAAGACATTATGTACAGAGGAGCAGTTTACTACCCCTCTCACTCTTTTCATAGCATCCTCATGTAACTGATGCAGATTAAGGCCCCCTTCATTTAGACTTAATGTAGTAGGCAATGCAAGGCCTCGAAGGCTTTTGAGCACAGGCTGTCAGCGGCTACAGTTGCATTAGTGAAAGACAGACTGGAGGCCAGAAAGAGGGAGATAATTAGGAAATAAGGTAATGGTCCGGGCTTTGTCGGTGGCTCAGCAGTAAAGAATCCATCTGCAATGCAGGAGCCATAGGAGATGTGGGTTTGATCCCTAGGTGGAGAAGATCGCCTGGAAGAGGGCATGGCAACCCACTCCAGTATTCTTGGTTGGAGAATCCCATGGACAGAGGAGCATGGCAGGCTGCAGTCAATAGAGTCGCAAAGAGTCAGACACAACTGAAGCGACAGCACACACGCCTGCACGCACGCAAAGTAATGTTCCAGGAAAAAGGCAACGAGAGGCTGTTTTAGAGTGGTGATAGTGCAGATGGTGTGTGATGGGAAGGGCATAGAGATGTAGCTACCTCATTAGATGGCATCTCATTAGATGGGAGAGGGAGAAGCCACAGAATTTCCAAGGCTTTTATTTTTTTTTATTTTTATTTTTTTTTGAGCTTCATAAGATAAAGGTGTATATATTTTTAGCCATTTAAAAATTGTATTTAATTTGGACTGGGAAAATAGTAGTTTCATTCATCACATATAATGAGAAAGTCTTAAGGCACAATGAACTGCAGGGGAAAATGGTGCATTTGGTTTTGGACATGTAGAGTTTGAGGTGGCACCAGAGGCTAAGAATCAAGGAAAACTGGGGAGCTTTCTTCCCTTAACAGTTGAGACTGCAGGAGTGGGTAAGACCCTCAAAGCGGTGTCTTTAAAGAGAGAAGAGAACCTTGAGAAACATCTGCTTTCAGGGGTTTACAGGAATCAGAAGAAGCAGAGGAGAATGAAGAGAACTCGTATAATCCAGGGTAGGGATATAAAGAGAGGGATCAAGTTTTTGTTTGTTTTTAAATTTTTATTGGAGTATAGTTGATTTATAATGTTGTGTTAGTTTCTGCTTTACAGCAAAGTGAATCAGTTATACATATATTTATATATAAATAGTCACTCTCTTTTAGATTTTTTTCCCATATAGGCCATTATAGAATATTGAGTAGAGTTCCCTGTGCTATACATAGGTCCTTATTAGTTATCTATTTTATATATCATAGTGTGGACTGATGCTGAAGCTGAAACTCCAATCCTTTGGCTACCTGATGTGAAGAACTGACTCCTTGGAAAAGACCCTGATGCTGGGAAAGATTGAAGGCAAGAGAAGGGGACGACAGAGGATGAGATGTTTGGATGGCATCATTGACTCAATGCACATGAGTTTGCAGTTGGTGATGGACAAGGAGGCCTGGTGTGCTGCAGTCCATGCGGTCACAAAGAGTCAGACACGACTGAGCAACTGAACTGAACCGAACTCAGTCCAAAGTTTATTTTTTTAAAAAATCATCAAATGCCAGGGAAATCAGGAAGAATAAATATTGAGAGAAAGCTATCCCACTTGGTGATTAAGAATACATACTATTAAAGGGTAATTTTAGTGGCATATCAGAGAGCAATTACCTAAGATGTTGAGCTATGAGTAAGTCATGAGGAAGGGGAGACCACGAAAATTAATGACATAAAGAAAACTGCCACTCAAGTGAAGGAGAAGATTATTAAGATCAAAGGAACCTGTTTGATCATTATGATGGGAGTGGGAGGGGGTTGTTGGTTTTATTAAGGATGGGGACACCTGAGCACAGGCAGTTAAAGAACACAGTGAAGAGGGACAGGTGAGAGGAGGGAAGCACACTGTGGAATCCTTGACTCTGTAGGTGAGTTGAGATAGTTAGGTACATCCCATCCATAGTCTAGTCAAATATAATGGCTTAGTGCTAGCATTCAAGTATTCAACTTAAGGACATTTACAGTATATTACTGTAAAGAAAAAAAGTAAATGTGAAGTCCTGTCCTACTGTTTGTGAGCCCATGGACTGTAGCCTACCAGGCTCCTCTGTCCATGGGGTTTTCCAGGCAAGAGTACTGGAGTGGGTTGCAATTTCCTTCTCCAAAAGAACAGAAGTTTAATGAAAAAAAACTCCCCAAATATGATTGCGAAATAGACCACTGCCTTTCCTGCCTCTCTTTCTGGGTCTTCCTGTCTATCTTGATCTATTTCCCAGACAAGTGATTTGACAAGCCAAGTTAACTTCATATTGACCATGAAATTATTTCATACAGGCAGGTAAGTTAAGTAAAATGAGAACATTTTCAATACTGAATCCTAGGTCCTGAGAGAACAAGAGCTTTACATCAAATATGATACTAGAATGGGACTCATTTTGTGTTAAACTGATTTCTTATTTAAATAGTTCTTTATAAATTTATGTTTCCTCTGCTCACCATTTTGGCTGCTTCCCTTTATTGTGTGTGGTAGATTAAAGAGTAAATGTTTATCAGTCAAAGATATTGTCCTTGAAACAGCAAAAAACTTCAGGGGTAGAATGTGCCTATTAAACCTGCTTTACCATTTAACTTTTAACATAATTGGACCTATTCAAAGGGTTTTTTGTGAGTTCAATGAGATAGAGCTTTTCTTTCTACTGCTAACTGAAGAAATAAGAAAAATGCCACAGCATTTGATAGAGATTCAGCAAAATTAACATTTTTAAGGGAAACTCAAATGTTTTTTGTTAACATAAATGAATAAACTGAAAAAGCATGTCATTCCCTATAATTAATCACCTCTATCTGAAGTTGCTAACACACACGCACACACACACACTTCATACTGTCAGGTAGTGGTAAGGTCTATGAAGAAGATAAACAAGGCAGGTTAAAGAGATGACCTCACTGATACTATTTTAGATAGTGTGGTCAGTGAAGGACTAAGAAAGAAATATTTAGGGAAAGACTTGGATGAATCAAGGCTTCCCTGGTAGCTCAGCTGGTAAAGAATCTGCCTGCATGTGTGGGAGACCTGAGTTCAGTCCCTGGGTTGGGAAGGTCTCCTGGAGAAGGGAACGGCTACCCACTCCAGTATTCTGGCCTGGAGAATTCCATAGACAGAGGAGCCTGGCAGGCTGTAGCCCATGGCGTTGCAAAGAGTCAAACACAGCTGAGCGACTTTGACTTTTTCGATGAATCATACACAGCATTTCTTGAGCACTTACTATGTGTCAGACTTTTGTGCTAGGCTCTATATCACTGAATCTTTATCTTGATTTGCTTTACAAATGAGGAAACTGAGGCTCAGAGAAGATAAATAACTTGCTCAGTAACGTACACATTCTAGTAAGACTCACAAGCTCTGGCTGAGACTTGCTTTTCCCCTTGCTGCTATTAATATTACTGTTAACTTTAATATTAACATTAATATTAATGGATGAGTAATGGCCTGAAATTAATATTAACATTATTGTTAATATTAAAGAAGAGGCCCTGTTGGGTAGAGGGTTTTCCCTTATTCATTTTTAATGAATAGTACCTAGGTAAGAAGTGAATTTTACAGAATTCCAGTGTCCCTGTGCAATCTTGGGTACCATCTGCTTCTTGATTGGAGGCAACAGACACTTCACTGATACTAGTCAAATCCAGAAGGTAGCATCTCAGTAGACAAGAAAGGATGAGACCTCACGAGCCAGTGGAGGAGATGGCCTTTATTAGGGGAAAGGATCATGTATCCATGGTCGTGAAGGAAGGTGGATGTGTGTATTGGCATGGATGCAGGTGGCTGGTAGAGGTGGTGGTGGGGGCCTGCAGACACTTTCTTCTGGTGGCTTCTACTTCCTCAAAGAGTTAAAATAGGAAGGATGATTTTAAAATATCAGTAAAGTACAAATTGAGGTTTATTTCCTTTAGTGATAAGGTAATTCTCCCTAGTGTGAAGCACTTCACTTAACAGAAAACTACTGTAAGGGGAGATAGACTGGAAAAACATCAACTGCATTGCCAAGTGGTAAACAGCTAAGTAATACTAGTCTCAGTAAAGAAAGTGTGAGCCCAGAGAAGCAAGTAATATATTCTTCTTGAGTGACTTAAAGAAACTTTTAAAGAGTAAGGGAAATCTGAAGCAGCACTGGAAGGATCTAATGGTAATAGACAGACTCTGGCCTAAGTATTGACTTAGCCAAAAAGTTTGTTCAGTTTTAAGTGAAAAATAAGACACTTTTTTTTTTTTCATTTTCACCAAGAACTTTATTGAACAATGCATTCACTAACCAAATGAACTTCTCGGCCAACCCAATATTTCTATTTATACTGATCCTAAGAGAGGTAGGTATTATTCCTGCTCCCATGTTACAGGTCAAGGGACTGATGTACCCACTCACACAGCTTGTGTGTGCAGCATTGACACACACTTGCCTGGTCCGACTCCAGAGACTGCTCTCTCAATCATTTCCCCAATCTTAACTTTTCTAGATGAATTGTGCTCAGACGCTCAGTCATGTCTGACTCTTTGCAGTCACGTGGACTGTAGCCCACCAGGTTCCTCTGCCAGTGGGATTCTCCTGGCAACAATACTGGAGTGGGTTGCCATTTCCTCCTCCAGGGCAATCTTCCCAACCCAGGGATCGAACCTGCATCTCTTGTGTCTCCTGCATTGGCAGGCAGATTCTTCATCACTAGTACTATCACAAGTTAAGAATGGCCTTTTCAGTCTCCTGTTTGTCCCTCTGTGGTTGTTTATGCATTAGCTAACCATAGAATTTTACTGGAGATGGACATTTTGATTGAGTTCAACCAACTCTGCCAATTAGGGTTACCAAGGGAGCTCCTAGAAAATTCCGGGTCCCAGGCTATACCTTTGGGAATATTTAATTGGTCTCTATTAGGGCTCAGGGATCAGTGTTTTTAAGAATCATTCCCCAGAACTCAGAAAAGAGTTCTGAGGGGGTAGATTAAAGAATTTGATACTTGCAGTACCATCGCTTTGGCTGGTTAAGAATTTCCTCCCTTAAAGTGGAAATGCTCTAAGAGGTTGGAGCACCCTGTTAAGTCTCTAAAAAGATCTTAGTAGGAGTGATTTTATCAACTTCCCTTTCTCCTTGTGAGGCGATCTTCAGGAAGGGCCTACAGTAGAATCAAAGAAACCAAGGCTGACTAGAAAGTCAATGATTTGCTGTCAGTAAAATCACTTGATGTCAATTTGAATATTTGTCAATGTAATTTAATAATTGACTCCAAGACCAAGTCAGCTGCTAAAATGATCAAAAGGTAACTCTAAATAAATTTTAGGATCATACTTTGGTCAGTAAAATACAAAGATGGCCAGGCTATGAGCTTCGTGAAAGCAGGTGATCTGTCTTTATGTATCCACAGTACCTAGCATAGTATTACTACACTTAAAACCTAGCAGCCATTCATTACACACCTGTTGAATGAGTGAAATTCATCATCCATCTTCATCACTGTGAAATGATTTGCCCCAGAAGAGAGGCTTGATGACTGAGTCACAGTCTTTGCCACACTATTTTAAGACATTCTATAACTTGCTCCAATTTATTGATCCATTTCTGTATTCAGTGACATTTGGATTGTTCCCAAGTTTTCCTGTTTTAAAAACAATACAAAAAACATCTTCATATATATTTGCCTGTGCATTCACACAGCAGTCTTTCCAGAATATAGCCAAAAAAGTAGAATTGCTGGGTTGGTGGTATGTGCTTAGTAACCATTTGTACATTATCAACTAGGTTTCCAACTTTATACTACAATTAATACACAAAATGAAAAATATGAAGAGAAGATTATCAATTTGACTTAAACTATAAAAATTCTAAATAACAAAATAAACAGAGCTAATCAATGGCTTTCTAGTCAACCTTGGCTTCTTTGATTCTACTACCAGCCCTTCCTGAAGATCTACTCATGAGGAGAAAGGAAAGTTGATAAAATCACTCCCACTAAGATCTTTTTAGAGGTTAAATATGTGGCTCCAACTTCTTAGAGCATTTCCATTTTAAGGGAGAAAATTCTTAACCCAAAGTAATGGTACTACAAGTATTAAAATTCTTTTATCCCTCCTCAGAACTCTCCTTTCCTTTAAGTTGGTAATTCTCAGCCCCAGCTGCACATTAGAACCACCTTTTCACTTCTTTCCAGTGCAAGTAAAATATATAATAATAAACCCAAAGTTCTGAGTCCCCTTTTTGTAATCAGCTTATAAAATGGCTAAAAGAGACTACCACTCCGACTCCACCCCACCCCATTATGCCTGTCTTTGCCAGAGAAGATGTTTAGGAGAATATCCCCATCTCCAGATGGTTCTTCTGGGCAGCCTGGCTGATGGTAGTCAGGCTGAGATCCAGGAAAGAATGATCTAAGGCTGCAGGTGCTCCTTCTGCTGTTTTTTCCAAAGCAAACTTCCAGCCCTCGGTGGGTGGGGCAGAGCACAGGGCCTCCTGCAGCTGCTCCCTAGCACTCCTGCCTTTCCCTCCTGTTCACTCCCCCAAACCCTCACCGCCCGGCCCTGCCTAGGGACAGACTCCTTTTAGCAAACTGGACCATCAAACTTTCCTGGGCATAACTAATACAAGAGAATTTTCGCTAAAGCTCATCATGGATAGATTTGCTAATTCCTCCCTTTTTGAAGCATTCACTGTAAGATTTTTTCTGCTAACATGTAAATTCTGGCAATAATCAAATAACTCAGAGTGGAAGTCTCTGACCCTTTGCAGGGAATCCTCTGAACTCTCTATCTCCAAAAGTTTTAGCTTTTAAATATTCAAGAGATGTGAAATGCATACAGTGATGACCATGTGTAGTTTATGATGTAAATTCGACTTGAAATTTGGGCATGCCATGCTGAGAAAAAGGGGAAAAAAAGCTTGATTATTGCCATAGTTTACTTTCAGTTATGATGGAGTTCCCTTTCCAGAGGAAATTGTATGTTCCCATATATGATTGTATTTTAGATGGAATACCAATACCTATAGGTTTCCCTGGTGGCTCAAATGGTAGAATCTGCCTGCAGTGTTGGAGACCGGGGTTCGATCCTTGGGTTAGGAAGATCCCCTGGAGTAGGAAATGGTGACTCACTCCAGTATTGAGTGGAGAATTCTGTGGAGAGGGGAGCCTGTGGGTTTTCCATACTATTAAACTTTTGGCTGCACCAGGTCTTCTCTGCAACATGCAGGCTTTTTCTAGTTGCGGAGCATGGGCTTTAGAGTGTGAGGGCTCAGTAGTTGCCCTGTGGCATGTGAGGTCTTATTTCCCTGACCAGAGGTTGAACCTGCATCCTCTGTATTGCAGGGCAGATTCTTAACCACCAGATCACAAAGGAAGTCCCCCATTCGTGTTTTAAAAGGGTATTTCATAAAAAAATGGCGGACAGACCTTTTTAAATGTTAACAAGAACTTTAACGTCTTCTCTTCAATTCTATGAACTCAATTCCAACATTCACAGTTAGCAAAATAAATGTAATGGGGCTGTTTTGTTGTTGTTGTTGCTGTTTCTCTAAAGCATAAGATACATGCTGAAATGCACCTTTTCCACATAAAAGTTTCTTTTTCTTCAACATGATAGGAGTAAAGCTCCTAGCTTTTCCTGCCAGGGAAAACAAAAACTGTTGAAATGGCTACCCGACTTGTCCATCTTAATGGGCTCCAGGGACTTCCTAGCTTCTCACAGAGCAGGTCATTCAATTTGACTTTTCTCTCCCTGTCTTTTCTCTGAACTGACCTCTCTTCTTGTGCTGAACACAAAAGTCTAAAGTCAGCATTGCAGCTTCAGGCACCAGGTCACCTTGTTCTTCCTACAAAACCCTGAGTGGATTGTATTCATCTCTAAAGCCAGCACTGTCTGCTGCCATGTCTTCATTTGTTCTCAGTTCAGTTCAGTCGCTCAATCGTGTCTGACTCTTTGTGACCCCATGAATCGCAGCATGCCAGGCCTCCCTGTCCATCACCAACTCCCAGAGTTCACTCAGTCTCAAGTCCATCGAGTCACTGATGCCATCCAACCATCTCATCCTCTGTCGTCCCCTTCTCCTCCTGCCCCCAATCCCTCCCAGCATCAGGGTCTTTTCCAAGGAGTCGGTTCTTCCCATCAGATGGTCAAAAGATTGGAGTTTCAGCTTCAGCATCAGTCCTTCCAGTGAATATTCAGGATTGATTTCCTTTAGGATGGACTGGTTGGATCACCTTGCTGTCCAAGAGACTCTCAAGAGTCTTCTCCAACACCACAGTTCAAAAGCATAAATTCTTTGGTGCTCAGCCTTCTTTATAGTCCAACTCTCACATCCATACGTGACTACTGGAAAAACCATAGCCTTGACTAGACGGACCTTTGTTGGCAAAGTAATGTCTCTGTTTTTTTAATATGCTGTCTAGGTTGGTCATAACTTTCCTTCCAAGGAGTAAGCGTCTTTTAATTTCATGGCTGCAATAACCATCTGCAGTGATTTTGGAGCCCAGAAAAATAAAGTCTCTTACTGTTTCCATTGTTTCCCCATCTATTTGCCATGAAGTGATGGGTCCAGATGCCATGATCTTAGTTTTCTGAATGTTGAGTTATAAGTCAGCTTTTCACTCTCCTCTTTCACTTTCATCAAGAGGCTTTTTAGCTCTTTGCTTTCTGCCATAAGGATGGTATCATCTGCATATCTGAGGTTATTGATATTTCTCCCAGCAATCTTGATTCCAGCTTGTGCTTCATCCAGCCTGGCATTTCTCATGATGTACTCTGCATAGAAGTTAAATAAGCAGGGTGACAATATACAGCCTTGACATACTCCTTTCCCAATTTGGAACCAGTCTGTTGTTCCATGTCCAGGTCTAATTGTTGCTTCTTGACCTGCATACAGATTTCTCAGGAGCCAGGTCAGTTGGTCTGGTAGTCTCATCTCTTGAAGAATTTTCCACAATTTGTTGTGGTCCACACAGTCAAAGCCTTTAGCATCGTCAATAAAGCAGAAATAGATGTTTTTCTGGAACTCTCTTGCTTTTTCAATGATCCAATGGATGTTGGCAATTTGCTGTCTGAGTTTTCCAAATTTGCTGGCATATTGACTGCAGCACTTTCACAGCATCATCTTTTAGGATTTGAAATAGCTCAGCTGGAAAATTTACTGAATACTTGCCTCATTTTAAGTGTTTTATGTGCACTGTGTCATGTGATTCTCTCCAGCGCTGTGCAACAGGTATTTCACCCCAGTTAGGCCACAGGACTGGAAAAGGTCAGTTTTCATTCCAATCGCAAAGAAAGGCAATGCCAAAGAATGCTCATACTACTGCACAATTGCACTCATCTCACACTCTAGCAAAGTAGTGTTCAAAATTCTCCAAGCTAGGTTTCAACAGTACATGAACTTAGAACTTCCAGATATTCAAGCTGGATTTAGAAAAGGCAGAGGAACCAAAGAGCAAATTACCAATGTATGTTGGATCATCGAAAAACCAAGAGAGTTCCAGAAAAACATCTGCTTCATTGACTACTCTAAAGCCTTTGACTGTGTGGACCACAACAAACTGTGGAAAATTCTTCAAGAGATGAGACTACCAGACCAACTGACCTGGCTCCTGAGAAATCTGTATGCAGGTCAAGAAGCAACAATTAGACCTGGACATGGAACAACAGACTGGTTCCAAATTGGGAAAGGAGTATGTCAAGGCTGTATATTGTCACCTTGCTTATTTAACTTATATGCAGAGTACATCAAGAGAAATGCCAAGCTGGATGAAGCACAAACTGGAATCAAGATTGCCGGGAGAAATATCAATAACCTCAGATATACAGATGACACCACCCTTATGGCAGAGTGAAGAGGAACTAAAGAGCCTCTTGATGAAAGTCAAACAGGAGAGTGAAAAAGTTGGCTTAAAGTTCAACATTCAGAAAACTAGGATCATGGCATCTGGACCCATCACTTCATGGCAAATAGATGGGGAAACAATGGAGAAACAGTAAGAGACTTTATTTTGGGGGGCTCCAAAATCACTGCGGATGGTGACTGCAGCCATGAAATTAAAAGATGCTTGTTCCTTGGAAGAAAAGCTATGACAAACCTAGACAGCATATTAAAAAGTGGAGACATTACTTTGCTTACAAAAGTCTGTATAGTCAAAAGTATGGGTTTACCAGTGGTCATGTTTGGATGTGAGAGTTGGACAGTAAAGAAGGCTGAGCACCAAAGAATTGATGCTTTTGAACTGTGGTGTTGGAGAAGACTCTTGAAAGTCCTGTGGACTGCAAGAAGATCAAACCAGTCAATCCTAAAGGAAATCAATCCTAATATTCATTGGAAGGACCAATGCTGAAGCTGAAGCTCCAGTACTTTGGCCACCTGATGCAACGAGTTGACTCATTGGAAAAGACCTTGATTCTGGGAAAAACTGAAGGCAGGAGGAGGAGGGGTTGACAGAGGATGAGATGGTTGGACGGCTGACTTGATGAATTTGAGTTTGAGCAAGCTCAGGGCATTGTTGATGGACAGGGAGGCCTGGCATGCTGCAGCCCATGCGGTCACAAAGAGTTGAACACGACTGAGAGACTGAACTGAAACTTGAATCTAAAGACAGATAGAGAGAAACTGAGGCAGGAGATAGATGGGCCCCAGGCTGAGAAGCTGGAGTTTGTACCCCATGGACACAAACTCCAAAATAGCAGGAGTGAGTGAGAAGCTAAGCCCTGCCCAGAAAAAAAGACCTCATATTCTTCATTCCCAAAGTCAAGGAGACCTTCCCGACTATATATGTGCAGAAAGTTTCTTTGGAGGTCAAAAAGTGAGGGGCATCACCTCATAGTCAGTGATGTCAACCTACCCACAGGCCTCTTCACTAGAATTCACCATGGCTAAGAGCTGTGTGCACACATGGCAGGACCCTGAGATACACCAAATACAGACTCAGAACCAGACAAAGCAAGATGACTCGCCAAAAGAAACCTGGAAAAAAATGCCCCATAAAGTGATTCAAACTGCAAGTAGGCCATGATTCTCTCTGAGCCTGACTATGCGTCTATCCACACATACTGTACTCTTTTTCCTTCTGGTAAACACTTTACTTATTTTACTACTTACTGTCTCGATGTGGAAATTCCTTCCTACACAGCTGATGGGCCAGGGCCTTATCACTGGCTGCCGGTTCCCGGCGAGGGCAGGAATTAGTTGTTGGGATTCAGCACTCACCACCTCTGCCTGACTTCAGTCTCTGGCTGGGAACTGAAACCCTGCTTCAAGCTGCTGCAGGCCAAAGACACCTGAGATCAAAACTGAAGCGTCAGAGGCTTAAGTAACTTTTCAAGAGTCAGGCAAGTGGCAGAAAAGAGGACTCAAAGCTGGGGGAGCTGGCTTCAGACTTGGGCCCTCCCAATACTCCTGGGCTACTACTGTCTGCATCTTCCATCCATGCACTGCTGAACCCCACCTCCAGAAGAGCAGATCTCCTCTGGCTTATTTCAAGGGCCTCGAGCAATGCGTGACATGTAATGAACACAGAACCAATATTTCTTACCTGAATATATCTCTTCTGTTAATTTTTTCTTTCACTTATTCATTCGTTCAATCAAAAAATGTTGATTAAGCCCCCAACTCCAGGCCTTATTCCACACACTCAAGAAACAATCATGAACAAAGTGTCTCCCCTGAGGAAGATCACATTTGGGCGACCTTGGTGGCTCAGTAGTAAACAATCTGCCTGCCAATGCAAGAGACACAGGTTTGAGTCTTGGTCTGGGAAGATCCCACATGTCACAGAGCAACTAAGCCCATGCACCACAGACACTGAGCCTGGGAACTGCAACTACTGAGCCCATGTGCCAAACTACTGAAGCCTGAGCTCCCTAGAGCCTGTGTTCCACAACAATAGAAGCTACTGCAATGAGAAGCTTGCACACTGAGATGAGAGAGTAGCCCGCCTCTCCAAACTAAAAATAGCCCACACAGCAATGAAGACGCAGCACAGCCAAAAATCAACAAATAGATACAATTATTGAAAAAAAAAGAAGACAGCATTTATTTATTTATTTATTTATTTTTTTGGTCTTTCTGGGTCATTGTGGCACACGGGCTTCTCTCTAGTTGCAGCACAGGGCTTAGTTGCTCCAAGGCATACAGGATTTCAGTTTCCCAACCAGGGATCAAACCCATACCCCTTGTCTTAGAAGGTGGATTCTTAACCACTGGACCACCAGTCAAGTCCCAAGATTACATTCTTGACAGAGAAGACTGACTAATAAATAGTTACTATCAGGTAAGGAGTTGTTGTGAAGAGAGCATGGGAGAGAGGCTAGAAAATGACAGAAGAGTGCTACTTTTGCAAAGGTAGGTGTGGAAGGCTTGTCTAAGAGGCAGACACTTGTGCAGAAACCTGAAGGAGGGAAAGAAGTGAGTTATTTGCTTCTCTAGGTGAAGAGGGCCAAAGAGAAGAAAGAGCAGGTGCAAAGGCCATGAGGTGGGAGCATGTTGGGTGTGTTCCAGGGGCAATCGGGGGCTGGTGTGGATGGTTCTAGTGAACAAAGAGGAAGGGAATAAGACAGATAGTCAGAGAAGTGAAGGAAGGGACAGACTTACAGGCCATGGAGAGAACTTTAGCCTTTACACTGAGTGAAATGGGAAATTAATAGATGATTTTAACAGAGAATTGATGGGATTTACTTCTTTAATAAAAGAATCTCCCTGTGGGAGAACTGTAAGAGGGCATGCGTGGAAGCAGATGGAGACGTCAGGGGCGAGACCAATAGTCCTGGCCAGAGGTAAATAGTAGGTTAGACCAGCATAGTAGTGATGGGGGTGATGAGAAATGCCTAAATTCTAAATATCTTTCAAACATGGTATGATTTGCTGATGGAGTGAACATGGGAAATGTAAGGAAGAGGAACAGCCCTAAGGTTTTAGACGTTTGAAGGAGGGCATTTACTGAATTGGGAAGGCTCTGTGAGAACTAGGGTTAGGATTGGAGGAAAATCAAGAACTTGGATTTTGAACATTTTTCTCGCCATCTCAGACTGCTTTGTATGGTAAGAGTATTCAATAACGATTATGTAAAACAACAACTCTGAGGACCGTGAGGTCTAGGGGCCCTGAGGCCCTCGAGAATGTAAAGATGATAAAAATGACCTTCATCAGGCAAAGTGCCCCAGAAATTAAAAATTATGCAAATTAGATGGTATATTTGAGATGAATCCTTCTCAATTAGTAGATGTTGTTTTAAAAGTTTTCAACAATAAGGAACAAGAACAGAAGCAAGGGGATGCAAAATGGAATACAGCTTTTCTGGCAGCAGCCTTGAAAGCAAGTAACCTAAAGGAAGGCTCACAGGTGGCTCAGTGGCAAAGAACCTGCCATCAATGCAGGAGACGCGGGTTCAGTCCCTGGGGCGGGAAGATCAGCTGGAGAAGGAAATGGCAACCCATGCCAGTATTCTTGCCTGGGAAATCCCATGGAGAGAGGAGCCTGGCAGGCTACAGTTCATGGGGTCGTAAGTCGGACATGACTGAGTACGCAAGACAGCAACTCAGAGACCCTAAAATCTAAACACCCTTAGGGTATGCCAAGCAGGCACCTAACTGTATGACATGGCCAAGTATAAAACAGCAAAGCAGTGGTGAGGCCAGTGAACTGGAGTGCATGCACGACCACAGGCAGTGACAGAAAATAAAAAGTTGTGCTGGCCCGTGTTACCCTTGACTTTGAGTTTGCAAATCCCTAAAATGATCAGACATCATTGGCTTTCATCCACATCATTCGTAGTTAATACTGATATGTACCTTTTGTCAAACTGGGCACATAGCTGAATTTTGTATGATAGAAACTGCACATCCTGCTTTCATTCATCAACGAGTGTTGTTATCCTTACAACAAATATTTGTTTAACCCTCACTCTGTCAGTCACAGTTCTAGAAAAGACATGACAGCAAATGGATAGTGCTAAATAACACTTCAGACTATGTTACTGCCTCAGATAGTCAGAGATAACCACTGACAATCTCAGCTATGGAAAAAAAAAACCAAAACGCTGTACAACTGAAACAAAGCACTGCAAACTATACTCCAGTAAAAAAAAAAAAAAAACCTAGAAGAAAATATAAAGACACTAAAAGGATTCTGAGTGGTTAAATAGATGTTTGAAGTTGGGCATTCGTGCATCGATGTTTATATGCTTAATTCAGAAGACATTTTTTTCAGGACCCCATTCTTACTTTACACAAGATTTTAACAAACCTAAACATCTGTTTTTGTAGCCCCAAACAGACAAATCAGATGTAAGTAGATGACAAGGGAGGAGCAGTAACAGAGGTGGTCACACAGAGAAGGGTTAGACGCAGTAAGAAATGCCAGTGCACTGCCGAGGGAGAAAACACAAAATTTAAATAAACACAATTAAAAAACAACTGTGTAAGTCTGGGTAGACTTCATATTTTTTGTATGGACAAGAAGTCTGTTAAAGCTTAATACACCTAAAGGCCTCACTATTTTAAAGCACAATACAGTCAGGAGTGATCATTTAGTTAAGGTTTATATTAAACTCAAAATTAAAAGATGCTTGTTCCTTGGAAGAAAAGCTATGACAAACCTAGACAGCATATTAAAAAACAGAGACATTAGTTTGCCTACAAAGGTCTGTACAGTCAAGGGTATGGTTTTACCAGTAGTCATGAACAGATTGAGAGCTGCACCATAAAGAAGGCTGAGTGCTGAAGAACTGATGCTTTTAAATCGTTGTGGTGCTGTGTTATGGTCTTCTTGACAGACCAGAACCTGGGGACAGGAGTTGATGAAAAGAAGGCGAAGAAGAGGAGGATGTGGGGGACCCAAGTCTTTAGTGGAACAAGGGTGCTTTATTCATGGCAGTGTGTGTTTATATATTGTAATACAAGGAAGTGAAGAAGTGAAGTCACTCAGTCGTGTCTGACTCTTTGCAGCCCTTTGGACTGTAGCCCACCAGGCGCTTTAGGCAAAAAATAAAGTTAAGTAAAAAACACCAAAACCAGACGCATAACAACAGTAACTAAGGGAATAAGAATCGTCACAGGGCCATAGCAAGAGTAACTAGGGGAAGAACAATCGTCATGCGGCCAGAAGACTATGTATTGGAAATAAGAACATGACTAAGTAGTTTTACAGAAAAGTAAAAGGTTAAGAGAGTTCCAGAAAAACATCTATTTCTGCTTTATTGACTATGCCAAAGCCTTTGACTGTGTGGATCACAATAAACTGTTGAAAATTCTGAAAGAAATGAGCATACCAGACCGCCTGACCAGCCTCTTGAGAAACCTATATGCAGGTAAGGAAGCAACAGACTGGTTCCAAATAGAAAAAGGAGTATGTCAAGGCTGTATATTGTCACCCTGCTTATTTAACTTCTATGCAGAGTACATCATGAGAAATGCCAGGCTGGATGAAACACAAGCTGGAATCAAGATTGCCAGGAGAAATATCAATAACCTCAGATATGCAGATGACACCACCCTTATGGCAGAAAGCGAAGAGGAATTAAAGAGCCTCTTGATGAAAGTGAAAGAGGAGAGTGAAAAAGTTGGCTTCAAGCTCAACATTCAGAAAACAAAGATCATGGCATCTGGTCCCATCACTTCATGGGAAATTGATGGAGAAACAGTGGAAACAGTGGAAGACTTTATTTTTGGGGGCTCCAAAATCACTGCAGATGGTGACTACAGCCACAAAATTAAAAGATGCTTACTCCTTGGAAGGAAAGTTATGACCAACCTAGATAGCATATTGAAAAGCAGAGACATTACTTTGCCAACAAAGTTCCGTCTAGTCAAGGCTATGGTTTTTCCAGTGGTTATGTATGGATGTGAGAGTTGGACTGTGAAGAAGGCTGAGCACTGAAGAATTGATGCTTTTGAACTGTGGTGTTGGAGAAGACTCTCGAGGGTCCCTTGGACTGCAAGGAGATCCAACCAGTCCATTCTGAAGGAGATCAGTCCTGCGTGTTCATTGGAAGGACTGATGCTGAAGCTGAAGCTCCAATACTTTGGCCACCTCATGCAAAGAGTTGACTCCTTGGAAAAGACCCTGATGCTGGGAGGGATTGGGGGCAGGAGGAGAAGGGGATGACAGAGGATGAGATAGCTGGATGGCATCACAAACTTGATGGACATGAGTTTGGGTAAACTCCAGGAGTTGGTGATGGACAGGGAGGCCTGGCGTGCTGTGATTCTTGGGGTCACAAAGAGTCGGACATGACTGAGTGACTGAACTGAACTGAACTGAACTGAACTGAAAAGGTTACTGAAAGGAATCCATGTATGCGTTCTGCCTCATGATCTCAGTCTTGAAAACTGTGTGCAGCTTTGCTCCTTCCTGTTTTCCAGAAACTGATAAAGAACAGAGGTCCCTTGAGAAACAGAAAACAACATATAAGATTCCTTAAAATTAAACGTTCCCTGAAAGTGCTGGAGAACTTCGAGAGTCCCTTGAATTGCAAGATCAAACTAGTCAACCCTAAAGGAAAACAACCCTTAGTTGGAAGGACTGATGCTGAAGCTCCAATACTTTGGCCACATGATGTGAAGAGAGAACTCATTAGAAAAGACCCTGATGCTGGGAAAGACTGAAGGCAGAAGGAGAAGATGAGATGGTTGGATGGCCTCATGGACTCAATGGACATGAGTTTGAGCAAACTCTGGGAGATGGTGAAGGACAGGGAAGACTGGTGTGCTGCAGTCCATGGGGTCGCAAAGAGTTAGACATGACTTAGTGACTGAATCACAACATTAAACTCACACTCTGCCTCAAAAAATTAGGAATCATACAATCCACGTAAAAGATTTCTCTGGAAATACTGAATGCACACACTTAGAAGGATTTGTTTCAGGTATCTGGAAAATCTATCAAAGTGAAATACCTCATTCTCCAATAATGCTGGGTTTCTGCCCTGATCCATTCCTTCGGCCACATACATGGTGAACAGACACTACAAACACACCCCAGACATGCTTTGCTATTTTCAGCAACTGCCTAGACCCTCTCCCATCACTTGCCCCTTTTGTCCCATCCAATTCCATTCCAGAGTGCAGCCAGCCTCTGTTCCAAAGCGCTGGCCTGCCTTTGGCTGCCTGCACTCAGAAGTGGACCTAATGACAAAATTTAGCTTCCCTGAATCCAACCTTTGGAATTTCCTGGGAAATGGCTGCCTGTATACGCATCAGGTATCCATGAGTTCTCACTGGGCCTTTGCACCTGAGAGCCCACCCTAGCTTTAGCCCAAACTTGACCTGTACTTGAATTGGCTTCCCTCAGAGGTCACCATGACTGTTCTTATATTCAGCATGAACTGAAAGATACCGTTCACATATGAAAAGGACACAACCAGCACAACGTCAATAAGGATGCAATTTGAGTTGTTCCTGAGTCAGTGATTTTTCTTTTTAGAAGTGGTTAACTCATAGAATCATAAATCTTCGATGTTGTTGTTCAGTCGCTAAGTTGTGTCTGACCCTTTGTGATGTGATCCCATGAACTGCAGCACACCAGGCTTTCCTGTCCTTCACTGTCTCCCGGAGTTTCCTCAAACTCACGTCTCAAACTCATAAATCTTAAGACTTAAATTATCCTTAAAGTTTGCTATCAATCTTAATCTGAATACTGTCTACAAAACTACCAAACTCAGTTTACATGGGATTCCCTGGTCTTCAGAAATTTTCATTCACAAAATAGAAAGCAAGGAAGAGGTACTCAGTCCATAGCTGTGACCCAGACCAAAGCTATAGGGGAAAAAAAGAGTTAATGTAAGGATAAACCAGTGACCTTGGCTTGTTTAAAGTAGAAAAAAGAGCTATCTAGCCACAGTTAGAGAGTCTGTGAAAAACCCAAACATATCCACTAAGTTTTACAAGTTTTTAATAATGTTAATTTTTGTATAAGGTAAAGGAGGATTAAATGACCATTATTTGCGTTATTCAGATGTTCTTTAATTTAAAACTAAATTACATTTAACCACATGGCCTGGGTTTCAAAACACATAAAGACCACAAACTCACTTTTATAAAACAAGTTATGTATATAGCACAGGGAACTCTACTCAATACACTGAAATAGACTATATAGGAAAATAATCTAAAAAAAAGAGTGGATATATGTATATGTAAATGATTCAGTTTGCTGTATAACTGACACTAATACAACATTGTAAATCAACCACACTCCAATAAAAATTTAAAATAAAATAAAAGTAAAAAATTTTAAAAAGAAATAAAGCAAGTTATCTATAACCTCTGACTGAAGGCAAATAAAATGGCAAACATCCCAGCATCCACACATTGCCCTTGCAATGAAACTTTTATTCTACTATTAATTTCAGGTGCTATGGAAAAACTGAGTTCTGTAGACCAAAAGTAAATATGTAATAGCATTACAATAGCCACAAAAGATCTGAGTGTTGGGCACATACATATGCACGCGCACACACACACCCCCAGAACAAGAGTGCTGATGGACATATCCTTGCAGCTAAGCTGGTTTCATTTACACTGGTCCTCATTTTTTCCTAGCCAGCTGAGCGTAATGTTAGCATGAGGAGCTCTTTGAATAATAACATATCGGATTTTACAGTAACTCTCAACCAATAGCTTTCAAAGCTGCCTGGCTCTAATTTTCAACTTTCAGGTCCCTGAACCATCACACCTTTGCGGCACAACTTAGTAATACAAAGTATCAAAATAATGTGACTTGAGTAATAATAAAGAACAAAATGAGCATTCTGGTCCAAGCATCACCATTCACATTCCTACTACTGGGAACCCCACTTAGGTCTTTGTTTCTATACTGATAATATTAGGGAAGTCACTGAACAATTTCTGTGAAATGGACCCCATAGTCTGGTCTGCTGTCTCTGGGGGATTCTAGAGCCTTCTCTGCTTCTTCCAGGTCAGATCTCTTCAGCTCCTGTTATTCTTTTAAACCCACTCTTTTCAGACCTCTATGCTTACTCCTTAACCTCCCATCATCATTTGAGCAGTGAACTTTGTCCAGAAAGACTTTTTCTGCCTGATGGCTGCCAGAGTGCTGCCTGGTCCTTGGTCTCACCACCAAGACAGGCCCAGGTGATGGCCCAGAGAAATTAAGCCTGGGTAGTGACCCTGTCTCCCTCTAGTGGTGGCCTCCAACGGCTTGAGCTGTGTACAAACTCGTTTCTAAAGTTACAGTCTGTGGATTTAAAACTAATATTTCAGTCCTCTTTACAAATTGGTTATTCTAAGTGCTGGTTAGAGAGGTGTGTTAAATTTGTTAAAATTAATAGACCTGAATACTCATGATATTTTTTTTACATATGCTCCAACAATTAAAAAATTTATACAATTTTTAAAGGACTACTTTCCATTTCTAGTCATTTCAAAGTATTGGCTATATTCCCCATTTTGTACAATACATCCTTGAGCCTATCTTATACCTAAAGTTTGTACCTCCCTCTCCCTCACCCCTATATTGCCCTCCCCCACTGGTGATCACTAGTTTGTTCTCTATGTCTATGAGTTTGCTTCTTTTTTGTTATATTAATTAATTTGTTGTATTTTTTAGCTTCCATAGATAAATAATGTCATATAGTATTTGTTTTTTCTGTTTGACTTAATTCACTTAGTGTAAGGCTGTCCAAATCCAACCATTTTGCTGCAAATGGCAAAAGTTTGTTCCTTTCTATGGCTGAGTAATATTCTTATGTGTATGTGTGTGCGTGCATATGCACGTGTGTGCACGGACATGCATTTCACATCTTCTTATCCATTCGTCTGTTGATGGACACTTAGGTTGCTTCCGCATCTTGACTACTGTAAATAATGCTGCTATCAACACTGGGGTGCAGTCAACAAATATTTTTAAGTTAAGTGAACAGACTATGATTTTTAAATGCTGTCATGTCAATAATATTTTCCCCTAATGAAAACAAGTAAAACTCAACTTCCAGAAGAGCAGGAATTATAACAAGATTCATGTTCTGTGAATGTGTATTAAGTACCATTTGATCAATATAGCTAGTGATTCTCCAGGCTGAATTTCCTAACAGCAGTTATTGGAACCTAAGAGCTTTGTCCTTCCCCACTAAAAGTGAACATTTTGGTTAAAGGATAGAATACAACAGAGATTAGAAACATTGTTCTATAGTTCTCTAGTTTTTAAACATGCACTGCACTGTGTCACTATTTCTCCCTGTTTATTCCCAGGCTAAGAGTTCTATGCAGATGGTAGAACTTTCAACAGAATAATCATAAAAAAATTGCTCCCACCCAACCCAAAACCTCAAAAATATTCTCAATGAGCTTGAACATCCCTTGAGAACACATCAAACAATGGCCTTTCTTGATTAAAGAGATTTGTTGTATGATTCTTTTAAAGGAGGCCTTTAAATTCAGTCATTTGAGAAAATGTTTGATGGAGTTTTGCACTCAATTTATAGAATAGCAGTAAATCTGTAAGTCTAGTAAAGAACTGTAAGCCTAGTAAAGAACATTCTGCAATTTAAAAAAAAAAAGTATCTATTCCACAGAACCCAAATCCTGTGCCCAGAAAACACCCTCATGCTATCTTTTTTCCTTTTTCTGAACTGATACTACAAAGGGAATTTTACATGCTAACGAGAGGGTCAGATGAAATCTCTTTGGCAGTGGAATCTATCCTTTTCAAGGGCCAGATTCTTTCTCTGTAACTACTGCTTATAACTGACAATAGCTTATTGTTCAACTTCTTGTTGAGTGATGGTGATGTGCCTGAGAAAGGCATTTGTGGAGGGAGGGAGGGACCGCGGGAAGGAGGTGTGTTCTTTTTTCTTTCTTTCTTTTTTTAAAGTGAAATAGCTTTGAAAAACTCTAAGTGCAGACAGTGTTGTTAAAAGGAGCAGTTCCAACTCTCATGATGACTTTTTCCCTCAAAGAACTGTGTACAAGCAATCATTAATCAGTGCTTTCCACGGGTCATTCTATGTCACAGAGAAATGTTAGTGCCTTGAATGTCCTTCAGGAGCTGGGGAGAAAAACAACCTAGAAAAAAGCACTGGAGAGAATCGCACTTTATAAATTTCAATTAGTAAAAATATTTTTTTGGAAAGAGACCCTCTCATATCACACACAGTTCATTCAATTAAGTTTTCCACATTCTTTCTGAAATTGTGGATAATTTCTCTCATTTGGAATCATGAAATGACAGATGCTTCATAAATTATCTAAATGTGTGTATGTTTATTTCACAGTGCATATGGTAATAACTATGTTTTGTTGCATATATTCATGAACATGAATTAAATTAACTCGGGGAAAACATCTTGCTTGCAGCCAATTCTTGTCTTTAAAAAGTAAGGGATGTTATAAAAGGTAAAATTCAAATGTAACGATTGAATTGCTTATATTATTTTTGTTTTAGACAGCCAGTTTTGATAAAACTTGGACTGCAAGGAGATCAAACCAGTTAATCCTAAAGGAAATCAATCCTGAATATTCATTGGAAGGACTGATGTTGAAGCTGAAGCTTCAGTCCTTTGGCCACCTGGTGGGAAGAGCCGACTCAGTGGAAAAGACCCTGATGCCAGGAAAGATTGAGGGCAGGAGGAGAAGGGGACAACAGAGGATGAGACGGTTGGATGCCATCACTGACTCAATGGACATGAGTTTGAGCAAGCTCCGGGAGATAGTGGAGGACAGGGAAACCTGGTTTGCTGCAGTCCAGGGGGTCACAAAGAGTTGGACATGACTGAGCAACTGAACAACAAGCCAGTTTTGATAAAAACTAATTTTAAGTTTTTGTAATCCCCCAATTTAAAATTTTTGTCTATGGCTTAGAATCCACAAATAATATTTTTATTTTTGTTTAGTCATTAAAATCTAATGTTCTAAAACAGGCATCTGGAGACCAGTTTCTAGCTCTGTCACACCTAGTCATAAGAACTTCATTATGATTTTAACAATGCAAGCTATAGGTTCTTCACGCACAAAGACTGAAGCTTCTTCCAAACACTAAAGTTGCACAATTCTGAAAAATTGCTCCTCTTCCCATATCCCCCTGTGCCAAGATGTTTAAGCACCAATTGCCGTAACCTGGCTGAGAAGGTGATGGCACCCCACTCCAGTACTCTTGCCTGGAGAATCCCATGGACAGAGGAGCCTGGTAGGCTGCAGTCCATGGGGTTGCTAAGAGTCGGACATGACTGAATGACTCCACTTTCACTTTTCACTTTCATGCATTGGAGAAGGAAATGGCAACCCACTCCAGTGTTCTTGCCTGGAGAATCCCAAGGACAGAGGAGCCTGCTGGGCTGTGCCGTCTATGGGGTCGCACAGAGTCGGACACGACTGAAGCGACTTAGCAGCAGCAGCAGCAGCTGTAACCTGGGCAATGTTACTTTACCTGTCAAGAGGAAAATTGCAGATGTGATCAAAGTTAAAAATCTTGAAATGAGATTATCCTAGGTTATCTAGGTGGGCCTAACATAGTCGCAAAGTTCCTTTAAAAAGGGATACAGGAGGAGTCAGAGTCAGAGTAGGCTTTGTGATGAAGAAGGCAAAGATCTGATTTTGTGGCCCCAAGCTAAGGAATACCAGCCCCTTCCAGAACCTGGAAGAGCCAAGGAATGGATTTTTCCCTTGAGCCTCAAGAAGGAACCAGTCCTGCCAACACCTTGGCTTAGCTCAGTGAGACTGATTTCAGACATCTGGCCTCCAGAACTGTAGGAGAATACATTTGCGTTGTTTTAAGCCACTAAGTTAGTGATAATTTGTCACAGCAGCTGTAGGAAATGAATGCTCCATATTAGGGAGAAGGACTTCTCATTGGTGCTGTGAGGAACTCTGTAGACCTTCTCCTCAGTTAAAAAAATCATACCTAATGAAAATTATACAAGCAACAATCATCTAAAGCCTCTGAAAATTGTTCTAAGGATATACAGAAAATGGAGAAATAGTTATTTAAGAAAATCTACTAAATCTCATGAAGAATATCAAGCCTTCGGCATTCAAGTTACAACTTCCTACCTGTCCCCCAGTTCAGTGCAATGGAGGATCTATTCTGGGTGGGTGTGGCCAAGAAGGACGTTGTTTTTCTTTCTTCAGACTGGTCTAATCAGGAAAAATCAGGCAAGAGTATTTTAAAAAGGCATTCCAATTGGAAAGAAAGAAGTAAAACTATCTCTATTTGCAAATAACATGATCCTGTATACAGAAAATACTAAGGAATCTACTAAAAACCTGTTAGAACTATTAAATGAGTTCAGTGAAGTGGCAGAGTACATGGTCAATATATGTAAATCAATTGTATTTCTATCCAGTAGTACTTAACAATTGTAATTCTATCCATCAGCAATATATAATCCAAAATCAAAATTAAGAAAACAGTTCTATTTACAGTGGTAACAAAAAGAATAAAATACTTATGAATAAATTTAGCAAAAGAAATTAAAAACGTGTACTCAGAAAACTAAAAAAAAAGAAAGAAAGAAAANAACTAAACATTGCTGAAAGAAAGATCTAAAAAATGAAAGAGGAAGACATTTTATGCTCATGGAGTGGAAGATTCAATATTGTTAAGATGACAGTACTCACCAAATTCATCTACAGATTCAATGCAATCTTATGAAAATCCTATCTACCTTTTTTTTGCAGAGATTGGGAAGTTGACCTTAAAATTTACATTAAATACAACCTGTATTCATACAAAGAATATATAAAGAACTCTCGCAACTCAACAATGAAAAGGCAAATAATCCAGTTTTACAATGGGCAAAGTATTTGAAAAGACACTTCTCTTTTAAACCTCTTTTTTGTTGGTTTTTGGCTGTGCTGTGTGTCATGAGGAATCTTAGTACCCTGACCAGTGATCAAATCTATGCTCTCTGCACTGGATGTGCAGAGCCTTAATCACTGGACCATCAGGGAAGTCCCTGAACAGACATTTATCCAAAGACAATATATAAATAGCCATCGAGCATATGAAAAGATGCTCAACATCATTAGTCATCAGAGAAATAAAGATCAAATCCATGATGAGATACCATTTCACACACTAGGATGGCTTTAATAAAAAGAGACAACAATAAGTGTTGGAAAGTATGTGGACAAATTGTAAGCCACATGCATTTTTTGCAAGAATGTAAAATGGTGCTGCTACTTTGGAAAAAGGCAGTTTCTGAAAGTGTTAAATATAGAGTTACCTTATGACTCATCAATTCCATTCCTAGATATATACCCAAGAGATATAAAAACATATATCCACACAAAACTTGTACATATATATCTATAGAAACATTGTTCATATAACCAAAAAATGGAAACAATCCAAACGTCCATCAACTGATGAATGAATAAACAAAATGTAGTGCATCCATTCAATGGAATATTATTGAGCAATTCAAAGAAATTAAGGACTGATGCATGCTACAATACAGATGAACCTTAAAACATTATGCGAAGTGAAAGAAGCCAGCCACAAAGACCACAAATTATAAGCTTCCTTTATATGGAATAACCAGGATATGACAATCTGTAGGAATAGAAGATAGGTTAGTGGTTGATCCAAGCTGCGGGACAAGGGAGGGGAATGAGAAGTAACCTCTGATGGGTATAGGGCTTCTTTTGGGGGTGACTGAATGTTTTTTTAATTTGAAGTGTATTTTAGTTTTCTGTTCATTTACTCATACTGCAAACATTTAAGGGATACCAGGAAGTGCTCAGTACTGAAAAGTTGAACAAAAAATACTTTCTGCACTGACTACTGAGCCTGACATATACTATGTGCTCAAAAATAAGTTTTGAATGGATTAATAGATGCATAGAATAGGTCTGGTAAGTAGAAGTGTTCTGTTTGCATTTATTTTTATAAAACTTTATTAAAGTATCAGAAATGGAATTTTACCAAGAATAGGTAACAAATCCTAATTTCCTTTCTTTTACAAGTTAGGTATTATAATCTAGTAGGCTGACTGCAAAAACAAATAGCAATAACAAAATTATTGGCCAATATAGTAAGCTAGGTACAACGGAAATGTTCTGGGGCTTATTGTCAGGAAAAAAATGGGTTCAAATAATTGTCTCTGGCACTTACTACCAATGTGACCTAACACAAATTATTTAAGTCTTAGTTACCTCATCAATTAAAGGGGAATAATAATAATAATATAGTCCCTAGCTGGCAAGGTTATTATTATAGGCATATTTCAGAGATACTGTGAGTTTGGTTCCAGACCACCACAATAAAGGGAATATCACAATAGAGTGACTCATAAGATGTTTGATTTCCCAGTGCATATAAAAGTTCCATTTACCCTGAACGTGTTCAATAAACTTGAAAAAAGTATACACACCTTAATTTTTAAAATATTTTATTGTTAAAAAAATGCTAACTATCATCTGAGCCTTCAGCAAATTGTAATCTTTTCGATGGTGGAGGATCTTGCCAGGATTTTAAGGGCTACTGACTTATCAGAATGGTGGTTACAGAAGGCTGCTGCGATTGGCAATTTCCTCATGTAAGACAACAATGAAGTTTGCTGCAGCAATTGACTCTTCATTCCCAGAACCATTTCTCTGCACTAGCCAATGCTGTTTGATAGCATTTTGTTCACAGTAAGACTTCTTTCAAAACTAAAATCAATCCTGTCAAACAGCCTTAGCAACTAGGTTTACTTAATATTCTAAATCCTTTGTTGCCATTTCAACAATCTTCACACCACCTTCACCAGGAATAGATTCTATGGCAAAAAATACTTTCTTTGCTCATCAATTAAGAAGCAACTCCTCATCTGCTCAAGTTTTATCATAAAATTGCAGCAATTCAGTCACATCTTCAGGCTTATCTTGCTGTTTCCATCACACTTGTAGTTACTTCCTCTACCGAAATCTTGAAACCAGCAGTCATTCATGAAGTTTAGAAACAACTTCTTTGAAACTCCTATTAATATTGGCATTTTTACTTCTTTCCATGAATCACAAATGTTCTTAATGGCATCTAGAATCTTGAATGCTTTCCAGAAGGTTTTCAATTTACTTTTTCCAGATCCATCAGAGGACTCACTATCTATGACAGCTATAGATTTATGAAATATATTTTGTAAATCGTAAGGCTTGAAAGTAAAAATTACTCCTTAATCCATGGGCAGAAAAATGGGTATTATGTTAGAAGGCAGGAAAATGACATGAATCCCATCACACATCTTTGTCAGATCTCCTGGGTGATCACATGTGCTGTCAGTGAGTGGTAATATTTTGAAAGGAATCTTTTTCTCCAGGTGGTAGGTCTCAACAGTGAGCTTAAAATATTCAGTATGTTGTGAACAGATGTGCCATAATCCAAGCTTTGTTGTTCCACTGATAGAGCATCAGAAAAGTAGAGGTCTCATAAGTCTGAAGGGTCCTCAGATTTTCAAAAGAGTGAACATTACCAAAGTTCAATCCCTGGGTCAGGCAGATTCCCTGGAGAAGGGAATGGCTACCCACTCCAGTATTCTTGCCTGGAGAATTCAATGGACAGGGGAGGCTGCTGGGCTATAATCCATAGCGTCACACAGAGTCTGCAAAGATTATAATCATCTGATTTCGGTATTGACCATCTAGTGATGTCCATGTGTAGAGTCTTCTCTTGAGTTGTTGAAAGAGGGTGTTTGCTATGACCAGTGTGTTCCCTTGGCAAAACTCTGTTAGCCTTTGCCCTGCTTCATTTTGTTACTCCAGGTTTCTCTTGACTTCCGACTTTTGCATTCCAGTCCTCTATGATGAAAAGGACATCATTTTTGGGTGTTAGTTCTAGAAGGTCTTAGGTTTTCATAGAACCATTCAACTTCAGCTTCTTCAGCATTACTGGTTGGGGCATAGACTTGGATTACTGTGTTATTGAATGGCTTGCCTTGGAAATGAACAGAGATCATTCTGTCATTTTTGAGATTGCACCCAAATACTGCATTTCAGACTCTTTTGTTGACTATGAGGGCTACTCCATTTCTTCTAAGGGATTCTTGCCCACAGTAGTAGATATAATGGTCATCTGAATTAAATTTGCCCATTCCAGTTCATTTTAGTTCACTGACTCCTAAAATGCCAGTGTTCACTCTTACCACCTCCTGTTTGACCACATCCCATTTACCTTGATGCATGGACCTAATATTCCAGGTTCCTATGCAGTATTGTTCTTTAGAGCACTGGACTTTACTTCCATCACCAGTCACATCCACAACTGGGCCTTGTTTTTGCTTTGGCTCCATCTCTTCACTCTTTCTGGAGTTATTTCTCCACTCTTCTCCAGTAGCAGACTGGGGACCTACCGACCTGGGGAGTTTAGTGTCACTGCTATTCACAATACCTCCATGTTACAGGCTGAAAATCTGTGTCCTCCTCAAATCCTTACACTGAAGCCCTCATCCCCACCATGATGGTGTTGAAGGTGGTTCCTTTGGGAGGTAATTAGGGTTAGGTCAGGTCTTGGAGCCCCCATCATGGAATTAGTGTACCCGGAAGGGGATAAAGAGACCAAGGGTCTCTCACTCCACCATGTGAGGTAACAGGGAGAACACAGTTTTCTTAAATCAGGAGTAGAGCCCTAACCAAGAACTGATCATGCTGGCAACCTGATCCTGGACTTGCAAGCCTCCAGAACAGTAAGAAAATGTTTCGTTGTTTCAGCCACCCAAGCCATAACATTCTGTTATCACAGTCTAAATGGACTAAGACACCTCATCTCTCTTTGGCTATCTCTGCTGACAGGTGCCAGGGAATTCACATTAGCTCTATTTTCCAAATATAACTTTTTTCTTTTAAAAATACATAAACAACAAACCGATCATTTGATCTCCTTTCCTCTCCTCACTTTGGAAAAGAAAAGCCTTGAGAAACTGTTTCTTAGGAATTTCAATTTTGAGACAGAGCTCCCCTAGCTGGTGTTAATGGATTAATTTCATTCTGGTGCCATATCTGGATTAATTTCAATCTGAGCTCAATTACAGTCAATTACAATATACTGCCTGCAAATCAACCTCTCTGGAATTTATTTTCAAGTATACTATTTGGTCCTGTCATGTTTATCACATATTTTCAATATTGGAGGCCAGTAGATATTCAGCGATTCAGCAAATAGGCCAAGCACTTTTTAAGGGACTGGAAATATCACACAAAATAAGAGCCTTGAAGAATATTCTCTCAAGAATAAGTTTCTCAAGGATCTCATATTCTAAGATAAGTGGAAAAGACAGAAAATAAACAAGAATATAGACATATAAAAATAGCAGTTTTAGATTGTGATAAGAGTTAAACAGTAAATGAGTCACAGTGAAATAAGCAAGGGAAGAGTTTTTAAAGCAGATGACATAAGCAAGACATACAAAGAACTGGAGGAACCAGGCAGGGCCAAGACTCTGAAAGCTTGGTGTGCTGGAAAAATAGGAGCATGATGAATAAGCAAAGGAAAGAATGGTATGAAATGAAAAACATAAGCAAAGGCCTGATTGTAGAGGACCTTATAGAACATGGGCTAAACAGGGAAGAGACAGGACCTGATTTACATATTTATTTATTTAATACCTAGGAAAATGTTCCTGAAGGCTCTGTAGCAACTTTCCTTTCAACTCATTGGCCAGAATTATATCACATGCACTTTTTGAAACTGAAGTGTAGTTGAACGTGTTGACAATTTCCCTGGTAGCTCAGTTGGTAAAGAATCCACCTGCAATGCAGGAGACCTGGGTTCGATCCCTGGGTTGCAAAAACCCCTGGAGAAGAAATGGTAATCCACTCCAGTATTCCTGCCTGGAGAACTCCATGGACAGAGGAGCCTAGTGGCTCCTCTGGAGTCACAAAGTGTTGGACACAACTAAGCGACTAACTTTCACTTGTGTTAGCCTCTGTTATACAGCAAACAACTGAATATATATACATATATATATGTATATATATATATCGGATTCTTTTCCATTTTTTGTTGCTGTTCAATCACTAAGTCATTTCCAACTCTTTACGACCCCATGAACAGCAGCATGTCAGGCTTCGCTGTCCTTTACTATCTCCCAGAGCTTGTTCAAACTCATGTCCATTGAGTCAGTGATGTTATCTAGCCATCATGTCTTCTGTTGCCCTCGTCTCCTCCTGCCCTCAATCTTTCCCAGCATTAGGGTCTTTTCCAGTGAGCAGGTTCCTCCCATCAGGTGGGCAAAGCATTAGATCTTCAGCTTCAGCATCAGTCCTTCCAATGAATATTCAAGACTGATTTCCTTTAGGATTGACTGGTTTGATCTTTCTATCCAAGGGACTCTCAAGAGTCTTCTCCAACACCACAGTTCAAAAAGCATCAATTCTTCAGTGCTCAGCATTCTTTACAGTCCAACTTTCACATCCATTCATGACTACTGGAAAAACTATAGCTTTGACTAGACGGACCTTTGTTGGCAAAATGATATCTCTGCTTTTAATACACTGTTCAGGTTTGTCATAGTTTTTCTTCCTAGGAGCAAGCGTCTTTTAATTTTGTGGCTTCAGTCACCATCCACAGTGATTTGGAGCTCAAGAAAATAAGGTCTGTCACTGTTTCCATTTTTTCCCCATTCATTTTAGATTATAAAATATTTCCCTGTGCTATGTAGCAAATTCTTGTTGCTTATCTACTTTATGTATAGTTTGTATCTGTTAATCCTATATTCCTAGTTTTCCACCCTCCTTTCCCCTTTGTTAACTGTAAATTTGTTTTCTATGTCTGTGAGTTTGTTTCTGTTTTGTAAATAAGTTCATTTGTATTATTTTTTAGATGCTGCATAAGTGATATTGTATGATATTTGTCTTTCTCTGTTTGAGTTACTTCACTTAGTATAATATTTCCAGGTCCATCCATGTTGCTCCAAATGGCAATATTTAATTTTTATGGCTGAATAATATTCCATTATATATGAAGAGCTTCAACTGTTACATATTAACATCTTCAACTGTTAATGGACACTTAGGTTGCTTTAGTGTCTTGATTATTGTAAATAGTGTTGCTGGGAACATAGAGGTGCATGGACCATTTTGAATTGGAGTTTTCTTTCTTCTGAAAGAAAACTTTGAAACTTTCTTTTGAAAGAAAAAACTTATATTTGGAAAACAAAGCTAATATGAATTCCCTGGCACCTGTCAGCAGAGATAGCCAAAGAGAGATGAGGTATCTTAGTCCATTTAGCCTGTGATAACAGAATGTTATGGCTTGGGTGGCTGAAACAACAAAACATTTTCTTACTGTTCTGGAGGCTTGCAAGTCCAGGATCAGGGTGCCAGCATGATCAGTTCTTGGTTAGGGCCCTACTCCGGATTCAAGACAACTTCCTTCTCCCTGTTGCCTGAATGTATGTTCTGAATGTATGCTCAGGAGTGAGACTAGGCTGCATCATATGGTAGCCCTATAATAAGCTTCACCTGGATGTCTAATCACCCCTGGGTATGGTCCACCTAGAAACCACATAAATTCGAGGTTTCTGATGGCAAGGAAGAAGGGAGGAATGACTGTTGGATAGACTTTTGATGGAAAGTACCACACAAAACCTATGCTATGCAAGTCAAGGTGACAAGTAGTCAGTTGGTTACACAAATCTGGATTTCAGGGAAGGGTGTCAGATGGTTGGCAGATGAAGTCTTCAACAAATGGCTGATATTTAATGTTATGGATTGGATGAGATCACCTGGGAAAAGTGTTTATATTTAGAAGACAGTCCAGTATTATGTTCTGGCATATCCCAATATTTAGGTAAAAGAGAAGAAACAAAGGACTGGCCAGACCTAGTTGCAGGACAGTATTTGTCTTAAAAGCCAAAAGAGAAACGTTTTCCAAAAAGGGGTTGGGCAGTTGGATCAGATGTTGCTGAGAGGAGAATACATTGAGAACAGAGGAAGCGTATATAAGATCTAGTAATGAGATTATTGGTGCCCCAACAAGAACTGACTCAGTGACTGCTTAACCAGAAGCTTGGTAGAGTAACCAAAGAATGAATGAATGCTGGGGAAGTATTTTGAGAAAATTTGCTGTGAAAAGCACAGAAAAATACAATGGAGGGAATCAACAAGGGAAGGTTTGGGTTATTATAATTTTGGAGATTACAGAATTTGTTTGTATACTGCCTGGAATTACCTGGTGCAGAGAAAGACATTATGGTATAGAGTAGAACAAAATATAAGAGCAAAATCCTTGGAAAGGTGAGAATGGTGGGATCAGAGTATGAGTGGAAGGATCAAACTCTGATAGGAAAAGATACCTTTATTAAGAAAAAGAATACATAAAGAATATGGGCACAGAGACTGAAAGGTGTGTACATTTAATAAGATGCAGACATTCCTGTAACATGGCTTAGATTTTTTTCAGTTAAGCATGAGTCTAAGTCATCAGATAAGAATGAGCTGCGAGACAGTGTGGGAGGTTTGAGGAGAGAGGAAATATGAAATAGTCATTTCAAAGACTCCAAAGGGAACTTTACTAGGGAAAGGTAGCCAAAGCCCTTTGGCAGTAATGTGGGCATATTTGAGGTTTGGAATCACAAATTTAAAGTGCAAACAACAGACAACTGTGATATAATCTCCAGTAGGTAGAGACATAGAGAAGATGGCTAGTAGACTCTTGTATGATCGGGGTCTAGCCAGGCAAGTAGAGGAAGAGTGGGGCCTATACTTGAATTTAGCAAGTTTTCAAGAAAATTATTTTGATAATAGGTTGTGAATTATAAGCTGGATATACAAAGAAGCCAAGACAGTAGTGAAAGCTGTGAAAAAGCGGCAGCATCAGTGGATTGGAAGCTTTAATAAAATTAAGGGATAAATTGCAATAGAGGCTCTAGAGTAAGGGAGCTGAAGGACTAGGGTGTGACCATTAGAACAAGTTCCCACTTTCAAGAGTTAGATTGCTCATGCATTATTACTTTGCATTTACTACAACTTTTTCAAAAAGACCAAAGTACCTGCCGAGCCTGGCTTTTTCTAGTAAAGGGTACAATTATGTGTGGCTGAGAAGCAGCCATGTGATTAGGGAGCTGTAGTATGCTAATTCAGCAATGACACAGTAAAATGGACCACATAGCATGAGATCTGAACAATAGGATACCCATCATAGTATAATGCAAAGAGCTTGGGCTTGAAGTCAGAGCAACTGATTCAGATCCTGATTGTGGCATATATCTAGTAGTGTATTTCTAACCATTTTGAATGCTGAACTATCCTTTTAAACTGGGGTATGGTTACCCAGGGGTTATTATGCACTAGAAGAAAGATAATGAATGTAAAGTGCCTAGAAATAATAGGTTCTCAGTAAATCTTAACTACTGGAAAATAAAGAGCCATTTTCCCACCGCTGCGTGGTCTGGGATCCATTTAGGAAGCTTGTGCTCTGAGAGCAGGTGGTGAAGGGATGTGTCAATCAGAAGGAAGGGAAAGGATTCTCCTTATAGGGTTATGAGTTAGAGTGAAATCTGGCTTGGTTATGTTGGGATTTTATATAATACTATAATACTTTTGATGACAGGAATGAAGGTCTAATTCTTGCCTAGTCATATTTAGAGATCAAAAATGAAATCAAGGTACATGGATTAATGTTTTTCTTTTTTCAGTTCAATTTAGTTCTGTTTCTCAGTCATGTCCGACTCTTTGTGACCCCTTGAACTGCAGCACGCCAGGCCTCCCTGTCCATCACCAACTCCCGGAAATTACTCAAAGTCATGTCCTTTGAGTTGGTGATGCCATCAACCATCTCATCCTCTGTCGTCCCCTTTTCCTCCAGCCTTCAATCTTTCCTAGCATCAGGGTGAGTCAGCTCTTCCTATCAGGTGACCAAAGTATTGGAGTTTCAGCTTCAGCATCAGTCCTTCCAATGAACACCCAGGACTGATCTCCTTTAGGATGGACTAGTTGGATCTCCTTGCAGTCCAAGAGACTCTCAAGAGTCCTCTCCAACACCACAGTTCAAAAGCATCAATTCTTCGGCGCTCAACTTTCTCCATAGTCCAACTCTCACATGCATACATGACTACTGGAAAAACCATAGCCTTGACTAGACAGACCTTTGTTGGCAAAGTAATGTCTCTGCTTTTTAACATGCTGTCTAGGTTGGTCATAACTTTCCTTCCAAGGAGTAAGCATCTTTTAATTTCATGGCTGCAGTCACTATCTGCAGTGATTTTGGAGCCCCCCAAAACAAAGTCTACCACTGTTTCCACTGTTTCCCCATCTATTTCCCATGAAGTGATGGGACTGGATGCCATGATCTTAGTTTTCTGAATGTTGAGCTTTAAAGCCAACTTTTTCACTCTCCTCTTTCACTTTCATCAAGAGGCTCTTTAGTTCTTCTTCACTTTCTGCTATAAGGGTGGTGTCATCTGCATATCTGAGGTTATTGATATTTCTCCCAGAAATCTTGATTCCAGCTTGTGTTTCTTCGAGCCCAGTGTTTCTTATGATGTATTCTGCATATAAGTTAAATAAGCAGGGTGACAATATACAGCCTTGATATACTCCTTTTCCTATTTGGAACCAGTCTATTGTTCCATGTCCAGTTCTAATTGGAACTGGACAATTTTTTTTTTTTAGTAAATGATAAATCCAAAACTAGGAGACATGGTGGTGGTATTCTACATGGTGCATGGTGGCAGACCTATCTCAGCCTAGCAGGAACATGCCAGTTATTCCCAGAGAGTCTATGGCAATCACAGGTCAGTATTTGTAAGTGGGTCACAAAACCATCCTAGCCTCTACCTCCCTCTTAGTTTCCTCTGATTTCACAGCCCTTTCCTGATGCTCT
The DNA here is from genome assembly GCA_006410935.1 of Redunca redunca. Taxonomy (NCBI): domain Eukaryota; kingdom Metazoa; phylum Chordata; class Mammalia; order Artiodactyla; family Bovidae; genus Redunca; species Redunca redunca. The sequence continues at coordinate 100,709 of SJYQ01006169.1, read as the reverse complement.
GAATTCTATCTTCCCTAGTTCATCTTGTTTTATAGCATCTAAATACTTTGGCCACCTGATGCGAAAACCTGACTCATTTGAAAAGACCCTGATGATGGGAAAGATTGAGGGCAGGAGGAGAAGGGGATGACAGAGGATGAGATGGTTGGATGGCATCACTGACTCAATGGATATTAATTTGGGTAAACTCTGGGAGTTGGTGATGGACAGGGAGGCTTGGCCTGATGCGGTTCTTGGGGTCACAAAGAGTCAGACACGACTGAGTGACTGAGGTGAACTGAACTGAATCTCCCTTTTAAATGGTCTTTTGCTTTTCCGTTAACAGACCACCAGTACTCAACTTGGCCCAGGATCTTTCTTTCTTTTTTTTTTTAACTTGAGATTTTCTCAGAGCTCTTTAGAGGGGCCTCCCAGGTAGCTCAAGTGGAAAAGAATCCGCCTGCAATGCAGGAGACTCCGGTTCGATCCCTGGGTTGGGAAGATTCCCTGGAGGAGGAAGTGGCAGCCTACTCCAGTATTCCTGCCTGGAAAGTCTCACAGACAGGAGAGCCTGGTGGGCTATAGTCCAAGGGGTCACAAAAAGTCAGGCACAACTTAGCAACTGAGCACAGCACCTTATGGGGCAGCTGGGTTGGGACTGATATTGTCTGCTACCCACTGTGTCAACCCAAAGTCCTGGTTTTTCAATATTCTCTGGCTTTAACTATTATAGGAGGAAAAAGTAGACTGGAAATATGCAGTGAGGAAGTGTCAACCATACATCAGAGAGAGAGAGAGAGAAATCACTACTAACTGAACAGACGGCCAAAACAAAATTCCAATTGTAGTGAGTTGAAAAAATTTTCAAATGTGATGTGCCAGTGGCCTTAGAAAATCCTTATAAAGTAGGTGGGATCTACTGGGTCTTGGAAAGTTTACACGCAATCTAGCTTTTCTCTAGAAACTTTGCTTTCAGATTAAGTGTTTACATTTTGGTCTTTAAACTTCATAATTCATTAATATAAAAACTTCATACCATGTATATATCACATGAGAGAAGTGGCTGATGCATACATATGCATATATGTATGCTCAGTTGTGTCTGACTCTTTGTGACCCCGTGGACTGTAGCACACTAGGCTCCTCTGTCCATGGGATTCTCCAGGCAAGAATACTGGAGTGGGTTGCCATGCCCTTCTCCAGGGGATCTTCTTGACCGAGGGATCAAACCTAGGTCTCCTGTGTCTCCTCAATTGTAGGTGAATTCTTTACCACTTGAGCCACTGAGGACCCTTTAAAATGGTAGAATAAGGCTTCGATGCCTTTCTATTGAATAGATTGGCCATTCCATAATGTGGTGTTCCAAAAAAATCAGTAATTTCTTGTAGAATTTTTTACAATCCAACACACCCAATTTTTGGAACAAGTTACTTTATTAGTAAAAAAAAAAAAAACAAAAAAACACGTGTGGTTAAATCTATGACACAGGGGTTGTGTCTGTCTTGGTAACTCTTTTATCCCTAGCATGTTGCCTCATTTCCAGTACTAACCAGTTGAATAAATATTTCAACCTTTCAGTTTTATCCACTGAGTTCCCAGCATTATCTACCCAAAAAAGCGTCTATCATAATTTTTAAATGAATTTATTTCATTTAAAATCTTGAAACTGGGTCGACTGTCTCCAGTTGACCAAAATGGTTCCTCTTGACTAAGAGTCTGAGAAAACAGTCAATTTCATTGCAACTGACAGAAAAAATTTTGAAAATTGATAAAAGTAGAGCTTTTAGTACAAATTTGAGGACTTTTTTTTTTTAAGCTTTCCTTTCCTTTTTTTTTTTTTGCCTATTCTGTTACTGTTGTTGAGTCTCTAAGTCGTGTCTGATTCTACAGAACCTGGCTGATTCCAGTAGCCTGCCAGGTTCCTCTGTCCATATAATTTCACAGCAACAGTACTGGAGTATGTTGCCATTTCCTTCTCCAGGGGATCTTCTTGACTCAGGCACTGAACCTGAGTCTTCCTCATTGCAGGTAGAGTCTTTACCACTGAGCCACCAGGGAAGCCCATTACTATCATCACTAGCAAAGGATTGTTTAGTCATTCAAGATAGAAAATGTAGTTTTTAAAATATAGAGCTATTTTCACTATAAAAGTAACGTGTTTATGTTAGAGAAAATTTGGCGACTACTGATAAGCCAAAAGGAATGATCACCTAAAAGTCCACTTCTGTGAGATACTTCTGTTCATGTTTTCATGCCTCTTTCCTGTTTTTTCTCTATATGTGTGCTTAGTCTCTCAGTCGTGTCCAACTCTTTGTGACCCCATGAATTGCAGCCCGCTAGGCTCCTCTATCCATGGGGATTCTCCAGGCAAGAATACTGGAGTGAGTTGCCATGCCCCCCTCCAGGGGATCTTCCCAACCCAAGGATCAAACCCAGGTCTCCCATATTGCAGGCTGGTTCTTTACCATTCGAGCCACCAGGGAAGCCCTTTTTACTCTATACATGCATGTTTATTTCCACAATCCTGGGATCATACTGTGTATCTGTTAAAATTATTTTCTTCAATTCACAATAGATTGCATTATATTTTGCTCAAAAATAGCCTTTTAATTCATGTCATTTTCATTATCTTAGAATTTTCATTAACACGTTTATGAATATTGTTCTTTCCCATCAGCAGTGATGACAAATATGACCATTTTCTAAAGTGTCAGGTGTTAATAGCATAGCAAGGCAATGAGGTAAGCCAGTTAACTGCCCAGTGGAAAAAATCCAGCAGCCATTACCCATTTAGTGTGGTGAGTCTGGACTTTGGAAATGCCAGTGCTGCCTGCTCTAGCTGACTGTTGAAAATAACTTCCCCCAGTTTTTTTCCTGTTTTACTCAGACCTACCAGCAGTCTGGCACACACAGTCATAGTAACAGCTCGAGCAGCCAAATTTCCTTAGCTCCACATCAATGAAAGGACAGAATGGCTGGCCTGATGTGCCTGCTCGGGGAAGCAACGTGGAACACCCAGCATGAGTAGGATATGCTCCTATCTCACCCAGAAAGGCAGTCACCTTAAAAGGAAGTCAGCTTGTGAGTTTATTGCTCTCATGCCCTGGCAAGGCTCTAACAAGTTTTATAGGTTTTATGGGATCTTATCTGCTTGATAACCCAGTTTAATCATACAGAAAATTTATTTTTAAATATTTTACCTTATATGAATTAGCCTGTAAACAAAGGACTTTCCACAATTATTTTCCTAAGTAAATTCTTTCCACATTACACATTAGGATAACGAGTGCAATGGTCACTGTAATGATATGCATGCATGCCATGGGAATTACTCTTTGTCCTCTAATAACGTGTGCTACATCTGCTGATTTATCACTTCCTATAACAAATATGTACCAGGCACTGTGCTGAGTGCTGGGGAAATCTTAGAAGGAACTCAGCAGCCTGTCTCAAGGACCTCTTGTGCTAGAACTGTGCTGTCTAGTAATATACGCATTATCCACATGTGAAGTGAAGGGAAGTCACTCAGTCGTGTTCGACTCTTTGCGACCCCATAGACTGCAGCCTGCCAGGCTTCTCTGTCCATGGGATTTTCTAGGCAATAGTACTGCAGTGGATTGCCATTTCCTTCTCCAGGGGATCTTCCCAACCCAGGGCTCGAACCCGGATCTCCCGCATTGTAGACAGAGGCTTTACCGTCTGAGCCACCAGGGAAGTCCATCTTCCCGACCCAGGAATTGAACCCGGGTCTCCCGCATCGCGGGGAGACGCTTTAACCTCTGAGCCACGAGGGAAGCCATATCCACATGTGGGTATTTAAATTAACATTTTTAATTAACCAAAATTAAATCAAATTGAAACCTCTGTTTCTCAATCATACTAACCATACTTCAAGTATGTAATGGCAGCATGTAGTTAGTGGTTACCATATTGGGAAAGACTAGAGATCTCTTCAAGAAAATTAGAGATACCAAGGGAACATTTCATGCAAAGATGGGCTCGATAAAGGACAGAAATGGTATGGACCTAACAGAAGCAGAAGATATTAAGAAGAGATGGCAAGAATACACAGAAGAACTGTACAAAAAGGATCTTCACGACCCGGATAATCACGATGGTGTGATCACTCATCTAGAGCCAGACATCCTGGAATGTGAAGTCAAGTGGGCCTTAGAAAGCATCGCTACGAACAAAGCTAGTGGAGGTGATGGAATTCCAGTAGAGCTCTTTCAAATCCTGAAAGATGATGCTGTGAAAGTGCTGCATTCAATATGCCAGCAAATTTGGAAAACTCAGCAGTAGCAACAGGACTGGAAAAGTTCAGTTTTCATTCCAATCCCAAAGAAAGACAATGCCAAAGAATGCTCAAACTACCACACAATTGGACTCATCTCACATGCTAGTCAAGTAATGCTCAAAATTCTCCAAGCCAGGCTTCAGCAATACGTGAAGCGTGAACTT
>SJYQ01006169.1:62020-95377 GCA_006410935.1 Redunca redunca | reverse complement strand
CATACACAATACTATTACCATGCAAATTCTTATAAAGATTAAATTAGATGGTATATTAGTTTCTGAGTAGTTCACAGGCATACAATCTGCTGTACTGTGTGCTGAGTGGCGTCCAACCATTGTGACCCCATGGACTGTAGCCTACCAGGTTCCTCTGTCCATGGGATTTTTCAGACAAGAATATTGGAGTGGGTTGTCATTTTCTCCTCTTGGGGATATTCCCAACCCAGAGATCGAACCTGCATCTCCTGTGTCTCCTGAGTTGGCGGTGGATTCTTTGCCCGCTGAGCCATACAATCTGAAAGCTACATCAAAAATCAAGATGTCACCAGGGTTGCTTCCTTCTGAGTGTTCTGAGGGACAATCTGTTTGTTCTATGCCTATCTTGGCTTCTGGTGACAGTCGCAATCCTTGGTGTTTTTGGCTGACAGATCATCCTTCTATTCCCTGCCTGTGTCCTCACACTGGGATCTTCCTGTGTTTCTGTGTCTCTTCTCATCTTCTTATGTTAATATAAACCCTTATGCAGATACACTTTGAATTAATATATATTTACTAGTCCAGTAACTAATGACACCTGGGACATCCAAATGTGGTCACATTCTGAGGTCCTGGGGTTCAAAGTGAAAGTTGCTCAGTCGTGTGCGATCCCATGGACTATACAATCCATGGAATTCTCCAGGCTAGAATACTGGAGGGGGTAGCCGTTCCTCTTTCCAGGGGATCTTCCTGACCCAGGAAACAAACGGGGGTCTCCTGAACTGCAGGCAGATTCTTTACCAGCTGAGCTACAGGGATGTCCCAACTGGGGTTGGGACTTCAGCATATCGCTTCAGAGATCACAATTCAGCCCATCACAGATGATGTATGTAAAACCCCTCCATGACAGCTGGCACATAGTGGGTTTTCAGGATGTATGAGTTTCTTTTACTCTCCATTAGACTGAACTTCTGAAGAATAACAATTTTGTCTTATTCCTCTTTGTAGTCTGAGTACCTTGCATACTCATATATAGTAGATGTTTAAAAATGTTTTTGGTAAATGATGAACCCCAAACTAGGTGGTGGTCTAGATGGTGCCTGATGGCAGACCTACCCCAGCCCAGCAGGTGGAGGCCAGTTATTCCCAGACAGTGTGGCACTTAGAGGTCAGTGTTTGTATAATAAACAGGTTCTGAAAACATCCTTGTCTTAATCTCCCTCTCAGCTCCCTCTGATCTCACAGCCCTCTGCTGTTGCTCTGAATTCTAATTTGCCTCTAACTTATCATTTGATTGTGCTACCTTCTGCAGTTAATCTTGGTTTACAGCATCTAAACTCCCTTTTAAATTGTCTTCTGCTTTCCTGTTGATGGACTGCCAGCACCTGACTTGGCCCTGGATCTCTTTTGTTTTAACTTGAGAGTTTCTCAAAGCTCCTTAGAGGGGCAGCTAGGCTGGGATGGATGGTGTCTGCTACCACATGTGTTAATCTGAAGGCCTGGCTTTTCAATACTCTCTGTTTTTGACTATTACAGGAGGAAAAAGTAGACTGAACATATGCAGCAGGGAAACATATTTCAGAGAAATATCACCATAAGCAAATCCTCTCAGTTTATACACTATAATACAAACTGATGTGAGTGAAAAGTTAGAATTAAAGCATAGGCTATATTCAATTCTACACTTTCATTATTTTTAGGTAAAAATAACCACCAAAGCCAGGTTAAACTAGTAGATAATATCTTACAATGAATAAAGATTTTCTGTAATTAGCAAAACTAACAATCCTCTGGCTATATTTATCTATAATGGATAATACTTATGGATGATTATATTGTATAGGTAAAAAACTTCTCATTAAAGGTTTCATATATCACACTTACCTAAGACACTTCTTTTCTATCAGTGTAACTAATTAAATCCTTAGTTTGTGAAACTCCAGATGAAAATAACTATTGAGTTACTCATTTTCATTTAAAAGAAATGTGAACAAATACAAAATTCAGTTGGAAAAGGATACTCTATATAGGCGAAAAAAAATCAACTAATTAGAATGATGGTTTTCCAACATAAGTCTGTTTACTTCTGCACCATATTGTCATGATTTGGATGAAATGATTTTTAAATTCTTGAAAAATCTCTTCCTAAGTGTGTATGGCCTCCCCTTTTCCATGCAATCAAGTATCTCATAAACTAGGTTCTTATCCTAGTTTGGTAACAAATTTTCAGGGGAGAAATAGACCTTAGCAAGTCACTTGGTATTTCATGGGTCTCTTTTTGCTTGCCAGTGTAGTAAGGATATTGAAAGATATTATATTTTTAGGTCTCTTCCAGCTTTACAATTTTCAGATTATATGAATAGAGAAGTAGTTTTAATTATACTATTCACCTTTTTTACAGAAAGCTATTTTTAAGCTTCATGAAGCTTTGTTGTTGTTCAGTTGCTCAGTCTTGTCCAACTCTTTATGATACCATGGACTACAGCACACCAGGCTCCCCTGTCCTTCACAGTCTCCCGGAGCTTGCTCAAACTAATGTCCACTGAATCGGTGATGCCATCCAACCACTTCATCTTCTGTCATCCCCTTCTCCTCCTGCCTTCAATCTTTCCCAGCATCAGGGTCTTTTCTAATTAGTTGGCTCTTGGTATCAGGTGGCCAAAGTATTGGAGCTTCAGCTTCAGCATCAGCCCTTCCAATGAATATTCAGGACTGATATCCTTTAGAACTGACTGGTTTGATCTCCTTGCAGTTCAAGGGACTCTCAGGAGTCTTCTCCAACACCATAGTTCAAAAGCATCAGTTCTTTGGCTCTCAGCCTTCTTTATGGTCCAACTTTCACATCCATACAGGACTACTGGAAAAACCATAGCTTTGACTAAACGGACCTTTGTTGACAAAGTAATGGTTCTGTTTCAATGTGCTATCTAGGTTTGTCATAGCTTTTCTTCCAAGGAGTAAGCGTCTTTTAATTTATGGCTGCAGTCACCGTCTGCAGTAATTTTGGAGCCCAAAAAAATAAAGTCTGTCACTGTTTCCATTTCTTCCCCATCTGTTTGCAATGAAGTGATGGGAATAGATGCTATGATCTTAGTTTTCTGAATGTTGAGTTTTAAGCCAACCTTTTCACTCTCCTCTTTCACTTTCATCAAGAGGCTCTTTAGTTCCTCTTCGATTTCTGCCATAAGGGTGGTGTTATCTGCATTTCTGAGGTTATAGATATTTCTGCTGGCAAGCTTGATTCTAGCTTGTGCTTCATTTGGCCTGGCATTTTGCATGATGTACTCTGCATGTAAGTTAAATAAGCAGAGTGACAATATACAGCCTTGACTTAGTCCTTTCCCAATTTTGAAGTAGTTTGTTGCTCCATGTCCAGTTCTAACTGTTGCTTCTTGACCTGCATACAGGTTTCTCAGGAGGCAGGTAAGGTGGTCTGGTATTCCCATCTCTTGAAGAATTTTCCAGTTTGTTGTGATCTATACAGTCAAAGGGTTTGGCGTAGTCAATAGAGCAGAAGTAGATGTTTTTCCAGAATTCTCTTTCTTTTTCAACGATCCAACAGATGTTGGCAACTTAATCTCTGGTTCCTCTGCTTTTTCTAAATCTAGCTTGAACATCTTTTATTTGCCAAGAAATCAAGTATTTATTCAAAAATAATAGAAAATCCAATCTACAAATTGACTTCTACAAAATAATAGAAAACCATGCTGGGCATAGATTATGATAAGGTTTCTGCATCATACTTGTATAATCACACACAGATTTCTTAACTAAATGAGGTCACTCAGGTTATGCTGTGATTTTCAATATTAAGTGAGCAAAGGGCACATTCTGTGAATTTCCAGGGTTGATTCTACACAAGTAGTCATATTGCATATACAGCAAGCTGTGTCTATTTAAGGACAAAAATCCATTCACCAAAGTCACTTTTACAAATTTTTAGAAATGTGTAAGTTTCAGCAATGCTTACAGTATACTAGATTGATTAGATTGTTTAAAGACACTTTGAAATTTTGCACGTAATTTTGAACTAAGTGCAAATCTACAAAGCAATGGGTGAGGCTGAGCATACCTTTCCTGTGCTGATTGTGTCAGGTGTCTTAGACAAAGCTGCAAAGGGGGTCATTAGCTCCTAAAGGAGCAATTAGGTAAAAGTGCTGTAATTTGCCAAATGTATAATGTATGATGCTTCTGGAAGGGTTTCACTCTATGAAAAATGGGTCAAAATAATAACAGATGTTTCTTAAAGGGACACTAACACAAGTCAATCTTTCTGTTTTTCTTTGTTCATATATATCTAAAGCCCATTTCCTACTGGTTGTTATATTGACCAATTTAGATATTATCATTATATTATTCAGTTCAGTTCAGTTGCTCAGTCGTGTCCGACTCTTTGTGATCCCATGAATTGCAGCACGCCAGGCCTCTCTGTCCATCACCATCTCCCGGAGTTCACTCTGACTCATGTCCATCGAGTCAGTAATGCCATCCAGCCATCTCATCTTCGGTTGTCCCCTTCTTCTCCTGCCCCCAATCTCTCCCAGCATCAGAGTCTTTTCCAATGAGTCAACTCTTCGAATGAGGTGGCCAAAGTACTGGAGCTTCAGCTTTAGTAGCACTCCTTCCAAAGAAATCCCAAGGTTGATCTCCTTCAGAATGGACTGGTTGGATCTCCTTGCAGTCCAAGGAACCCTCAAGAGTCTTCTCCAACACCATAGTTCAAACGTATCAATTCTTCGGTGCTCAGCCTTCTTCACAGTCCAACTCTCACATCCATACATGAATCACATATTATATCTTGCTTCAGAAACACAAATGTTTAGTTAGTCCTGATGGAAATATAAGATTACAGAATTTTCTAATTTTGTGACCCAAATTCCCTGTATTATCTTTTTCTTTAAGGCAGCCTTTCCAATACAATACAAAAAGTTCTAAGGTCTTAACTCTTTACACATGCAAAAACACTCTTATCACCTGATGAGCACAGAGGACACTTCAAAGTTACTAGTCATCTCATCAAGCCAGAATGACAGCATTCCAGACTGGAGATTCCCTTCTAGAGGGACTTAAAAGTGTGTGAGCCACAGGGAGCTCAACCCAGTGATCTGTGACAAGCTAGAGGGATGGGAGGGAGGTTCCAGAAGGAGGAGGACATATATATGCCTGTGACTGATTTGCATTGTTCTATCGCAGAAAGCAATACAACATTGTAAAGCAATTATTCTCCAATTAAAAATAAATTTAAAAATAAATCAATAAAAGAATTAAGGAGATGACACATGGTAAGAAAATTGGTAGTGAAAACTCACAACTCATCTTAGTATATTATCTTTGAAAAGAAGAAGAAAATCATCAGAGACTAAGAAAAAAGCAGAAGATATTCTCAAGATGCCATCACAAGCAGAAGACAAAGTGCCCGGGGTGAGGGGAACTGCTGCGCCTGGAAGGGAGGGCGAGTGTGAGTGGAGCCGGTTGTGGGAGAGCTGGGGAACAGTTCAGCACAGGAGATACTCTCAGTCATGCTTTTTCCCTCCTTTGGGAGAGAAGATGAAAAGTGAAGAAAGAGGGGATAAGAAACTGCTATGTATTGAGCTGGACACCCTGTAAAATACTTTAAAGAAATTTCATCATTTGGTCATTACAAAGCCCCAGAGATATGTGCGTGCTCAGTTGCGCAGTTGTATCCGACTCTTATCGACTTCAGGGACTGTAGCCCACCAGGCTCCTCTTTTTCAGTCAAGAATACTGAAGTGGGTTGCCATTCCCTTCTCAAGAGGATGTTTCCAATCGAGGGATCAAACCCGCATCTCTGGAGTCTCCTGCACTGGCAGGTGGATTTTTTACCTCTGTGCCGCCTAAGAGATATGTCGTAGTCCTCATTTTATAGATGCCTTCAACAATTCGTCTATTTATTTTATGTCTAGATAAGTAACTGATCCAGTTATATGCCATTCTGTTAACAAGCGACACCTACAGACTTTTAGGCCCCAAAGCCATGTTCATGGTCCATTTCACCACACTGTCTCCCAGAGAAAAAGGCTGAGGAGTCTGGGTACAGACACTGCAACGCTGTATGACATCACTTCTGGGCATGTGTGTGTGCTTAGTCGCTCAGTCATGTCTGACTCTTTGCGACTCCATGGACTATAGCCCACCAGGCTCCTTTGTTCATGGAATTCTCCAGGCAAGAATACTGGAGTGGGCTGACATTTCCTTCTCCAGGGGATCTTCCCCACCCAGAGATTGAACCTAGGTCTCCAGCACTGCAGGCAGATTGTTTATCACGGAGCCACCGGGTAAGCCTTATCACTTTTATATAGAATCTAAAAAATTATACAAATGAATGCATGTGCAAAACAGAATCAGTCTCACAGATACAGAACACAAGCTAGCGGTTACCAGATGGGAGAGAGAAGTGGGGAGGGGCAGTTTAGGGGTAGGGAATTTAGAGACACAAACTATTATATAAAATAGATAAGTGATGAGGATGTAGCAACGGGAATTATAGCGATTAGAGTGCAGTAATTTTTAGTGGGGTATAAGCTGTAAACATACTGAATCACTATGCCTGAAACTAATATACTGTTGTAGACCAACTATAATTAAATTTTTTTAAATTAAAAACAAAGAAATGGAGAATGAGATGGACATGGCTTACTTTTGTTCCAGCATTAAGAGGGCATGAAGTTGGAGGTTTAAGGAGAATAGAGACAATTTCATCTGTGATATACAAATTAGTCTATAATGAAGCTTTCTTTAATCTACCTCTTACTGACTAGCTGTGGCTGAATAAAATTTAGACAATCAACTCTTACTGGCTTAAATATATTTGTCTCTATGTCTGCTTAATTGTCTGCCAGTACCATTCCTGACACTGTTTCTCTATCCCTCTTTCTGTCAGTAGTTAGAAATGCACCAGAACACTATATAAAGGAACTTTCTATTGATATTTTTTATAAATCCATTCTAAAGCCATTGACAATCACCCCTGGTGGCTCAGACAGTAAAGAACCTGCCTGGAATGTGGGAGACCCAGATTCAATTCCTGGGTGAGGAAGATACCCTGAAGAAGGAAACGGCTACCCACTCCAGTATTCTTGCCTGGAGAATTCCATGGACAGAGGAGCCTGGAGGTCTACAGTACATGGGGTTGCAAAGAGTCGGACAGGAGTGGGCCACTAACACTGTCACCCAATTTGTTTGTCTTAGCTCAGTTCATTTTCATTGAGTTTCTTTGAGAGAACACAGCTCATAAGGCACGCAATAATTGGGCAAATCAAATCAATGGCAACAAATAGTTACTGAGCATGAATATCCTTGACACAGTTTGAGCAGATTCACCTGGTTATGTGAAGATGATGGAGTAAACCAGGAAGCTGATTGGTAAGTAAAACATCACTAAGAACAGTAATGATCTGAAAGGAACTTCTGTCCTGCCAGGACCTAATTAGTTACAGGAGAAGAGCATCAGGACCAGGGAGCTAGACAAGCAGGAGAGAACTGGCAAGTACTCCAGCCAGCTACGGGCAGCATGAGATCCAGACAGATTAGAGTTCTAACAGGCAGAAGAAGGGTGTGTGCTCTTATCCTGCATACAGATGTGTGCATGTATGCTGGGACCTTGGTGGCAAATGCCAGTAGGCAAGAAGAGGAAACAAGAACTCCAGCTCTGAAAACTAAACCAGCGATGGCTCTGACCTCCCAGAAAGTAGCCAATAGCCTGGATATGTTTGAAAAGTGAGTGTGAAAATGATACAGAGGAACTTACTTGCAAAGTAGAAATAGATAGACATAAAGAACACATACCAGACCACATGACCTGTCTCCTGAGAAATCTATATGCAGATCAAGAAGCACAGTTAGAACTGGACACAGAACAACAGACTGGTTCCAAATTGGGGAAGGAGTACATCAAGGCTGTATTTTGTCACCCTGCTTATTTAACTTATATGCAGAGCACATCATGCAAAATGCCAGGCTGGATGAAGCACAAGCTGGAATCAAGATTGCCAGGAGAAATATCAATAACCTCAGATATGCAGATGACACCACCCTTATGGCAGAAAGCAAAGAAGAACTAAAGAGCCTCTTGATGAAAGTGAAAGAGGAGAGTGAAAAAATTGGCTTCAAACTCAGCATTCAGAAAACCAAGATCATGGCTTCTGGCCCCATCACTTCCTGGCAAATAGATAGGGAAGAAATGGATAAACACTTTATTTTCTTGGGCTCCAAAATCAATGCAGATCGTGACTGCACCCATGAAATTAAAAGATTCTTACTCCTTGGAAAAAAACTTATGATCAACCTAGACAGCATATTAAAAAGCAGAGACACTACTTTGTCAACAAAGGTCCGTCTAGTCAAAGCTATGGTTTTTCCAGTAGTCATGTATGGATGTGAGAGTTGGACTATAAAGAAAGCTGAGCACTGAAGAATTGATGCTTTTGAACTGTGGTGTTGGAGAAGACTCTTGAGACTTTCTTGGACAGCAGGGAGATCCAACCAGTCCACCTTAAAGGAGATCAATGCTAAATATTCATTGGAAGGACTGATGCTGAAGCTGAAACTCCAGTCCTTTGACCACCTGATGCAAAGAGTTAACTTATTGGAAATGACCCTGATGCTGGCAAAGACTGAAGGTGAGAGGAGAAGGGGACAATAGAGGGTAAGATGGCTGGACAGCATCACCTACTCAATGGACAAGAATTTGAGTAGGCTCCAGGAGTTTGAGATGGACAGGGAAGCCTGGCGTGCTGCAATCCATGGGGTCACAAAGAGCTGGAGATGACTGAGTGACTGAACTGAACTGAGAGGACAAATGACCCTGGAGGAGGGCATAACAGCCCACTCCAATAATCTTGCCTGGAGAATTCCACGAACAGAGGAGCCTGGCGGGCTACAGTCTATGAGGCTGCAAAGAGTCGTACACGACTGAGTGACTAACCACAGCACAGCACAGAGGACAAATGAATGGATTGCAAGAGGGGAAGAGGAAGGGTGGAATGAATTGGGAGATTGGTACTGACATATATACACTACTATTTATAAAATAGATAACTAATGACAACCTACTGTATAGTTCAGAAACTCAAAAAAAAAAAAAAAGTGAGTGTGGCCCCACATCAAGTGTGGCCCTCATTCTAGTACAGCATAGGTAAGTACCCACTGGAGCATGGAAGCAAGAAGAAGCAAGACTCCAGGGAGTGGGACTCCTGAATTCATGCCTCTACCATGAATTCAGTCTGTTGAATTCAGACTGTTGAAAGGCTGGAGACAATGCAACAGGGTTGAGTAAAAGTGAGGCCAGCTGAGCTGAGGGTAAGCAAGAATGTGCTGTGTGTTCAGTCATGTCCGACTCCTTGCGACCCCATGGACTGTACCCCCCCAGGCTCTTCTGTTCATGGAATTTTCCAGGCAAGAATACTGGAGTGGGTTTCTATTTCCTCCTTCAGGAGATCTTCCTGACCTTGGAATGGAAGGTGCATCTCTTGAGTCTCTTGCATTGGTAGGATTCTTTACCACTAGCGCCACCTTTTTTTTTTTTCCGCTCAGTCGTGTCCGACTCTGCCACCCCATGGACTGTAGCCCACCAAGCTCCTTGGTCCATGGGATTCTCCAGGCAAGAATACTGGAGTGGGTTGCCATTTCCTTCTCCAGGGGATCTTCCCGACCCAGGGATCGAACCCAGGTCTCCCACATTGCAGGCAAACGCTTTAACCTCTGCGCCACCAGACCTGGGGAGCCCTATTAGGGCATAAAGTGAAAAAGAAAGTGAAAGTGAAGTCGCTCAGCCTACCAGGCTCCTTGGTCATGGGGATTTTCCAGCAAGAATACTGGAGTGTGTTGCTATTTTCTTCTCCAGGAGATCTTCCCGACCCAGGTAATGAATCCAGGTCTCCTGCATTGTAGGCAGATGCTTTACTGTCTGAGTCACCATGGAAGTCCCTATTAGGGCATAAACAGTCATCCAAAAGGGGCAGGCATAGCACAGGTCAAATAGCGACTATCCTCAGGTTTTGGCATATCTTGTCCAGCACATTTGCCGGACTGACTCAAGGCCTCATCTGCTGAGGTTGGGCTGGAAGGATTAGGAGAGGGCAAAGTTCCCCAGCTTCTCTCTGTTCTGGCTTGATGGGCATTGGTCCTCGGCCAGACCGCACCTCCGGGGGACATGCTTCCCTGGGGAACAGCGGAGCTGGGCTGAGGAATGTGGAGGAGCACAGAGGCAAATAGCTTCTGTCTGATTTCATGCTTCCTGTTAACTGTGGGTCAGCAAGAACAACAGCCTGCAGGCAGATCCAACCAGGACAGGGACACCCACAGAGTTACTGGATCTGGGAGTGTGAAAACTTCCTTAGCTCTGGGGCCTACGCAGATGTGGGAGAGGTCATGCCAGGTCAGTGACCATGGCACCTGGTGCTGAGATCACCTTTCAAGGTGACACTTCAAAGCCTGGGGTCATGAAACCAAATTAGGGTGCGACACTGGTGATGCCAGCTCACCAGCCAGGTAGTGGCCCCTGAAGAACATGCTAAGCAAGATTTTCCTGTATTACTCATTCCAGCCCTTTCTTGGGGCTTGCTGAGCACTGGTTGGTCCATCTCTGCCTGTATGTTACTTACACAAGGTTTTGGAAGTTATTTTAAAACATTTTAGCTTATCTTGTGTTGGCCAAACAGTTTGTTCAGATGATGTTATAGGAAAACCCAAATGAACTTTTCAGTCAACTCAACATGTATTTTTATCCCTACCAAAAGCTTTTTTGGTAAGCAATAAACATTAAATATTAAATATGTTTAAATTAAATGTTTTCTGAGTGTCTACTGTGTACACATCACTCACTGTCAATGAAAAGAAAGATCTTGACCTGCTCACCCACATACATTTTCAATCAAACACATGTGATCGTCTATATCATCTCTCTCTCTTCCCATCATATCCCTTCTTCCCACATGATACAGGCTCCTGGGGAGATTTGAAAAAACTAACCATTTTGACCAGCCTGAAATTTAAAACAAAATTTTTAATAAAAAGAAATCAGTCTGGACAAGTGTGGGGCTTTTGCAAAGCAAATTCTTCTTTTCAGAGATCTCTTTGCTTTCATCTCCAAGCAGCCCTAAGAATGTCTGGATTTGGAGAGAAACCTAGGCTGGTCTGTAAGCATTTTGGGGAGTCTCTGTATTTTCTAGGAAATCTCAATGGGAGAATCCTTCCTTGGACTGGGAGAAGCTGCTAATATCACAGACGTAAGAAGGTTTTTCTCCCCAAATTTTCTTCTTCACCCCATCACCACCACTAGCCTTCACCACACATACACACACACGGCTGAGGAGAGAGCAGATTTTATTCAAATATAAGGCCAAACTGGGGGCTTCCCTGGTGGCTCAGTGGTATAAAATTTGCCTGCCAGTGCCAGAGACTTGGTTTTGATCCCTGGGTTGGGAAGATTCCTTTGGGGAGGAAATGGCAACCCACTCCAGTATTCTTGCCTGGAGAATTCTGTGGACAGAGGAGCTTGGTAGGCTACAGTCCACAGGACTGTAAGAATCAAACATGACTGAGCAGCTAAACAATAACAGGCAAAAATGACTCATCCACTTATATCTAATCAAATAGAATCACAGGCAAGGATGTAAGAAAACAACATAAGAAATGCAGCATGTCATGATGACCCAACCAAAATAATCTAAACCGGTGAAGTACAGGAGGCAGACAAGTATTTCAAAAGTCAAAGTAGAACCTTGCTTTCTGAGGGCTGAATGGCAGCTAAAGGAAACAGCTGAGCCTTGGTCTGGCTTGTGGAAGGCAAAAAAAAAAAGAAAGAAAGGAAAGGCAAAAAAGCCCATATTCAGGCAAGGCTGGCAATTAAGGAAAACAAAAAGAACTTGAAAGAGGTAGATCAATGCTGTGAACCTGTAGCAAGCACAGAGCAATGCTGAGATGGTGTAAGTTATAGTTTACACAATCTCCACAATCTGTGCATTTCAAAATAAATTAATTAATGTAGAAAGGAAAATGAGAATATGTTGATTCTATTGATACAATGCAATTACAATCAGTCTCCAAATCTGAAAAAAAAGAAATCATAGGCTCATTAGCTTATTAACATTTTTTTACTTTGAGTAGAAATAATCTTTCAGAGGGAACGTGTCATAATATCCCCTATGCACACGTGGGTTCTGCCATTAATTAACTGACTGTCAGCATCTTCCAAAGGATTGCTGCTGCCTGCCTTGGTACAAGCTGATCTGCTGGAAGAAAGGGGCGGAACCATGGTGTTCCACCACCCAGAACTTGTGGTAATGGCGCTCCTATTACAATATCCTCTGAATTGTAAAGGACCAAAAATGCCTCTTGTGAAGAGAATTAATGGGGGTACATGTAAGATTGCGAGTGGAAAAGAGAGGCCTGGGCACAAAAAGCCCAGAGATGGACAAGCTCTTACATGAGTAGTTTTTCCCTAAGCTTTCATCAGAGATGCTGCAGGTCTCAACGTTATCAACTGTTCACCTTGATGAGATTCTCAAAGGTATCTGACAGTGTTCCAATTGGGATAGCAAGATTAACCCAAGGGCAACAGGATATTATTATGATGGTCTGAAGATTAACAAGCGCTTGAAACAAAACAAAGCAAACAAACAAAACCAATCAACCAAACAAACAAAAAAACAAAACTTTAGATGAGGATGAGTACAGCTTTCAACCCTTAGAAATGCATCTGCAAGTTTCTAGACTCAGTATTTCCCAAGAGTTCTATTGTGAATGCCCTGTTTTGCTCAACCCTATCTACTGCTGTAAAACAAACATTTCTATATTGCCGCATACAGTATTTATAAGACATCTCAGAATTATTTACAAAGCATCTCAGAATATGGTCTTCAATCCAGGTAAAGAAAGCAAACAGTTATAAGCCATGCTGAGCGCTGACCATCCAAAAAGCAGTTAAGTGTGCTTACCACAATCACTGCTGTTGTTTTATGGTCACATAAAAATACAGTGCCTACGTGTTATTTGGCAAAGTTGCCAAGTTGGTGAAAGGTTCTTTATGAGACAATAAAGAATAAATACAATCAGATAAGAACACAGGAATTGCCACACCGGGTGGTCCAGTATTCCTGAAGTTCTGTTATCTGTTGCCAACACAACCCCAGCAGGAGAGGGAGGGCTTGGCTGTCCTTCCACAACTGTATGCCTTGCCCAGTTCTTCATCCCAAGGTGCAGTCTCTGTTTTTATAGGCTCCTTAGCAGAGTGCACACTCCAAAACTTTCAGCATTACTTTGTTGCTAGGAATGGCTCCACTTTTCACAAAACTGTTCAGATTCTTTCAGAATCCACATATATTTTCTTCCCTTTGTTCAGCTGCTAAGTTGTGTCCAACCATTTGCCACCTCATGGACCGCAGCATGCCACATTTCCCTGTCCTTCACTGTCTCCCAGAGTTTGCTCAGACTCATGCCCATTAAGCTGATGATGCTATCTAATCATCTCATCCTCTGATACCTCCTTCTCCTCCTGCCCTCAATCTTTCCCAGCATCAGGGTCTTTTCTAATGAGTCAGCTCTTCACATCAGGTGGCCAAAGTATCAGAACTTCGGCTTCAGCATCAGTCCTTTCAATGAATATTCAGGGTGGACTATTCAGGGTGAAATCTTTTAGGATTGACTGGTTTGATCTCCTTGAAGCCCAAGGGACTCTCAAGGATCTTGAGTTAACTTGCTATGTAAAATGGTAAGCCAGACAATGAAAATTTTAAGTCTTCTCTCTCTCTCTCTTTTTTTTTTTTTGGTAAGAAAATACATAAAAAATATCCTAAAAGGCATTTTTTAGAGCAATAAAGCATACTTGGGGGAGGGAGGTTTAGGAGGGAGAGGACATACATATACCTATGGCCAATTCATGTTGCTATTAATACATCAACAGAAACCAACACGATATTATAAAGCAATTATCCTCCAATTAAAAATAATTTCTTTTTTTTAAAAGCATACTTGGAAAACTTTAAAGGAATTTACTCAAGAGGGATAAAATATATGGCCCTAAGAGAATTGAAAATCTCAAATTTGGGGCTTTCACTAGCAGGATTTGCGCCTGAAATACTTTAAGCTCTAGAACTGAGTCTGTCTCACTTTTCTCAGCAATGATCCCAGTACCTGACAAACAGAGGGTCCTATTCAATCTGTATTTGCTTTTTAAAAATGACTGATATATTAGTACATCCATGTGTAATATCTACATCTATCAGGCCTAGTTGTACATGCATTAAAATATTATGGTTTTCTGGAAGCTTTTAGTTTTTCAGTATTTCCCTCTTCTTTCAAAAATTTTCCTATTACTGTCCTAATGTGCTTTATATTTCTCGGTGGTTTCTATTACTATCTGATATTATGTTTTGGTTTACCTGTTTGGTTTTGGCCTGTTTTCCCCCACAAGAATGTGAGCCTATGGTGGGAGTAATTTTGTCTGTTTGTGCAAACATCATGTCAGGTCCTGAAATGGTACCTGGTAGGTATTAGATTGGTTCAAACATAATTATGATTTTGGACCATGACTTTTAAATCATTATATCTGGCTCAAACACATCTTTATTAATCAAAATAGGAACCATTACAATCAACACATTTTTGCCAACAAGAAATAAGTTTGCTCATTCTTGTAGTGTAAAAATCCATGCCTCAGGAACTCTTAGAAAGCATTTTCTGCCTCCTACTGGTTGTGGAAGCATTTTCCCTGCAAAAAGTTGTTGAGATGCTTGAAGAAGTGGTAGTCAGTTCATGAGAAGTGAAGTGAAGTCGCTCAGTCATGTTTGACTCTTTGCGACCCGGTAGACTGTAGCATACCAGGCTCCTCTGTCCATGGGATTTTCCAGGCAATAGTCCTGGAGTGGATTGCCATTTCCTTCTCCAGGGGATTTTCCCAACACGGGGATCGAACCCAGGTCTCCCGCATTGTAGACAGATGCTTTACCGTCTGAGCCACCAGGGAAGTCCAGGTGAATACGGTGGATGAGGGAAAACTTTGTAGTCCAATTCGCTCAACTTTCGAAGTGCTGGTTGTACAACATTCAGTTGGGCTTTGTCATGGAGAAGAATTGGGCCCTTTCTGTTGATCAGTGCTGGCTTCCGGTGTGGCTGCATCTCATCCATTTGCTGAGCATACTTCTCAGATGTAATGGTTTCACCAGGATTCAGAAAGCTATAGTGGATCAGACGGGCAGCAGACCACCAGACAATGGCCATGTCCTTTTTTTTTTGGTGCAAGTTTGGCTTTGGGAAGTGCTTTGGAGCTTCTTCTCAGCCAAACAACTGAGCTGAGTTGGTTATTGCCAATTGTCATATAAAATCCAATTTCTGCACATCACAATCCAATAGATAAATGGTTTGTTGTTGTTACATAGAATAAGAGAAATGGCACTTCAAAATGATGATTTTTTTTATTTGTGGTCAACTCACAAGACACACACTTATTGAGCTTTTTCACTTTTCCAATTTGCTTCATGCCAAATGACTGTAGAATGGTTGATGTTGAGTTCTTCAGCAATGTCTTGTGTCATTGTAAAAGGATCAGTTTCAATGATGGCTCTCAGATGGTTGTTGTCAACTTCAAAAGACCAGCCACTGTGCTCCTCATCTTCAAGGCTCTCATCTCCTTTGCAAAATGTCTTGAACCACCATTGCACTGTATGTTTGTAGCAGTCAGTCCCTGGATCAAATGTGTTTTTGATGTTGTGAGTTGTCTTTGCTGCTTTACAACCCATTTTGAACTTGAATAAGAAAATCGCTTGAGTTTGCTTTTTGTCTAATATTTCCATAGTCTCAAATACATATAAAATACACAGCAAGTAATAAGTCATTAGAAAAAAAAACCCATAAAGCAGGAAATGTGCATTAAAATGATATATAGTGAAAGTATTAACCACTCAGTCATGTTGACTTTTTATGATCCCATGGACTGTGGCTCACTAGGGTTCTCTGCCCATGGAATTCTCCAGGCAACAATATTGGAGTGAGTAGCCATTCCCTTCTCCAGGGGATCTTACCAACCCAGAGATTGAATCTGGGTCTCCCACATTGCAAGCAGATTCTTTACCACCTGAGCCACCAGGGAAGCCCATGATGTATGACATAACCACATTTATTTAAGAATGTATTCCATTATCAAATGGCAAAGTTCAACAGTGAAAAACCTCAATTACTTTTGCATAAGCTTGATAATATGCACTGAATAAGCACTTGCTGGCTGGTGAGAAAATGGATTTTCATACACGTTTCACTGACCCAGTATTTCCCACCAGAGACAAGGAAACGAGGCCAAGTGAAGGGACTCAGAGTCCAGTCAGGATGGCCAAGAGGTCACTGCCCAGCCACCAGCAGGTCACAGATGGCAAATTCTGTGCCTTGAGCCTAGCTCCCTTAGTTAGTACCCCTGCCCAAATTCCTTTTGCAATTTGGTTCTTATTACTCTATGTGTATTCCGACCATTCAAGAACATAAAGACATTAATTTTAAATTTTATTTATTTATTTATGGCTATCTTGGGTCTTCTTTGCTATGCGAGGGCTTTCTCTAGCAGTGGCAAGCTAGGGCTGCTCTCTGGTTGCTTCTCGTTAAGATGCCTTCTTTAGTTACTGCACATGGGCTCCAGAGCGCCCCGGCTTCTGTAGTTGTGACAAGTGGGCTCAGTTGCCCTGCAGCATATGGATCTTCCCGGACTCGATCAAATCCATGTTCCCTGTATTGGCAGGTGGATTCTTAACCACTGGACCAATAGGGAAGTTCAATACATTGCTGATTTTTAATTTTAAAATAAAATAATACTAATAAAGTGTTCTATTTCCTTGTGCTCAATAAGCATGCAGGCCAGAGAAACTCCAGTCTTCAGACTGACAACTTGTTGCCATGGTAATGATAACAAGTTTGATTTCTTATGGAAGGTGAAAAACAATTTTTGGTTGTTCTATTTAGAGAATAGTTTTTGTTTTTTTATTTTTCCACTTATTCGGGTACAGAAAAAAAAGAGACTCTCTTACCCTTTAAAAATTTAGTGGTCAATCATTGTAATTGTTTGGTGTTTAATTTTCCCACAAAGACTTCAGACAATGTAATATTTCTCAGCAAGTGGAAGATATAGCATCACCTTTATTCTATGTGATTAGCTTTATTTCCATTTTACAATACAGGTAATCTATCTTAGTTCAAAATGAAAATAACTGACCCAAATGATTAGAATTGTAAGCAAAGTAGATCCAATTAAAATCCAAAGATGATATTAAAACTCTGAAAATGTGGTCCTTTTCTTCTTCTCCATTGGTTTGGTTTTCCAGTAACTATAAAATAGGGATATTTAACACAGACACCTATTGGTGAGATGAATGACAAATGGAGAGTTTGAAGTGATTGAAGAGAGGGTGAACATTCATCAGTGTGTGCAGTAAATTGGATTATTTTAGACTAGATGCTGTTTTGGGAAGCTATGTATAAAGCTTTTATGGTGGGGGGGCGGGGGCAGTTTCTAGAACATATTCTGTACTCCAGGATTAAGGGGTATTCTAATGAGTGGGTTTGTTTTTTTTTTCCAATATATATATGATGCAGGACATAGCACAAAAGAATACTAAAATTGCTTTTTAAAACTATTATTTATTTGGCTGCATCAGGTCTTCGTTGCAGCAGGCAGGAATCTTTCCTTGAGGTGTGCAGGCTCAGTGGTTGCGCCCCAGGGTTTAGTTTCTCTGTGGCAAGTGAGATCTTAGTTCCCCAACCAGGGATCGAACCAGGGCCCCAGTGTTGAAGGTTCTCCACCACTGGATGGCCAGGGAAGTCCCCATAAAACTGCTTTTTTAGTGAGTGAATTTGAATAATACTGACTTTTATTATCATAGCCTAATACTTATGATTTTTCTTTTTTCAGGTTCAGTCTGCCTTTCCTGATATGTTTTACAATTTTTGAGGGTATTGATCATGCCTTCTTCTTTATTTGTAGGAAATAGTCAAGAAATGCTTCTCTTGTTATCACTTTCTCTAATAAATATGAAAGAAATCAAAATGTTTCATTTTTCTTGAAAAAGAATGTTTATTGAAAGACTATTAGTTCTACTCTGAAAATAATACACATTCATTTTGGAGAAATGGGAAATAACACAGAATAAAATTAAAATTTGTTATTTTCCAACCTGGAAGTAGCTTACACTAGTAATATTTAGTAAATTTAATTTACTTATTTCTTCTTGATTTATATNAATATTTAGTAAATTTAATTTACTTATTTATTCTTGATTTATATAAAATATGCCCTTTAAAAAAACCTAAACCATGATTGCCATCTTGCTTTGTATCCAGCTTCACTCATTTGACAAAAGTTAAATGAAGTACATTTAGGTACAATTAGCACAATAAAAAGCAAGGAAGGAAAATAGAACACCTTATATTTTAAATTAGAATGACTCACAAACATGTGCAATGTTCTTTCTAAAATGTATTTTTAAAACCACTCAGCTATTATTAAATTCTAATGCAATAATCAGAAATGCCTGAAGCCCTGCTCTGAAGCACACACACAAAAAGGATGATCTTCAGGTGTTGGTATCATTTTCACACTCTATCCCGCTCTTCTTCCTACTTCAATTGCAGTTTGTCCTCTGTCAAGGAGCCCCAAGTACAAGGAAGTGGCACAGAGCGGCCCAGCTCCTCCCATCACTTCCTTTCATCTCAAGACGCAGCTGTCTGCTGTATCTCCAATAAGACTGCTTCTCAGCTTCTTTCAGTCCTTCAACACATCCCATACAGAACTCCCATCAGAACAACAAACATCGCCAGTGTAACAGCTCTCTCTTGTACATCTTCTCTTTCACTGTATTAGTTTCCAGGACTCATTTTATTGCCTGCTTTTTGACTTGGCTTATTTATTTGTTCTATATTTACAACAAAAGCTTTG
Organism: Redunca redunca; assembly: GCA_006410935.1. Classification (NCBI taxonomy): domain Eukaryota; kingdom Metazoa; phylum Chordata; class Mammalia; order Artiodactyla; family Bovidae; genus Redunca; species Redunca redunca. Next base: position 76,467 of record SJYQ01006169.1, on the reverse strand, counting down.
ATATGCTTTAATGTAATGAAATGATTGAATCACTCCTTATAAGCTATTTTAAAAAATCTTTAGTTTATAATAGAAGGTACCATTTTATTGCATTGCTTTATTTCTTAAAAAAAAAAAATTCAGTTTTCCAACAAAATCAATAATAATAATAAATGAAATAGGGACTTCCTTGGTGGCCCAGTGGTTAAGAATCCACCTTCCAATTCGGGGGATGAGAGTTCAATCCCTGGTCAGGGAACTAAGATACCACATGCTGCAAGGCAACTAAGCCTGTCAGCTGCAACTACTGAGCCTATGCGCCACCATTAAGAAAGAAGCCTTCACACCTCAGCAAAGGACCCTCTGCAGGGCAGCTAAGACCTATTGCTGCCAAAATAAATAAAATTTTTTTAAAAGGAATAGAAGTTAGTGGCTTAGAAATAAAAGAGCTGGTTTTGTTGTTGTTGTCGTTCTTAGCACTTTTAAATTTCATACCAATTCAGCACATGAAACAGAAAGTGAAACATTTGATTTTATTTTTAGTTGACCAACCATCCATGCATGCCTGGCACTACCTCAGGCTAGTGGTGGTTTCAGAGGCACTGAAAGCCACACGTCCTGGAGAAACTCCCCAGTCCCAGACAAACCAGGATGGTTGGTCATCCTGAGACTTGTTCCATAAGATACATTATATTTATCAGCCTACTGATGTTCATGATGCTGGAGGTATTTTTTAGGGAGTGAAAAATAGTTTAAACAAATCAAATTTTTACCCATATTATAGTTCAATTCCTGCCAAGCATAATAATAGACAATTGTGATCATTCTGGGAGATGTTTTCAGCCCTCTACATATCTTAACAAGAATATGTGATCTGGAAAGTGAAAGTTGTTCAGTTGTGTCTGACTCTTTGTGACTCCATGGACTATACAGTCCATGGAATTCTCCAGGTCAGAATACTGGAGTGGGTAGCCTTTCCCTTTTCCAGGGGATCTTCCCAACCCAGGGATCCAGCCCAGGTCTCCTGCACTCCAGGCAGATTCTTTACCAGCTGAACCACCAGGGAAGCCCAAGAATACTGGAGTGCGTAGCCTATCCCTTCTCCAGTGGATCTTCCCCACCCAGAAATCCAACTGGGGTCTCCTTCATTGCAGGTGGATTCTTCACCAGCTGAGCTACCAGGGAAGCCCATATTGTTTGTTAATTCCCCAAAAGTTCATATGTTGATGCGTGCATACAACAATGATTCGATAAAATTGCACCGATTCCATTTTCCACTGTCCTTTTGTTTCTGGTGACTGTTAGTTCTACTAAATGGAACCAAAACCCCAACAATTCCAAACTTTATGCCTTTCAGACCTGACTTCTTCCCCCAAATCTTTAGCACTGGAGTCTCTACTAAAGCTTTAATGTTTCCTGTAGTTCTCCAAAGCTGCTTCTCTGCACCAGTGCAAGGCATCCAACGAGAGGCCTGAGAAAGAGCACTCTATTTGGTGGAGCCACACCTCTGAACATCTGCCATTCTTCTGCCTCTTGGTAGAAAATAATGTGCCCCTGGAAGGCTCCTTCTCTCTCACTTCTTTAGCAGATTTTGCTAGCAATCTGTCCTTAAGCTCACTGACTTCGGTGCTCCATTTCTAACAGAGTGCAATATGGAGGCTGCCCCTTAATTCATCCTGGGGTTGAAGAATTTGAGTCACATACTTGTCAACATCTTGATGTGAAATCATATTTTGTTAATATGAAAATTCATCACTGTTCTCACACAGGGCACAGAAACATTTCATAACAGCAGGGAAAAAGGGTTTTATGAATTAAGAAAAATACTGAGATTTCTTTCTCAGCTTGTACTAGTTTATAACTTGCACCCAGGAAACCCCAATGCTAATGCTCATTGCTTGGGCATCTGGAAAATGCACTCTCACTGATTTTGGTGACTTCTCCCATATCCTAAAATGTATGGCAGTTTCCTAACTCCAAATTTAATTTCATTTGTAGATTTGGAAGGCACTGTGACATTTTTCATCCTGATAAAAATATCAAAGACCAAGTTTTTTTTAAACTTACTAGACACAGTTTTGAATTTAAATAGAGACCATGATTTGAATGGTGACGAACATAATTACTGTGGGACCATATTTTATTTTTAGAAAATACTTCAAGAGAAAACCAAAGACATTTTGGAATTAATTAGGTACCTCAGATTAAAGAGGTGTAATTTTAGTGCATCAATCTAAAGAAGATAAATGGAACATTGTTTTAAAATATTATTTTTAAAAATGTAGAACTCTCAAAAAAAAAAAAGAACCTCAGAGACACATTGTAAATAATTAGATTGCTTAAAATCTGTCAGTTTATAAATATTATGTGAGGATTATGTTGGCTTCATATGGTTCTTTGAGGATTTGAATTTTCTCTGCAATGTTGGTGGCAGATGCATAAATAAGGATTATATATCATATCAAGTTGTAACATGAAAGGCAATGTGGCCTCATATTTCATCTTTTGGACTTTTCTAGTCATTTAGATACAGGTAGAAGATTTAGTTCTGCCTCTTACTAACTGGGCCACTTTGGACTAATTACCAAATCTCTTAAGACCTTGGTTTTTCACATCTGTAAAATGGGGATGCTCTCATGAAAAGTAGATGAAATAATGTACAAAAAGCATGTAACACAATGTCTGGCATCTATTAAGCACTCAGTAAATGATAGACACTGTTACTAGGTTCATTAATCATCAGAGATACTGGGATGCACAATGAAATCAACACTTTGTCTCTCCCAAGAATGTTCTCCCCAACATATGATGGTGGATAGCCCAACCAGAGTTCGAGGCACAAGCCAAGTGTCTTTTTATCCAAGAAACCTTCCCTGATTCCCTCAACTATATATGAACATTAACTCTTACATATCCTTATCGGTGGCCTAAAGTAAAATCCCCAAATACACAGAGGCATTGGTATTTATAGTTCTTTGTGCTCTTGCCACCTTGTGGGTAGGGGTTCTGTTTTCCTCATCTTAGTGTTCCTCGTCCTCCAAGCTCCTAATGTCTAAGAGAGATGAATGTAGACAACTAGAAGTCCAAGTAGCATATATGTGCAAAGAAAGTAGCGTAAACAAAGCCGTCAATGTTCAGAGGAGGGAGGTGATGAGAAAATATCTGTCTAGAGGAAGTAGTTTTTAAGTGGGACAAAAAGGCTGAAGAGAATTTCAAAGAAGAGAAATAGAGAGAGGCAGTTTGATGAAGAAACACGTGAACCAGAAAGAGTAAGTCAGTTTGATCACAGCAAGTTGAGTCTGTGATGGGCAGGAGGTCATCCCCAAAGAGAGATGCAGTCTGATTGCAGAGAACCCTAAAGGGAAAGAAAAGGAGGCTGGATTTTGTTTTAGGGTCAATAAAGAGTTGTCAAAGCTTGGGGACCAGGAAGTGATGGAGAAGAGATGCCAGCTGCTCGCATCGTGACCTTCCAAACCTGTACTCATTAACACCTGTATAAACTTGCTAAGTATCTTCAAATTATCTGTCCTATTTCTGTGTCTTCAAGACACAATTATGCTGTATACTAAGTCTTGAAAGTATGTAAAGCTAGTAGTCAACCACAGCTCTTGTTTCTGCAATAGAGAGTAAGTTTCTGTTTTGTTTAAGAGCAGAGGTTTGGGAGGTAAAATGTCGTGGATTCAAATCTTAGCTCTGTCAGTTACGAAAGAATGATGTCAAGAAATTACTTAACAACCCTAAGGCATAGTTTCCTCACCTCTAGATTAAGTAGTTCTATTAACTCACAGAAGTTAAATGCCATGCAGGTAAAGAACTTAAGAGAGATTGCAGAAACTGCTCATATGACTCTATGGTTCATCATTCCTCTATCTCACCTCTCTGGTTCTTTAAATCCCTGGTTTTCTTTGGCTTTCAGCTTTTGATACTATTTCTAGTTCCCCATCATGTTTGACAATATGATAGGGCTGCCTCCTCCAGTATCAGGGACATCGCAAGTATCCACTTCTAAGGGCTTATGCCTAACAGTATAATAAAGGGACTGTTTACAGAGATAAGGACTGGTTTAAGAAGCAAAGGATGGTGGAACACCAATGAATGAGAAATCACAATCACCTTTAAAGTAGAAGGCGGAGCAATTCCACTCCTGGGCATATATCTGGAGAAAATCATAATTCAAAATGATACACACACCCCAATTTCACTGCACCACTGTTTATAATAACCAAGCCATGGAAGCAACCCAAATATCCATCAACAGAAGGATAAGAAGATATGGCATATCTTTATATGAAGAAGATATATATTATATTATATATGATATATGATATGTGTGTGTGTGTGTTAGTTGCTCAGTCATGTCTGATTTTCCATGACTCCATGGACTGTAACCTATCAGGTTCCTCTGTCTATGGAAATCTCCAGGCAAGAATACTGGAGTGGGTTGCCATTCCCTTCTCCGGGGGATCTTCTTGATCTAGGGTTTGAACCCCAGTCTCCCACATTGCAGGCTGATACTTTACTGTCTGAGCCACCAGGGAAACCCAAATACATACAACCATATAATGGAATATTAACAAAGGTCCATCTAGTCAGAGCTATGGTTTTCCTAGTAGTCATGTACGGATGTGAGAGTTGGACTATAAAGAAAGCTGAGCACCAAAGAATTGATGTTTTTGAACTGCAGTGTTGGAGAAGACTCTTGAGAGTCCCTTGGACAGCAAGGAGATCCCACCAGTCCATCCTAAAGGAAATCAATCCTGAATATTCATTGGAAGGACTGATGCTGAAGCTGAAGCCCCAATTCTTTGGCCACCTGATGCAAAGAACTGACTCATTTGAAACGACCCTGATGATGGGAAAGATTGAAGGTGGGAGGAGAAGGGGATGATAGAGGATGAGATGGTTGGATGGCATCACCAACTCGATGAACATGAGTTTGAGTAAGCTCTGGGGGTTGTTTATGGACAGAGAAGACTGGTGTGCTGTGGTCCATGGTGTCACAAAGAGTTGGATACAACTGAACATGATTGAACTGAACTGAATTTCCCAGGCGGGGCTAGTGGTAATGGAGAAGGCAATGGCACCCCACTCCAGGACTCTTGCCTGGAAAAATCCCATGGATGGAGGAGCCTGATAGGTTGCAGTCCATGGGGTCAAGAAGAGTTGGACATGACTGAAGCTACTTAGCAGCAGCAGCTAGTGGTAAAGAGCTCACATGACAATGCAGGAGACATAAGGGGTGAGGGTTTGATCCTTGGGCCCAGAAGATCCCCTGGAGGGGGGCAATGGCAACCCACTCCAGTATTCTTGCCTGGAGAATCCCATGGACAGAGGAGCCTAGGAGGCTACAATCCATGGGGTCGCAAAGAGTTGGACATGATTGAGCAACTAACACACACAGTATCCTGGCAGTCACACAGAGACAGACATGACTGAAGCAACTTAGCATACAATGGGATATTACTCGGGCATAAAAAAGAATGAAATAACTCCATTTGCAGCAATATGGATGGACCTAGAGATTGTTAGTGAAGTAAGTCAGACAGAGAAAGATAAATATACAGTATCACTTATATGTGGAATCTAAAAAAAAAAAAAAACTGTACAAAAGAACGTATTTACAAAACAGAAATAGTCACAGACATGGAAAGCAACTTTATGGTTAGCAGGGAGTAAGGGAGGGGGAGAATACTGAATGAATTGGGAGATTGGGATTGACACATACACACTACTATATATAAAATAAGGACCTACTGTAAGAGCACAAGGACCTCTACTCAATACTCTGTAATGACTTATATGGGAAAAGAATCTAAAAGGAGTGGATATATGTATATGTAAGCTGACTCCCTCTGTTGCACAGCAAAACCTAACACTACATTGTAAATCAACTATCGTTGTTCAGTCACTCAGTTGTGTCTGACTCTTTGTGACCCCATGGACTGCAGCACGCCAGGCTTCCCTGTCCCTCACCATCTCCTAGAGTTTGCACAAAATCAACTATAGCCCAACAGAAAGTAATCAAAAAATAAAATAGATGGCAAATCTTAAAATAATTTTTTAATTAAAAAATGTAGAAGAGGGACAAAGGTGTTGTGGCCTGAGGGGATGCAGCCACTCCAGAACAACAGTGGGGCAGGGAGGGAGCAGTGTATGTGCAAAAGAATCACCCAAACTCTTTCCCTTCTTTCCCTCCAATGCCTTGCCAGTGCCTTCCACGGGCTGAACGCAGTTCAGAGCAAAACAGTAACAGAACCAGGTGATACAGTCTACAGAGGCCGGTTTTCTGGGACACAAGCAAGGCAGAGAAGATCAGAAAACAGATGGTGCAATGGGGCCTGGGCAAAATGTGTTGTTGTTTTCTGAATAAGGGATATAAATATGGTGAGGAATGGAAACCTCTGAACAGAAAGTTATCACTGCCTCCATGACAGATGGAGGAAAGGAAGCTCAGAGAGGTAGTCTTGCCGAGGTTATCAGCTAGAAAAAGGAACCAACTTGGAGCCCTTAATGGTGCCTCTGGTCTACCCTGTTTCCCATTACACTGCATGGCTCCACTCAGAGTGATGGTTTAAATAATATTAGTCTCCCCTAAGCAGTTTCTGCCCTGAGATAAACCAAGGGTGTGAAAACTTACCCCTCCTGCAGTTGCCTACATTCTTGGTCTGAATCCATTCACTGTAGTTTTCCAAACAATCTTTCAGAGAGGGTTTCTTAAATTGCCAATAACTTTGAAAGGTATTGACAATAGGAAATTGGATTTCCTCCTTTTGGGGGATAAGGAAGATTAGATCTAAGATATAAAGACATCTGAAAGAAACAAAGAGATAGAGAGAAAAACAAGGAAAGAAAGAAAAAAAGGAAGGAAGGGAAGAAAAAGGGAGAGGGGATCAGGAAGAGGGACAGGGAGAGAAAGAATCTCAGCATAAACAGCTTGGGTAGCAAGATTGGTAACAACTAAAAACTGGAGACTAACCAAATGCCTGTCAACAACTGAAGAATGTAAAAACAAATTGTGGAAATCCACATAATGAAATATAATACAGGGAGGGAACTAAAACTAAACACAACAAAGGGAATGAAATTCAAAGATGTAGTATTGAGAGGAGGAAGCCAGAGACCATTTGTACGATTTCAAAAGCAGACAAAAATAATCTATGGTGTTAGAAGATAGGATTGTGGTTATTTTAGAGTCTAGGAAATGAAAAGGGGTTTCTGTGTTGTTAATCATTTTCTGGGTTTTGTCTCTTTGCTTGTTTTTGTATATTTGTTTGATCTGGGTGGCGGTTGTAGAGGTGTGTTCATTTTATGAAAGTTCATTGAGCTGCCCCTTAGATCTGTGTCCTTTTCTATATGCACAGACACACAATTTCAGGTAGCCAGTTGCATTAGTCAGTTATGAAGCAGTAAAAATCAGTCTTTCAAAATTTCTGTGGCTTTCAACACAAACAGTTTTCTCTTTGTGGTATGCACAATTCTAAGAATGCCCCCATGGTCTCTATCCCTTGGTGTTACTCCTGTGATGATGTTACCTTACATGGGATTCTGCAGGTCCCACTGGGCTCCTTGCCCTCTGGTCCAGCCCCCACGTGTGCTCCTGTCCTGCCTGTCCTGTCCTGCTCCTGTCCTGGCGCTGGCTCTTCCTGCCCAGCTCCTTCCCACGCTGCCCACGGTCCCCAGGAGCACCATGGGGACCCCCTTATGGAGCCAGCAGTGCACAGGCTCAAGTCCTGCTCTCTTCCTTGGCACCTCCTCTTTATGCATCAGTTGACCTGAAGATAAGATTATCAAGGTAGACCTAACCTAACTGTTGTTGTTCAGTTGCTCAGTCGTGTCTGACTCTTTGTGACACTATGGACCGCAGTGCACCAGGCTTCCTTGTCCTTCACCATCTCCCGGAGCTTGCTCAAATCATGTCCATTGGGTCAGTGATGCCATCTAACCATTTTGTTCTCTGTCATCCCCTTCTCCTTCTTCCTTCAATCTTCCCCGGCATCAGGGTCTTTTCTAATGAGATAGCTCTTAGCATCAGGTAGCCAAAGTATTGGAGCTTCAGCTTTAGCATCAATCCTTCCAATATATTCAGGATTGATTTCCTTTAGGATTGATTGGTTTGATCCCCTTAATTATGTGAATCTTTTAAAAGCAGAGTATTTTCTGGTCAGAAACTTGCCAAGGTGCAGATTCAATGTGCCATTACTGGCTTGAGGATGAAAGATGCCATACCAAAAAGACCTGAGAAGAGCCCTTAGGAACTGAGGCCAAGCCCTGGCCCATAGCCAGTAAGAAAACAGAAACAAAGTCCTATGATCATAAGGAGACACGTTCTGCCAATAAGCAGTGAGCTCTGAAAAGAACTTCAAATCCTAAATGACAATAGCCTTGATCTCAGCCTGGTGAGATACTCAGCAGGGTGTACAGGAGCATCATGCCCACACATCTGACCTATAGAAACTGGGAGATGATGATATATTGTGGTTTTAAGGTGCTAAGTTTGTGTGAATTTGTTTGCAGCAACAGAAAACAATGAGTGCACACTTACTCATATTTTGGCAGCTCTGTGTTGGCAGCTGCTAGAACCCACTTGGCTCTGCTCCCTGTGCCTTCACATTCTGGAACCCATATAGGAGAAGCCTCTCTATTTGGGACATTCATATGACAGAGGGAGAAGAGCAAGTAAGGGAGACAGAAACCCACGATGCCTCTTAAAGTATGTAGTGTTCATCTTATCTACTCACACTCCAGTGGTCAAAGCAGGACACGTGGCCCGGCCCAAAAGCAATGGGACAGGATGTATAGTCTTATAGGAAAGGTGAGATCGAATAATACTGAAAAACTATGCAATCTATCACCATGGAATGTTAGAACTGTGGCCTAATTGGAAAGAGCAGAGTCTATGGGGTCAGAAAGGCCCCATATGAATCTTGGTACCACCACCTTACTGGCTGTGTGACCATGAAGTTAGGACATTTCTCTGCTCCTTGGTCTCTTAAATGGCAAACACCTATATCTTACAGGATTGCTGTGAATGTTAAATGTACCAGAATGGTTCCTGATAGACACTCTAACATGTGTTCATAAATATTAGCTTCAGCCTCTTACCTTGGGGATTAGCCAGAACATAACTCTTCCAAGGGGAGAAATCAGGGAAAGAAAACCACATCTAAACCCACCTCTTTTCCCACATTTTTCTAATAAACTAATGCAGAGTCCAAAATGTATAACTCCTCTATACACTGTATCTTTTGACTGTTGTAGTAACAAATGGCTTGGGCTTTCTTAATAGCTCAAATGGTAAAGAATCTGCCAGAAATGCGGGAGACCTAGGTTCAATCCCTGGGTCAGGAAGATCCCCTGGAAAAGGGCATGGCTACCCACTGCATTTTGTATTTTCAAAGTTGCCAGTATTCTTGCCTGGAGCATTCCATGGACAGAGGAGCCTGGTGGCTAAAGTCCATTCAAAAAAGAGTCGGACACAACTGAGCGACAAACACTTTCTTCACTTAATTTATTTTTTCAGTAACAAATGGCTTAGAGTAGAGGGAATATAATATTGCTCTTCTGAATGGGATTGTTGAATGCAATCAACCTGTGAAGTTGGATTACTTTATAATTACCTTTCTAAATCGATGACTCACTTTAACATATAATTTTGGCTTATGAATATGTTGTTATAAAGCCATAGTTACGACAGGTGTAAAACTGGAAAATGAGTCAATAATATTTTGTCCTTGGAATGTTTAGATTTTCTTTTTAACTTGCCTAGGTGGTTTTCAATGTATTTCAGGTTTCTAGTTCACAAATACCTCTTTTAAAGTAACTATTATTAATTATTTTTAAGCCCCAATCCATTATTTAGGGTTTTTACTCTTTTTTAATCACATAAAAAGTAACAATCTATGTCTTTCTCTCTTACACATACACACACACACACACACACACACACACACACACAAAGAAGTTAGTACACTTTCTTCAGCAGAAAAGAAGAGTCAAGTCACTCAAAAACTTTTCAGATGGGGATTTCCCTGATTATCCAGTGGTTAGGAATCCACCTGCAAATGCAGGGGACATGAGTTTGATCCCTGGTCAGGGAACCAGATCCCACGTGGGATGAATCAACTGGACCCATGTGCCACAGCTTCTGAGCCTGCACTCTGGAGCCCACAGGCTTCAACTACTGAAGCCTGTATGCCCTAAGCCAACACTCTGCAACAAAAGAGGCCACCACAACAAGAAGCCTGTGCACTGCAGCTAGAGAGTAGCCCCTGCTCACCACAACTAGAGAAAGCCGGTGCACAGCAGTGAAGATCTGGTGCAGCCAAAAATAAATAAACAAATAAACGTATCAGATGAAGATAACTACAGTCAACATTTTGGTGTGTAGTCTTCCAATTTTTTTCCTGAATAGATAATATATAGATTGCATATAGCATATGTTTGTATTTCTGTATGTTTACATATATTTCTCAAAAATGGAGCTATATGTTATACTTATTTTTAACCTGCTTTTTCATGTAGTTACATACATATATACCATGGCTACAGTCCATAGGGTGGGAAAGAGTCAGACAAGACTGAAGCGACTTAGCATGCGCACGTGCACACACACACACGCACACAAACAACATTACTTTAATAATTTCATTTAATGATTTTATCTGTATTTTTCAGCTAATATATTACTATTGAATATTTAGGTTATTTGTTAATTTTCTACTATTTACTCTGAAAGTGAGTTTCCACTAGCCCATATATATGAATTAGAGGAAGTCAGGGCATAGGGCTTGCTGGCCAGAGCACTCATCGATTTTAGCCCTGCTGATCAGGCAAGTCTGCTCTTAAATTTACAAATATATTCTTGAAATGTTAAAACAAACAAACAATAAACAGAATCCCTCTTAGATTGGATAAGGTTTTTCTTGAAATTTTCAGCCATTTTGTATTATCAAGAGTTGCCACATGGGGATTTCCTTGGTGGTCGAATGGTTAAGAAGCCACCTTCCAATGCAGGGGACATGGGTTCAATTCTTGGTCAGGGAACTAAGATCCCATAGGCCACAGAGCAACCAAGCCCACGAGCCACATCTAGAGAGTCCGTACAGCACAGCCAAAGTCCTGAATGACGCAACCGAGATTCCCTGTGCCACAACTAAGACCCAGTGCAGCCAATAAATAAATAGAGTTGCCAGATGGCACAGAAGAGGACCAACCTCTTGGTTTATTACCTTTTCCGTGAGTTCTCCTTATTGAGCTGTTAATTTCTCCATGAAAGGGCATCAAAACTGATTAAAGTGCTATGACTTCAGGTCAGAGATTAATTTAGTGCCCCACATCCACTGTCATCTCAAAGATGTTCACGATTAAAGCACTCAGGTGATGTCTTTCCTTATTTATTGAAAACAAAAATGGAAAAACAGAGCCTTGTGTTCTGATTCTTTTTTTTCCTTCAGATCAAGAAAATAATTGCTTTTAAGTCCCTAAAAGGACTTGTAGTAATGACTCTTGAAAGCCCTGAATGAGGCGATTGTTATGACTGCCTTTATGGGGGAAACAATTACATTTTCATACCACATGGAATTAAATGGAAGTTTCTGTTTGCCTCTGTTAAGAAACCCCTTTGGAGAGACTGGGAGCAATTACCCAGGAGCTGTGGACACTGACCTCTAGCCAGCCCGCCTGCTTCCAGCCTTCTGTTGTCTCTTCCTGGGCTCCAACTGGAGCTCTTCTGATGAAAGTACTATTGTTGGTCTCTTCAGAGAGGAGCTGTGGAAGGAAAGGGAAGATTCTTGGTAAGTGGGTAGGAAAATGTTCCAACAAAAGAATGAAATGAAGTAATTAGCTTCCTTCTATATATAAGCACCAGCCTTGCTGCTAAATCTTCAGGCTGTAGCGAGTAAGGAAAACAGTGACATTCCTGATGCACGGAGAGCCACCTGCAGCCATTGACCAATCACAGGTAAGGTCACTCTCTTCTTTACCCTGGGGAAAATGGGAGGTGTGTTAGCGTTAGTTGCTCAGTCATGTCCAATTCTTTGTGACTCCACGTACTGTAACCTGCCAGGCTCTTCTATTCGTGGGATTCTCGAGTCAAGAATACTGGAGTGGATTCCCATTTCCTTCTTTAAGACTGGTTCCCATTTTTAAAGGTTTTAATAAGATGAGAACTATCCTAGGAAAAATTTTCAGTCATCCCACCCCAGGGTGACATTTATATATGTTTTTAATTCCATCATGGTTTATCACAGAATATTAAATATAGTTCCTTGTGCTATACAGTAGGACCTTGATGTTTATTCATTCTATTTATAATAGCTTACATCTGCTAACCCCAACTTCCCAGTTCATCACTTTCCCTCCCCTCTCCCCTTTGGCAGTCACAAGTCTGTTCTCTATATCTATGAGGCTGTTTCTTTCTTGTGATAGATTTATTTGTGCCACGCTTTAGATTTAAAGTGGGAACCATTCTTGAATAGAAGAGCTATGTAAAATGACAAGCCCTAAAGAGAATAATTCTTTTTAACCTTTTAAAGGGCTTCTCTATGGCTCAACTGGTAAAGAACCAACCTGTCAATGCAGAAGACACAAGAGATGCAGGTCCCATCCGTGGGTCGAGAAGATACCAGGGAGAAGGGAATGGCTACCCACTCCAGTATTCTTGCCTGGAGAATTCCATGGACAGAGGAGCCTGGCAGGCTACAGTCCATGGGGTTGCCAAGAGTCAGACACAACTGAACGACTAACACTGACTTACTTGGTTCAACAGGCAGGGGAGTTAAAAAAGTTATACACACATATCTTAGATATTATAGTTTAACCTAAGACATATATGAGTACATTCAGCAGTTGTATAATAGAATAGAGTGCCAAGGCCCTTCCTCTGAGCGTCCGCTAATTAGAGTTGTATCATTTTTCTTGTAGGAGCCACACTCAAGCTCTGTTTCTTTAAATTGCGGTAAAATGCAATCTGAGTGCAGAATCTTAAAGATATGTTTACAGACTTTTTGCAGTCATGACAGGTTCACCTTTCCTATACTGATTTGGATTATATTTTCAGGCCACTCACTCTCACCAAGTCTTTCCAGAGACTCTCAACTTAGTTTTCATAGAAACAACTCTATTTTACACTCAAGGTTTCATTGGTTTATATAATATGTAAGTAAATGCTGTAACATAATGAACAGTACAAGTGCATTGATTCGCTTGCTGATAAAATCAACTGTTTCTTGGTAAGTTCAGTACAGTTCAGTTGCTCAGTCGTGTCCAACTCTTTGCGACCCCATGAATCGCAGCACGCCAGGCCTCCATGTCCATCACCAACTCCCGGAGTTCACTCAGACTCACGTCCATCGAGTCAGTGATCCCATCCAGGCATCTCATCCTCTGTCGTCCCCTTCTCCTCCTGCCCACAATCCTTCCCAGCATCAGAGTCTTTTCCAATGAGTCAACTCTTCGCATGAGGTGGCCAAAGTACTGGAGCTTCAGCTTTCGCATCATTCCCTCCAAAGAAATCCCAGGGCTGGTCTCCTTCAGAATGGACTGGTTGGATCTCCTTGCAGTCCTAGGGACTCTCAAGAGTCTTCTCCAACACCACAGTTCAAAAGCATCAATTCTTCAGCGCTCTGCCTTCTTCACAGCCTAATTCTCACATCCATACATGACCACTGGAAAAACCATAGCCTTGACTAGATGGCCCTTAGTCGGCAAAGTAATGTCTCTGCTTTTGAATATGCTATCTAGGTTGGTCATAACTTTTCTTCCAAGGAGTAAGCGTCTTTTAATTTCATGGCTGCAGTCACCATCTGCAGTGATTTTGGAGCCCAAAAAAATAAAGTCTGACACTGTTTCCACTGTTTCCCCATCTATTTCCCATGGAGTGATGGGATCAGAGGCCATGATCTTCATTTTCTGAATGTTGAGCTTTAAGCCAACTTTTTCACTCTCTTCTTTCACTTTTGTCAAGAGGCTTTTTAGCTCCTCTTCACTTTCTGCCATAAGGGTGGTGTCATCTGCATATCTGAGGTTATTGAGATTTTTCCCAGCAATCTTGATTCCAGCTTGTGTTTCTTCCAGTCCAGCGTTTCTCATGATGTACTCTGCATAGAAGTTAAATAAGCAGGGTGACAATATATAGCCTTGACGTACTCCTTTTCCTATTTGGAACCAGTCTGTGGTTCCATGTCCAGTTCTAACTGTTGCTTCCTGACTTGCATACAAGTTTCTCAGGAGGCAGGTCAGGTGGTCTTGTAGTCCCATCTCTTTCAGAATTTTCCACAGTTTATTGTGATACACACAGTCAAAGGCTTTGGCATAGTCAGTAAAGCAGAAATAGATGTTTTTCTGGAACTCTTTTGCTTTCTCCATGATCCAGTGGATGTCGGCAATTTGATCTCTGGTTCCTCTGCCTTTTCTAAAACCAGCTTGAACATCTGAAAGTTCACAGTTCACATATTGCTGAAGCCTGGCTT
>SJYQ01006169.1:0-61133 GCA_006410935.1 Redunca redunca | reverse complement strand
GCAAGAGAATTTTTTTTTTTAACTAGAAATCAAATATGGTTTTCTCTATTGTATGAGACTGTGAGTGGTTTTTGTACTCATCTTTGTTCCTTTCTGTATCTTCCAAATTTTTCACATTGAGTATATAAATTCTGGGGTCAAAAAAAAAGAAAAGAAAAACACCATTTCCTTAAACATGAGATATGAGATAGGGGTAGTCTATGAGACGATGCTCCAGGAAAAGTGGAATGGGGTGGGATGGGGACACAGAGGGAGGGAAAAAAAAAGCTTGGGAAGGGGAGAGAGAGATTTCTTCCACTGAGGCAAGAAAGAAAAGACAGTGAATGAAGGTTCAGAGAAGTTCTAAACTGGGGGTAAGAAACTTTGAGGAAAATCACATCCTTTGGCTTCTATATTTTTAAGTAAATTAAGAACCAAGGTAGTTTGCTAAAACTGAGGAGGGAAGAAAGAACCAGAAATATGGAAAGAGCATCTGCTGTATATTTCAGGAAACCTTAACTCAGTGCTCTATAGTGACCCTCAGTTCAGTTCAGTTCAGTTCAATTCAGTTCAGTCGCTCAGTCGTGTCCGACTCTTTGTGACCCCATGAACTGCAGCATCCCAGGCCTCCCTGTCTATCACCAACTCCTGGAGTTCACTCAAACTCAGGTCCATCGAGTGATGCCATCCAGCCATCTCATCCTCTGTCGTCCCCTTCTCCTCCTGCCCCCAATCCCTCCCAGCATCAGAGTCTTTTCCAATGAGTTAACTCTTCTCATGAGGTGGCCAAAGTACTGGAATTTCACCTTTAGCAGCATTCCTTACAAAACACCCAGGACTGATCTCCGTTAGAATGGACTGGTTGGATCTCCTTGCAGTCCAAGGGATTCTCAAGAGTCTTCTCCAACACCGCAGTTTCAAAGCATCAATTCTTCGGCGCTCAGCTTTCTTCACAGTCCAACTCTCACATCCATACATGACCACTGGAAAAGCCATAGCCTTGACTAGATGGACCTTAGTCATCAAAGTAATGTCTCTGCTTTTGAATATGCTATCTAGGTTGGTCATAACTTTCCTTCCAAGGAGTAAGCATCTTAATTTCATGACAGCAATTACCATCTGCAGTGATTTTGGAGCCCCTCAAAATAAAGTCTGACACTGTTTCCACTGTTTCCCCATCTATTTCCTGTGAAGTGGTGGGACCAGATGCCATGATCTTAATTTTCTGAATGTTGAGCTTTAAGCCAACTTTTTCCAGTCTCCTCTTTCACTTTGGGAAGGAAATCCAAAAAAGGGTGGGGGGTATATGTTACATAATGCTAGTTTACTTTGCTGTGCAGTAGAAACTAACACATTACAATGAAACAAAGCAACTATACTCCAATAAAAATTAAATTTAAGAAATAATAAAAATACTGACAGCCATTGAACTTAAATAGGAAGGCAAGTGACAGGTGGGAAAGATACGTTGTAAGGAAGCTTGGGACCTAGGAGACCATGGAAGCCAAGTTTGTGTTCCTTAAAAAGCCTATTTTCAACAGGAACTAATATGTATCTTGTGGTTGCCATGGAACTGAATAGAATAAGGAGGTCAAAAGCTATTAATAATAATGTTTACAGTATATAATATTATTTATAGTATAATTAGGAAGTTAAAAGATAATATTCTTTATGCTATTGAATGCTTTTCCTTTAATACATTTATATTTTTTTAAGGGCTTTTAATGGCATTACTGAAACTACAATAAAGTGAAGAAAAGAAATATGGAAAGAGTAAAAATGTTTTCAAAACTTAATATGAGGAACAGAAAAAGATTCAATTTGAAATTGATACAATATCCCCGAAGAGCCAGGAAGCGCAGCTGAGGTTGGAGAATATGCGTGCGTAGTGGTCAGTGGCCGAGTTATCTCTGTGGCTGCAGTGGACCATCTGGAAAGGGGAGTGGCAGCTGGAACTGGCTGGGCAGATGGGGCAGGAGAAATGGGTGTGGACATCTAGGAGAACCCTCCCCCTTCCCAGTCTGCCCTTCCTCCTCATCTCTCCCAGACAAGGACTACCGTGTTTTCTGTTGCTCCTCGCGGAGAGCCTGGAATCATGCTAGCCTTCTCCTTCAGGAACCCCCACCTAAACAGTCCCCAGGCTCTGCCCGTTTTGCCTCCTAACACTTCACCCCCCCTCACTGTCAGCACAGCCGCCGAGGCCGTTGCCTCCCCTCACCCCGTGGCCTCGGCCTCTAATCAGCCAGGCCCGCTCCTGCTTCGCTCAGTTCCATTTTTTGCACTGTCCTGGCCTTTAAAAATCATGTCAGGAACTGGTTCACCCTTTTAAGACCCATAAAGAGCTTCTGGTTTCTCTTAGAATAGGGACCAAAGTTCCCAATATAGCTCGCCAGGTCCTCATGGTCTGGCTCTTACGATATCCCAGATTCACCTGGCAGAGGCTGGCCCCCACAACCCCGCTCTCTATTCTCTGGGCACAGGGCCTTCTCTTTGTTCCTCAAAGGCATGGAGACAAAAAGTGACCCACAGAGACAGAGATGGGGTGGAGTCTCATATAATCAGATGCTACGGGCTTCCTAAGGAAGAGAGAAATAAACTAAATTGTGGAGCTTCCCAGATGGCTTGAACACTGCTTCAACAACAAGAATACTGCTTAAACACTGCTTCTTGAACAAGAACGTGCTTGTGAACACTGGAGACACAAGAGACCCAGGTTCAGTCCCCTGGCTGGGAAGACCCCTTGCAGTAGGAAGTGGCAACCCACTCCAGTATTCTTGCCTGGGAAATCCCATGGACAGAGGAGGCTGGTGGCTACAGTCCATGGGGCCACAAAGAATCAGATATGACTGAGTGACTAAGTACAAAGCACAAATTAAAATTTAAAAACAGAGACTGAGCACTGACTCAAAGGGGTTAGACGATTTAAACTAGAGAGGAAAGTGGTGTTTATTGATTGGCTTTCCCTTACACCCTCCACCCTGCATGCAAAGTGCTTAGGGAGCTCGTGGGGAAGTTCAGATCTGTTTTAGGGAATAACACCCATATCATTTACAGACACAAGGTCCTCCAAGACAATTGCCTCTGAGCATGTTCCCTGAATGTCCCAAAGGCATTTCCACCCCAGCAACCCCCTCCCGCATCTACCCTCCACCCCATCCATCTCCAGAAGCTACACCTGTGCCAGAGCAGAACTGTCTGGGATCTTCCTGTACCTGTTACTACTGACCTGACCCTCCAGTCCTCTCTCAGCCAGGCTCTCAGCTCGTCTGGATATGGCACCTGCCCCAAGCCTACTAATTCCACCCTCGACCGATCTGTCCTCCTATCCCCCCTCCTCTCAGATACTGGGCTTGTCCTTCTAAAATAGCAATTTGACCATGTCTCTCTCAGGATGAAAAAAGAAAAAAAAAAAAAGAAGAAGAAGAAGAAGAGGAAGTAGTAGAATGTTAGAAAAACTGTTGACATTGCTCCCAAGGAGTAGGGAGGGAAAAAGGGATGACCTCTGAAAGTATTGTGATTCCAGTAGGGTGATCAGAGGAAAGCCAAATTTTAGTTGGTTGTACTCTTAGTTTTTTATTCATTTAATTAGATAATATCATAAGTTCAATATTTCTCTAAATACCTGTGAAAGGTCTGAGGCTCTGAAGATTATGTGTAGCTGTTAGTACTACAGGGCAGACTCTTTCTAAAATGAGCCACAGATTTCCACAAAGCTTAATTTACCTTCCACAAGAAAAATGTCAGAAAAGAAAAATCTCAGACCTTATGTTTCACAAGAGTAGTATGACACTGAGGATGGTCACTGAAGAAAAAAAATCTCTTGAAAATTGGTTGAAACTCAGTAATGACTTCAAGTTCAGTTCAGTTCAGTCACTCAGTCGTGTCCGACTCTTTGCAACCCCATGAATGGCAGCACGCCAGGCCTCCCTGTTCATCACCATCTCCCGGAGTTCACTCAGACTCATGTCCATCGAGTCTGTGATGCCAACCAGCCATCTCATCCTCGGTCGTTCCCTTCTCCTCCTGCCCCCAATTCAAGTAAGATCACCAAATATGTGCAAGTGACATTCTCACATTTCCACACCCGGTGGGTGACTCAGCCCTTGTTCAGCAGGGCTGTAGGGACAAATCACTGCAGACTCAAGATCACATTATACAAGCTGGATGATCAGAGTCCTCTTTTCTAGTTGGCGTGTGTGCGTGCATACTCAGTACTTCAGTTGTCTCTCTTTGTGACCCTATGGATTTTAGCCCACCAGTCTCCTCTGTCCATGGGATTCTCCAGGCAAGAATATTGGAGTGGGTTGCCATGCCCTCCTCCAGGGGATCTTCCCAACCCAGGGATCGAAACCAGGTCTCCTGTACCGCAGGTTTATTCTTTATTGCTGAGCCACTTGGGAAGCCCTTTCTAGGGGACAGAAGGCTTAAAAGAACTGTGCTTCAAACAGCATGTTTGTTTAGCAAAGAGCCTTATTTGCAGGGACCGTAGGAAGGGAGCCTCTTTCTAATTTCTTCATGTAAATGCCAAAGCACTTTTCAAATGTTATGAGAGCATCCACTTGAACTGCTGTATTTTGACAATTGAGTGGTGTTTTCAAGTAACTCCTCAAATTATGACCCCAGACCTGGTCAATAAAGGCATTCAGGAATTGTCTAGAGCCTCAAGCTGCACATATCATTTGTCTAAGTGGATGCCTGACATTCAAGCCTGAGCCTAAACTGGGTTCAGACGTTCTGGATGTGTGAAAAGTGATACCCAGAAGCATCCTTTGGAGAACTCAGACCTATCCTATTTTTAATAAAAAAAAATTAATTGAAGTATAGTTGGCATACAACATTGTATTAGTTTCAAGTGCACAACGTAGTGATTCAACATTTATATACTGTACAAATTGATCACAATGGTAAGTCCAATAATCATCTGTCACCACACAAAGTTATTACAATAGTATTGACTACATTCCCTTTGCTGTACATTATATCCCTATGACTTACTTATTTTATAATTAGAAGTTTATACCTCTTGATTCCCCTCACCTATTCTGCTCAACCCCGGATCTCCTTCCCCTCTGGTAATCACCAATTTGTTCTCCGTATATATGAACCTGTTTCTAGTTTGCTGGTTGGTTTTGTTTCTTAGATTCCACCTACAAGTGAAATCATACGGTACTTGTCTTTCTCTGACTTATTTCATTTAGCATAATACCCTCTAGTACACTCATGTTATTGCAAATGGAGATTTCATTCTTCTTATGACTGAGTAATATTCATATATATATATATACTCAATCTTCTTTATCCATTCATCTACTGATGAATACTTAGGTTGCTTCCATACCTTGCTTATTGTCAATAATGCTGCAGTGAACACAGAGATGTAAGTATTAATATCTTTTTAATTTGTGTTTTCATTTTCTTTGGATAAATACCCAGTGGTGAAAGTGCTGTATTATGTGCAAGTTTTATTTTTAATTTTTTGGAGACTCCTCCGTACTGTTTCCAGAAACACATCTGCAGGTAGAATACAGGAATGGTTCTCAGTGCAGTTTGGTAGCTGTCTTGTACTCACCATCATGAATCACAACTGGATGAAGGAGAGAGAGGAGTTGGAGCTGTGATTTGGCTTTTAGGACACATGACCCAGGGAGCTGAGGGGACATCCCCTCTCCCCTCACTCCAGACCTCCATTCATCATTAGTGCTGCAAGAGAACTTCAGTGGCATCTTCCAGTGTGAGCGGGATGACCAGAGCCGTGAGGAGCCACACTGATGGCGAGAGGGAATTTGCTCATGGGGGACTGTGAGCAAGCCTTAGAGAGGGCCATCTGCAGGGAGAGCAAAATCTAAAATAATCCATAACTTCTGGCCTGGCTGTAGGTGGTGGTATCACTTCCTGAAGTAGAGAATAAAAGAGAAGGAGATGATAGCCAACTCAGCTTTGGAGATGTTGAGTTTAAGATGACTATTAAATTTCCAGGGAAAGGTGTAAAAAAAGCTTTAGAGAGAGTCTCTGGTAGAGCTATAATTTAGTGTCATAAGTTTAGAGGTGTCAGTTAAAGTCATGGCTGTTGAGGAGATAGTCTAGAGAAAGTACACGAGGAGAGCAAAAAAGACTGCAGAACCCGAAGACTGTCCATATTAAAAGGAGCAGCAAGAAGTGAGCTTAATAGAGTGATAATTAAATAATTGGGTAAGCCTACCTAGGGAGGTAAGAAGAAGATCTGGGAAAGTTGCTCCTCAAGAAAGTCAACTTATAATCTACATAGTTGTTTTTGGAAAATCATACCACTTCTTTGTTTCTAGATCTTTCTTTTCAGACAAACTGACCAGTTAAAGTTTCAGTTAAATCTGAAACTGGACACTCAAGTCAAAGAAATAATTGTTAGGACTTCAAGGATATAAATAAGGATATAAACCTCAGCAGTAGAGAATCTGCCTGCCAATGCAGGAGAGGGTTTGATCTCTGGCTCAAGAAAATCCCTTGGAGAAGGAAATGGTAGCCCACACTCCAGTATTCTTACCTGGGAAATCCCATGAACAGAGGAGCCTGGTGGGCTAGCGTCCATGGGGTTGCAAAGAGTCAGACATGACTTAGCAACGGAAAAATGACAACAACAACAACAACAAATAAACCTTACATAAATTAGGATACATTTAAGGATATAAACCAGTTAAGCCAGGAAATAATAAACAGTCATTAGCTGAAGTATAGCAGTGTTAAGTCCTAGAAATTTTATTTCTTTTAAAAAATTGATTGTCCAGAGCCACAATAATTGGTGCTTAAAAGTGATTACTCTCTTTATTTCCCCTCCAGTCATTTGAAACCTTCTATAAGATGCTCTAGTGGGAAAAGTGTAATATTTCAATGGAGACTTTACAAGGGCATTTGTTTTCCAAGGTTTTAGAGTGTGATGGCACAGTTCTCAGCATCCTAATTCAACAACCAGCCTCCTGCAAATCAGACGTTTTTATACAGGTTCAGAAGCTATGCAGGACCGTGAACTCCAGGACTGAAATTTCAGAGAGCAACTCTTTCACTGTCTTTTAACTGGAAAATAAACAGACTGCTATCTTCTTTATAAAAGTAAGTCCTGCTGTTGCTTAGTTGCTCAGTCATGTCTGACTCTTTGCGACCCTATGGACTATCGCCCACCAGGCTCCTCTGTCCGTGGGATTCTCCAGACAAAGATACTGGAGTGGATTGCTATTCCCTCCTCCAGGGGAGCTTTCCAACCTAGGAATAGAACCCATGTCTCTTATGTCTCCTGCAGTGGCAGACAGATTCTTTACCACTAGCACCACCTGGGAAACCTGCTAGAGGCTGCAGCAACCCTGAAACTCTCTGCTTTCTGCCTCCCAGGTGGATTCTGACAGCCTTGGAATTGGCACAGGTCTCCCTGGGTCAGGCCGACATCACTAAGGGCGCCAGTATCAGATTAATTACACTGCCCTCTGATCCGACTTGCTAAGAATAAAAATTTGATGGGTCCCTGATGAATCTCAAACTATATGATTAACATCTAACGTGTGAAAACGCTTCACTCTACATCAAAACTGTATCATCAATTATCCATGTGAACCCTTGAACTTTTAAAACATGTTCAGATTGCATGGATGTGGTGCC
The DNA here is from genome assembly GCA_006410935.1 of Redunca redunca. Lineage (NCBI taxonomy): Eukaryota > Metazoa > Chordata > Mammalia > Artiodactyla > Bovidae > Redunca > Redunca redunca. The sequence continues at coordinate 53,531 of SJYQ01006169.1, read as the reverse complement.
TGAGTATTTACCTTTGCAATAATCATTTTTCAGTAAATGTAGTTTCACCACTTGTCCAGGTTTACCCAAGACTCTTCCAGTTTTAGACTGATAATCCTGCAAACTGAGATGGTTGGTCACCCTAGGAAAATGAATCAATCTCTCTTGTTGGTCTTATTCTGAAAAATGAGAAAGGACTGTTATAACTATATATAAAAATACAACTTGATGATTCTATTTTTAATTGCAGCCTCTTCTTGCTTACTTAGCATACTGTAGCTATACTTCCAGCTAAATGGGATCCTTTCCACATAAATCTTTTCCCCTTTTAAGGGACTTTTTCCATTTCTTACGTGACACTTTCTGTTCCTAAGACCATAATTAACACTGCCTTCTAGATTGTAGCAGATCATTCTGACCCAGACAGTGACCCTGGCTCCACAGGGAAGTCTTTTATTCAAGCCTAGCAGTTGTCCTGGTTTACTCATCGCTTTAACTGCTGCATTGCAGAGTCACATTTCTCCATCCTACAGTGAGTGTTTTAAGTGTTTGAATCAGGAAGGGAACAGAAACTCAAATGCTAGGTTAAGGTACATAAATAGGTTTTTTTTTTTTTTCCTATTTAGCAGTCCCTAGCATCTAAATTCGGAGAAGGCAATGGCACCCCACTCCAGTACTCTTGCCTGGAAAATACCATGGACAGAGGAGCCTGGTGGGCTGCAGTCCATGGGGTCACTGAGTCGGACACGCCTGAGTGACTTCACTTTCACTTTTCACTTTCATGCATTGGAGAAGGAAATGGCAACCCACTTCAGTGTTCTTGCCTGGAGAATCCCAGGGATGGGGGAGCCTGGTGGGCCTCTGTCTGTGGGGTTGCACAGAGTCAGACACGACTGAAGTGACTTAGCAGCAGTAGCAGTAGCAGCATCTAAATTTGCTAAGTGTACACTGTGAATCTCCAAAGAAATAAAATACATTCAGTATTTCACAAACATATTTGATCATGGATGTCACTTGAATAGCTTGTAGAATTCATGTCTGGCTGTAGAAAGTTTGAGAAGTGCTAGTATAAGTGGAAAAGCACAGACTTTGCTGCCATAGAGCTCTGGGGTCAAATCTTAGCTCCAGTGCTTTTTAGTTACATGCCTCATTCACTTAACCTATCAGTACATCCTTTCTTTAATTAAGTTTCCAAGTTATAAAAAAAGGATGTAAAGGAGGGAGGACATTTAAAGGCAACTTCTGTTTCCTCTTTTGTATATCAGGTACCTACCTACTGGGGCTCCTGTAAGGAGTTATAAGCTGCCATACTACCTCAGAAGTTGATGGTGTAAATGTAACATGAATATCTTATGCCAGTGACTATAGGTTCATGAGACATTAATGGACCAAAGCTAAAACAAAGAGCAGAAGTCTTGCTTTTTCTGCTCTTTGACAGCAGAATTCTGTCACTTCAGAATTCCATTCCTTTGAGGCTTGACATTTTTATCATCTTACTGTTAACAATCACCCTTAGCAGACATTGCTTACTTACTGTTAACAAATCACCCCTTTGCAGACATTGCTTAAAAGATAATGGAAGCAAGTACCATACTGTTTTGATTACTGTAGCTTTGTAGTATAGCCTGAATTCAGGGAGCCTGATTCCTCCAGTTTCATTTTTCTTTCTCAGGATTGCTTTGGTTATCTGGGTTCTTTGACTTTCCAAACAAATTAATTCCATATAAATTTTTTGTCCCAGTTCTGTGAAAATAAGCATTGGTAATTGGTAGAGATTGCACCGAATTTATAGATTACTTTGAGTATTGTCATTTTCACAGTATTGATTCTTCCAATCCAAGAATATGGTATATCTCTCCATCTATTTACATCAACTTTGATTTCTTTCATCAGTATCTTATAGTATCTGAAGTATAGGTCTTTTGCCTCCTTAGGTAGGTTTATTTCTAGGTATTTTATTCTTTTTGATGTGATGGTAAATGGGATTGTTTCCTTAATTTCTCTTTCTGACCTTTCATTGTTAGTATATGGTAATGCAAGAGATTTCTGTGTATTAATTTTGTATCCAAAAATTTTACCAAATGCATTGATGAGTTCTAGTAGTTTTCTGGTAGCATCTTTAGGATTTTCTATGTATAGTATCATGTCATCTGCAAATGAAGTGACAGTTTTACATCTTCTTTTCCAATTTGGATTCCTATATTTCTTTTCTTCTCTGATTGCTGTGGCTGGGACTTCCAAAACTATGTTGAATAATAGTGGCAACAGCAGACATCCCTGTCTTGTTCCTGATCTTAGAGGAAATGCTCTCAGCCTTTCACTGTTGAGAATTATGCTAGCTGTGGGTTTGTCAGATACAGTCTTTATTATGTTGAATAAGTTCTCTCTATATAGATCAATGGGACTGGATAGAAAGCCCAGAAATAGACCCACACACTTATGGACAATTAATCTACAACAGAAGATGCAAGAATACACAATGAAGAAAAGACAAGCCTCTCAATAAGTGGTGCTGGGAAAACTGGACAGCTACTTGTGAAAAAATGAAATTAGAACATTCTCTAACACCATCCACAAAAATAAACTCAAAGTAGATGAAAGACCTACATGTAAGGCCAGACACTATAAAACTCTTAGAGGAAAACATAGGAAGAACACTTTTGATATAAATTTCAGCAGTATCTTTTTCATTTTTTGTTTTGAACTTTTTTTTATATTGGGGTATAACCTATTAACAATGTTGTGATAGTTTCAGGTGAAGAGAGAAGGGACTTACCCATATATAAACATGTATCTATTCTCCCCCAGGTCCCTTCCCATCCAGGCTACCACATAACATTGAGCAGAGTTCCATGTGCTATGCAGTAGGTCCTTGTTGGTTATCCATTTTAAATATAGTAGTGTGTGTACATGACCATCCCCAACTCCCTAACTATCCCTTCCTCCAGCAACCACAAGTTCATTTTTAAGTCTGTGAGCCTTTCTGTTTTGTAAATAAGTTCATTTGTATCATTTCTTTTTAGATTCCACATATAAGGGATGTCATACAATATTTCTCCTCTGTCTGACTTACTTCACTCACTATGACATTCTCTAGGTCCATCTGCTGCTGCTGCTAAGTCGCTTCAGTCATGTCCAACTCTGTGCGACCCAACAGTCGGCAGCCTACCAGGCTCCCCTGTCCCTGGGATTCTCCAGGCAAGAATACTGGAGTGGGTTGCCATTTCCTTCTCCAATGCATGAAAGTGAAAGTTTTANCTACCAGGCTCCCCTGTCCCTGGGATTCTCCAGGCAAGAACACTGGAGTGGGTTGCCATTTCCTTCTCCAATGCATGAAAGTGAAAAGTGAAAGTTTTAATAACACTTATTACCACCTCTCAAAATGTCTGCCTATTGCTGGCTCACTGATACATTAATAAGGCTTTAATGTGCTGCATGACACAGAGTAAGAAAATCAGACAAAATCCTGAAATGCACCTTAAATGCCTGACAGTTTTTAGTTCTCACAACTGATGACAATTGAGACTTTAAGAGATTAAAAAAAAAAAAAAAAACTTTAACCAAGAGGAACTTTTGAATTTTCCTTTTAATTAATTCCCTATCTATAACTCACAGGCGATGACCTCTTGTTTTGCTTATCAAATCAACTGAATTAAAAAAAATCCCTGAAAACACAAATGACCCATACTTTCCTAAAAAAAATGGAACGTGGCCAAAAGAATTCAGAACACGGCATAATGAGTACTGTGGTTTGTTCTTTGACATTTAAAAGTATACCTGAGCTCTTTAGCACGTGGATACTTAATATTCAACAACACTCTGAAATTTCCTTGGCATTATTTTCTTCTTTTTAATGGCTAAGTAATATCCCATATATGTACCATATATTTTTTATCCATTCCTCTGTTGATGGACATTTAGGTTGCTTCCATGTCTTGGCTCGGAGAAGGCACTGGCAACCCACCCCAGTACTCTTGCCTGGAAACTCCCATGAACAGAGGAGCCTGGTGGGCTGCCGTCTATGGGGTCGCTAAGAGTCGGACACGACTGAGAGACTTCCTTTCCACTTTAAACTTTCATGCATTGGAGAAGGAAATGGCAACCCACTCCAGTGTTCTTGCCTGGAGAATCCCAGGGACGGAGGAGCCTGGTGGGCTGCCGTCTATGGGGTCACACAGAGTCGGACACGACTGAAGCGACTTAGCTGCAGCAGCAGCAGCAGCATATCTTGGCTATTGTAAATAAGTGCTGCAATGAATACTGGGGTGCATATATCCTTTCAGATCATGTTTTTCTCCAGATATACGCCTAGAAGTGGGAATGCAATGTCATATGATAGCTCTGTGTTTAGTTTTTAAGGAACCTCCATACTGTTCTCCATAGTGGCTATACAAATTTTCATTCCTACCAACAATGAAGGAGGGTTCCCCTCTCTCCACACCTTCTCCAACATTTATTTTTTGTGGATTTTTTTTTTGATGATAGCCATTCTGGCTGGTGTGAGGTGATATCTCATTGTAGTTTTGATTTGCATTTCTCTAATAATTAGTGATGTTGTACCTGTTTTCATGTGCCTATTGGTCATCTGTACATCTTTGGAAAAATATTCATTCAGGTCTTCTGCCCATTTGTTGACTGGGTTGTTTGTTTTGATGCTGTTAAGCATCATGAACTGTAAATTTTGGAGACTAATACCTTGTTGGTCATATCACTTGCAGAGGTTTTCTCCTCCCAATCTGTGGCTTGTCTTTTCATTTTGTTTATGGTTTCCTTTGCTGTGCAAAAGCTTTTGAGTTTAAGTAGGTCCCATTTATTTTTGGTTTTATTTCCATTATTCATAGCAGTATCTTTTTTGATCCACCTCCTCGAGTAATGAAAATAAAAACAAAAATAAACAAATGGGACCTAATTAAACTTAAAAGCTTTTACATAGCAAAGGAAACCATAAACAAAACGANAACAAAAATAAACAAATGGGACCTAATTAAACTTAAAAGCTTTTACACAGCAAAGGAAACCATAAACAAAACGAAAAGACAACCCACAGAATGGGAGGAAATACTTGCAAACAAGGGACCAACAAGGGATTACTCTCCAAAATATATAAACAACTCATGGAGCTCTAGGTTACGAAAGCAAACAACCCAATCAAAAAATGGGCAGAAGATCTAAATAGACATTTCTCGGAAGAAGACATACAGATGGCCAAAAAGCACACGAAAAATGCTCAACATCACTAATTATCAGAAAAATGCAAATCAAAACTGCTGTGAGATATGACTTCACACTGATCAGAATGACCATCCTCAAAAAACCTATAAACAATAAATGCTGGAGATGCTGTAGAAAAAAAGTAGCCCTCCTACATTGTTGGTGGGGGTGTAAATTGGTACAGCCATTATGGAAAACAGTATGGACTTAGTATGGAGGTTCCTTAAAAAAGTAAAAATAGAGCTGTGATCTACCATACGATCCAGCAGTCCTATTCCCGGGCATGTCTCTGGACAAAACCATAATTCAAAAAGATACACCCACTTCAAGGTTCATTGCAGGACTATTCCAATGAAAGGAAGCAACCTAAATGTCCATCAACAGAGGAATGGATAAAGAAGATGTGGTACATACATAAACAAAATATTATTCAGCCACTAGAAAATGAAATAATGCCACTTACAGCAACATGGATAGACCTAGAGATTATCATACTAATTGAAGTATGTCAAACAAAGAAAAATATCATATGCTATCACTCATAATGAAATCTGATTTAAAAAATAATATAAATGAACTTACCTTTAAAACAGAAAGACTCAGAGATTTTGAAAACACACTTAAGGTTACCAAACAGGAAAAGTATAGGGTGGTGGGAAGGGGAGGGATAAATTAGGAGCTTGGGATTAAAATACACACAGTACTATATATAAGGAGAAGGCACCCCACTCCAGTACTCTTGCCTGGAAAATCCCATGGACAGAGGAGCCTGGTGGGCTGCAGTCCATGGGGTCGCTGAGAGGTAGGACACGACTGAACGACTTCACTTTCACTTTTCACTCTGCCGCATTGGAGAAGGAAATGGCAACCCACTCCAGTGTTCTTGCCTGGAGAATCCCAGGGACGAGGGAGCTTGGTGGGCTGCCGTCAATGGGGTCACACAGAGTCGGACATGACTGAATTGACTTAGCAGCAACTATATATAAAGTAGATAACCAACAGGGACCTACTGTATAGCACAGGGAACTATACTCCATATTTTGTAATAACCTATATGGGAAAAGAATCTGAAAAATAATGAATATATATGTACATGTATAATTGAATCACTTTGCTATACCCTCGAAACTAACACAACATTGTAAATCAACTATACTCCAATAAAATTTTTTAAAAGATAATGCAGAAAAAACAAATAGGTGGAAAGAAAAGGGAAACAAAGTATGTTTTCTTCCCCTGTTTGGAGTTCCATAAGGCATATTTGCATAGTAAAGTGTCCTCTTGGAGGACAGGAAAGGCAAAAAGGTCATGAAGAAGGTGGAAAGAACAGGTCAGAAGGCATTAAAGATACAATTCACACCTTTCACATTCAACTAATAGTAAGATATGAGACGACTGGAAGCCCAATTTTTTAAATTTCAGAGCCAAGTGTTCCATTAGAGAAAGAATGGTCTAATTTCACAGACTAGATGTGTTCCAGAAAAACTGAGCTTCAGACAAGTTTTTTAAGCACATTTCCCCAGAGATTTCCCTTAAAAGAGCAGAGTCCTTCCTGGGAGAAGGACTAGACCGACACAGAGCATCGTTGTTGTTCAGCTGCTAAATCAAGTCTGACTCTGCAACACCATGAACCATAGCATGCCAGGCTTCCCTGTCCTTCACTATTTCCTGGAGTTTGGTCTGACTCATGTCCATTGAGTCAGTGACACTATCTAACCATCTCATCCTCTGCTGCCCTCTTCTCCTTCTACCCTCAGTCTTTCCCAGTGGCAGGGTTTTTTCCAGTGAGTCAGCTCTTTGCATCAGGTGGCCAAAGTATTGGAGCTTCAACTTCAGCATCAGTCCTTCCGGTGTATATTCAGGGTTGATTTCCTTTAGGATTGACTGGTTTGATCTCCTTGCTATCCAAGGGATCTTCAAGAGTCTTCTCCAGCACAAATCAAAAGCATCAGTTCTTTAGCACTAAGCCGTCTTTATGGTCCAACTTTCACATCAATATATGACTACTGGAAAAATGGACCTTGTTCCATAGAATCCCACAAGCATATCATTAAGTTATAATGAAAAAAAATCCCCGATTTTCTTCTACTGTGCTATGTAAAGAATGAATTTCCTCTCATAAAGTTTCAGTTTTCTCTTGAAAAGAGGGATAATAATAACATTATCCCTTCTTAAGTTGATTGTGAGGATCAAATTAAGTAAATTATGTGAAGTCTTGTAGACTTACCACCCTGAGGACAGGAGCCATGCCTGTCTTGCTCATCATGGTATTTCCAGCATGGTCTCAGGGTCTGGCAGGTATATAGCTGGTACCCTACAGACTAATGCTGAATGAGTAAATTAATAGTTTATAAACTCAAAAGCTCTGAGCAAATTCTTGTTTGATGTTTATTCTTTTTTTTTTTTTTTGTATATCTTAGGAGTAGTTCGTTGCAGTGTTCTAAGACTTTGATTTCATTGCATTTACTGTCAATTACATTCTATGCAAGAAAGAGTTTTCAGATAGAAAGAACTAGAATGATTTCATATAGGCAGTCCTTCTCATGGAAGAGACATTCACATCCTTAATCTTTCCAAAAATAATATCATCACTTATTGAGTACTTACTGTTCCATGTGCTTATGTGTAATAACATCAGATCATCATAAGTCCCTTTGCTACAACTATTTCTATTACATGATACAGATGAAAAAAACTGAGGTGTAGAATGGTTATATAACTTCCAGAAGATTATGGAGCCAGCACTGGAGCCAGGCTGACTGGTTTCACGGTCCTCACCCTTAACCATGGTGACCTGTTGCCTCTCATATTCCTCACATTGTCTTTCTTTTTCACTAGAGAAAACATCATAAACAAGCACTGGTCTGAAGTCTGGAGAACCACGGATTGATTTTATTTGATGTTTCTTTTTGCTATACTAGCCTTCCCTCTGAAGTCCCAGACCCCAGGAATTTCATCCACATCTTGGGATAAGAATGATGACTAATTCTGATCAGAAGATAATAACGTGGAAAAAGAAAAAATAAACACTGGTGGGCTTCTATTTGTAAAAAGAGAAGAAAATCAGAAAGACATACCATATGGGAGGAAAATCTATTCTATTACAGGGAGCAATGTATCAGGAGCAACTAGTAAAATTTTAAAAAGCTGAGTCAGTGAATTCAGATACTAGTTATTAACTGGTGGCAGCATGAATGCGTGCTCAGTCCTATCAGACTCCTTGTGATCCCATGGACTGTAGCCGCCAGGCTCCTCTGCTCATGGGATTTTCCATGCAAGAATACTGGAATGGGTTGCCATTTCCTCCTCCAGGGGATCTTTCTGACCCAGGAGTGGAACCCAGGTCTCTTATGTCTCATGCATTGCAGGCAGATTCTTTACCACTTGAGCTATCAGGGAAGCCCACAGAGTTGTTGTGGACAGCCCAGCAAATGTTACCTTCTTTCATCTGTAAGAGTGAATTGAGCCAAGATCATCAGTAGAGCTGCACTAAATAGAGCTGAGACTATAGACTGAACACTGCATACTTGGGGCCCCACCTCCAAGTTCATAAACCAATCAGTGCAGAAAGTGTGAAAGTGTTAGTCTCTCAGTCATGTCTGACTTTTTGCGAACCCATGGATGGTAGCCTGCCAGGCTCCTCTGTCCATGGAATTCTCCAGGCAAGAATATTGCAATGAGTAGCCATTCCCTTCTCCAGGGGATCTTCCCAACCCAGGGATCGAACCCAGGTCTTCCACACTAGAGGCAGATTCTTCACCATCTGAGCCACCAGGGAAGCCCAATCTGTGCAGAGATGGGTGTCACTAGTGAGGAGCAATGAGGGTTTCAGAAGCACACAGTTCTGCCCTGCTGGCTGGCTCCTTGCTAGGCTCTGACCATAGCAGCATGAGTGGCAGTCTATAAGGCTGAATGAGGACAAGGGAATTTGTTTCTCTGCTTCTGATATGGAGCAAGATCCTGTGGTTCTTCCCCCTCCCCATGCCCTCAGCCTGCCTTTCGCCTGTGGAAAAACTTTAGCCAAAGAATAAGTTTAATCAGAGAAGTGAGAACATTCAGAAACAAAAGAAAACCATCAAAAGAGACCAAATAATACTAGTTTAGTCGTTAAGCATAGTTCCTTTACTTCCTTCTCAAGGGCTATAAATAACATTCTGAACAATATCTTTGGAACTGTCTTATAGATACTGAAACCCCCACCAGGTGGAAGTGCTTAATTACAAGATGACCAGACTGTAGCCATGACATAAGCTGCCACAGTTCTGAGAATGAAGTGGCCTCAAGGAAACAGGAACAAACCGACCCTAGAACTGAAGATTAAATGTACTTAAAACAATCAAGATGACACTGAGCAGACCACTGATGACCAGCTTGCAGATGACTGCCAGAGCTGACTGTGCTGCACCTGCAAGGAGGCCCCTCCCTTCGCCTCTAAAATCTCTTGCTCACTGATTATCAACGGGGGAAAGTCAGTCTTTGCAGATGTCTGCCTCACCCCTCCCCACCCCCACTGCTGCCAGCATCCAGAATAAAGCAAACTTTCCTTTCCACCAACCTTGTCCCTTTATTGACTTCTAAGTGGTGAGCAGCTGGACTCTTCTTTCCGTTACACTTCCTCTGAGTGCCCCCTGGCTGCTTCCTACTCCTTTGAGTGTCTCCCCAGCAATGTTTTTTTTTCTTTTTTTTTTCTGCTTTTTCATCCAAATCAGTTGCAGTCACAACTGGCTGCAATTTTCAGATTCCATCCCCACCTCCCCAGGACCAACTTGATCACCACCTTTCAGAATTACCAGCACCAGCCAGTAGTGTTCCCTGCTCAGAGGACTGGTTCAACTGGGCAGGGCCTATAGTCTGAGCTTTTATGTTCTAATAATGCCAACTCTCATCTTTGTTTCTGCAGTCTGGGAGTGGCAGCTGCTGCCTGCAGTTACCTCTGGCTTCTCCTTTGAATTTTCATTCCTCCGATATCCATTTGGTCAAATTCTTCATTAAAATATCTGGTGTGGCTTCTGGATTACTGGCTGGACCTTGGTAGAACAGTATCCATGTCCATCTATTCTTACTCTTCTTAGCCCTCACCTGTCACTTGATACTTGCATATTTACACTACTGTTGAGAGGTGTTTTTTTGGTTTGCTTTGTTAATGTGTGTGTTCTGGTTTACCACTTAGATAAAAAAACTTTGGGAAACATAGGAAGTTTTTACAGAGTTTAGTTTCAGAAAGATGTAGATTTAAGATTTGGTTTTGTCGTTTCCCAAAGAAGTGATTTTGAGCAAATTATTCCACAGTTCTATATGCCGCATTCTCACCTATCAAATGGTAACAACAATGCCTGCCTCTTTTAATGCTGAGAGGAAAATAGTTATTTTATATATATATATATACACATATACATATACATATACATATACATCAGTTCAGTTCAGTCACTCAGTTGTGTCCGACTCTTTTTTAACCCCATGGATTGCAGCACGCCAGGCCTCCCTGTCCATCACCAATTCCCAGAATTTACTCAAACTCATGTCCATTGAGTCAGCGATGCCATCCAACCATCTCATCCTCTGTCATCCCCTTCTTCTCTCGCCTTCAATCTTTCTCAGCATCAGAGTCTTTTCCAATGAGTCAGCTCTTTGCATCAGGTGGCCAAAGGATTGAAGTTTCAGCTTCAACATCAGTCCTTCCAATCAGGACTGATATCCTTTAGGATGGACTGGTTTGATCTCCTTGCAGTCCAAGGGACTCTCAAGAGTCTTCTCCAACACCACAGTTCAAGAGCATCAATTCTTCAGTGCTCAGCTTTCTTTATAGTCAAACTCTCACATCCATACATGACTACTGGAAAAACCATAGCCTTGACTAGACGGACCTTTGTAATATCTCTGCTTTTTAATATTCTGTCTAGGTTGGTCGTAAATTTCCTTCCAAGTAGTAAGTGTCTTTTAATTTCATGGCTGCAGTCACCATCTGCAGTGATTTTGGAGCCCCCCAAAATTGTCTTCCACTGTTTTCACTGTTTCCCTATCTATTTGCCATGAAGTGATGGGACTGGATGCCATGATCTTAGTTTTCTGAATGTTGAGCTTTCAGCCAACTTTTTCACTCTCCTCTTTCACTTTCAAGAGGCTCTTTAGTTCCTCTTCACTTTCTGTCATAAGGGTGGTGTCATCTGCATATCTAAGGTTACTGATATTTTTCCCAGCAAACTTGATTCCAGCTTGTGCTTCTTCCAGCCCAGCAACTCTCACGATGTACTCTGCATGTAAGTTAAACAAGCACGGTGATGATACATAGCCTTGATATACTCCTTTCTGGATTTGGAACCAGTCTGTTGTTCCATGTCCAGTTCTAACTGTTGCTTCCTGACCTGCATACAGATTTCTCAAGAGGCAGGTCAGGTGGTCTGGTATTCCCATCTCTTTCAGAATTTTCCACAGTTTATTGTGATCCACACAGTCAAAGTCTTTGGCATAGTCAATAAAGCAGAAATAGATGTTTTTCTGGAACTCTCTAGCTTTTTCCATGATCCAGTGGATGTTGGCAATTTGATCTCTGGTTCCTCTGCCTTTTCTAAAACCAGCTTGAACATCAGGAAGTTCACACTTCACGTATTACTGAAGCCTGGCTTGGAGAATTTTGAGCATTTCTTTACTAGCATGTGAGATGAGTGGAATTGTGCGGTAATTTGCGCATTGTTTGGCACTGCCTTTCTTTGGGATTGGAATAAAAACTGACCTTTTCCAGTCCTGTGGTCACTGCTGAGTTTTCCAAATTTGCTGGCATATTGAGTGCAGCACTTTCACAGCATCATCTTTCAGGATTTGAAAGAGCTCAACTGGAATTCCATCACCTCCACTAGCTTTGTTCATAGTGCTTCCTAAGGCTCACTTGACTTCACATTCCAGGATGTCTGGCTCTAGGTGAGTGATCACACCATCATGATTATCTGGGTCATGAAGATCTTTTTTGCATAGTTCTTCTAAGTATTCTTGTCCACCTCTTCATAATATCTTCTGCTTCTATTAGGTCCATACTATTTCTGTCCTTTATCAAGCCCATCTTTGCATGAAATGTTCCCTTGGTATCTCTAATTTTCTTGAAGAGATCTCTAGTTTTTCCCATTCTATTGTTTTCCTCTATTTCTTTGCACTAGCCACTGAGGAAGGCTTTCTTATCTCTCCTTGCTATTCTTTGGAACTCTGCATTCAGATGCTTATATCTTTGCTTTTCTCCTTTGCTTTTTGCTTCTCTTCTTTCACAGCTATTCATAAGCCCTCCTCAGACAGCATTTTTGCTTTTTTGCATTTCTTTTTCTTGGGGATGGTCTTGCTCCCTGTCTTCTGTACAATGTCACAAACCTCTGTGCTTTGTTCATCAGGGACTCTGGAAGCCCCCTATCAGATCTAGTCCCTTAAATCTTTTTCTCACTTCCACTGTATAATCATTAGGTATTTGATTTAGGTCATACCTGAAAGGTCTAGTGGTTTTCCCTATTTTCTTCTATTTAAGTCTGAGTTTGGCAATAAGGAGTTCATGATCTGAGCCACAGTCAGCTCCCAGTCTTGTTTTTCCTGGCTGTATAGAGCTTCTCCCTCTTTGGCTGCAAAGAATATAATCAATCTGATTTTGGTATAGTTATTATATATATATATATATATATATATATATATGTATGTATACATATACATATATTTGTGCTAAGTCGCTTCAGTAGTGTCCAACTCTTTGGCACCCCATGGACTATATAGCCTGCCAGGGTCCTCTGTCCATGAGATTCTCTAGGCAAGAAAGCTGGAGTGGGTTTCCATGCCTTCCTCTAAGGGATCTTCCTGACCCAGGGATGGAACCCGCATCTCTTATGTCTCCTAATTAGCAGCCAGGTTATTTACCACTAGTGCCACCTGGGAAGCCTATGTATACACATATGTATATGTGCATGTATATACATGTATATATATCTACATATGTGCATATGTATGTGTGCTTAGTTGCTCAGTCCTGTCCACCTCTTTGCAACTCTATGGACTGCAGCCCGCCAGGCTCCTCTGTCCATGGGGATTCTCCAGGCAGGAATACTGGAGTGGTTTGCCATCCCCTCCTCCAGGGGATCTTCCCAACCCAGGGATTGAGCCCAGGTGTCCTGCATTGCAGGCAGATTCTTTACCAACTGAGACACAAGGGAAGCCCAAGAATACTAAAGTGAGTAGCCTATCCCTTCTCCATGGGATCTTCCCAACCCAGGAATTGAACCTGGGTCTCCTGCATTGTAGGCAGATTCTTTACCAGCTGAGCTACCAGGGAAGTCCATGTATATGTATACATACATATATACATATGTATATGCATGTGTATATATGTACACACACATATATGTACACGCACACATAATGGGGCTTCTCTGAGGACTCAATGATAAAGAATCCACCTTCCAAACAGGAGACACAGGAAACTCAGGTTTGCTCCCTGGGTCGGGAAGATACCCTGGAGGAGGAAATGGCAACCTTTTCTGTATTCCTGCCTGAAAAACCCCATGGATAGAGGAACTGCAGGCTATAATCCAAAGGGTCACAACAAGTTGGACATGACTGAGCGACTGAGCAGGTGTATACACATAATGGTTTAATAAAGGCACTTATACATAAAGACAGTCAACAAATAACTTTTTATTCCTGGGGTGTTTGTGCCTAATTATCTAGGACACTGGCTTTTACATGGTAGGCACTCATATATACTTGGTGGTGATGATGATGACTTAAAGTTTGTGTGTATGTGTATTTGTATCCCAGTATTTGACACTGCTTTACACATAGTAGTTCTCAATGAATATTTGTAGTCAAATGATGTAAGACTGGACAACTATGATTAACAGCCCATGAAAGGTCACAATCTATTTGTTGTATGCATTTACTAAAAAATAGACTGCTTCTCTGTCTGCAAAGAATTCCAGAGCCCACTGTTTGGCAGAAAGTCTGTCTTACCTCTGTGGGTATATTATACATGTACCACATACTGATACAGTGTGTTTGACACAAAATGGCTATTATCTGTTCAAATGCCCCTTCTATTAGGTAAGAAATAAAACTCTTCTGGATGATCTTCCTTGAAGCAAAAAAAGAAAAGCCTGTGACTTTCATTATGGACTCTTATTTTCAATGAAAATGGCAAATGGGCCCCACCAACAGTTCATAGGAACCTAGAATAGCCCTGAAGACAGAGCACATGATTTTCTAGTGAAGCAGCAGACTGTGAATCCCTGCAGCACCTCTGGCTGTCCTTGAACATCCAGAAGATGTCTAATCACAAGGAAGGAATAATAGAGACCAGGGCGCCTGGGAGGGAGCACCACGGGACTCCAGCAGGCTCTGCTGGACTCTGGGGAGTGGAAAAGTATTTTATCATCACTGCAGTGCACTTGCATTAGATAAGGTCCATTACACACGAAAAATGAAAGCAGTTATAATCCATGTGGGAGTTGAGGAAAGCTTTCTTACCTGTTTCAGTTAGTCTTTAGAATATGTTTTTACTAAACAACACCAACAACAAATATTGAACATATTTATTTGTATTAATATATATTTATTTATCCAACTTGGGCTTCCAGGATGGCTCAGTGGGTAAAGAATTTGCTTGTAATGCAGAAGACTCAGGAGACACTAGGTTCAATCCCTGGTTTGTGAAGATTCCCTAGAGAAGGAAATGGCAACCCACTCCAGTATTCTTACCTGGAGAATTCAATGGACAGAGGAGCCTGGTGGGCTACAGTCCATGGGGTCCCAAAAGAGTCAGACACGACTGAAGACACTTTCTCTTTTCAAGCTCGTTAGGAGGTATTGGACAATCAGGGCTTTCTGGTTGTTACTGAAGGAAAGGTATGCTATCAAAATGGGCCAATTCAGGGAAACAATGTCCATTTGTGATATCTGAAAATAAGTAACTCTGCTGGTGTCAGAATTCTGCCCTTCTGACTGGTCAGGTCAATCAGAGCTGTGTGCCTTGAGCAGAGCAGTTCTGAAGCTTTAGTACACATCAGAGTTGCCTGGGGGGCTTGGCTAGACAAGATCAAGGGGCCCCACTCACAGGTGGAGCCAGTAAGATTGACTGTTGATTGATTTAAAGGAATTGGCTCATGTGCTCATGGAGGCTGAGTCCCAAGATCTGCAGTCAGTAAGCTGGAGCCCCAGGAGGACTGATGGTGTAAGTTCTAGTCCAAAGGCCAGCATACTTCAGATAGTTACATGACCACAATGTTCACTGCAGCACTATTTATAATAGTCAAGACATGGAAGCAGCCTAAACATCCATCAACAGAGGAATGGATAAAGAAGATGCGGTACACATATGCAGTGGAATATTACTCAGCCATTAAAAAGAGTGAAATGACGCCATTCTCAGCAGCATGGATGGCCCTAGAGATCGTCATAATGAGTTAAGTAAGTCAGACAGAGAAGGACTAATTTTATATAATATTGCTTATATGTGGAATCTTTAAAATGGATACAAATGAACTTATTTACAAAACAAAATAGAGTCACAGATGTAAAAAACAATCTTATAGTTACGAGGCGGGTGATGAGGACAGGGACAAATTGGGAGAATTTGGGACTGACATATATATACTATATATATAACATAGGAAACTAAAAGAGCCTACTGTGTAGCACAGAGACTCTACTCAATACTCTCTAATGACCTATATGGGAAAAGAGTCTAAAAAAGAGTGGATATATGTACATTTAACTGATTCACTTTTCTGCACAACAGAAGGTAACACACCATTGTAAATCAACTATACTCCAATAAAATTTATTTTAAAAGGCCAGCAAACTTGAGACCCAGGAAGAGCTGATTTTTAAGTTTAATTTCAAATTCAGGAGAAGATCAGTAATACCCCAGCTCACATAGTCGGGCAGGAGGAGTCCCCTCTTACTCAGTCTTTGTGTTCTATTGATGTCTTCAATCCATGACTCTAGGCCCATACACATCAGGGAGGGCAATCTGTTTTACTCAGTCCACTAATTCAATTAATTTCATCCAGAAATACCCTCACAGACACATCCAGAATAATGTTTGGCCAAACATTCAGGCTCCAGTCAAGTTAACCCACGAGATCAGTCATCACACCAAAGGATGCTTCTGCTGCTGGTTCATGGTCCACACTCCAAGAACCACTCTTATAACATAAACTGAATCAAGAATGATGAAGCCAGAGATGGAACACACTTAATAAAAAGGATATTGAGTGAGTTGAACAGTAAGTATTGAGTTTGTAATAGAAGGAAAGAAAGGATAGAGGGAGGGAGCAAGGATCTCTTTGTATAAAAAACTCAACTGGACATTAAGTGATCAGGGCTCTTGTCTGATTAGACTTTACTTCTCAGCTCCAGGGTGTGGCTCAGATCCTCTCAGGTTTTTACAGCTCCATATTCCTAAATTCATTTCTAGTTTAAAGTGGAAGTAATGCTTAAGGATTGTTTAGAACAAATTATCTACTCAAACAATGATAGTGTTTTTTTCAAAGTTGGTCATGTGCCAGGTACCCTACTAAAAACTTTATAGCATTCTCTCACTCAATGCTCACAATAACTTAAATCCTCACAGTATTTCTAGTCTGCAGATAAAGGAATTGAATTCATGAACTGAGGAAGTAGCTGAGCTGGGATTCCTATCCAGTTTCCTCTGACTTCACAAACCCTCCCTCTTACACTACACTGTACCACAAACATTGACGAAACATCCAATTTATACACAAGTCACCACACTATAGGGAAAATGTCAAAGCTAGCGAGAACCAGGATTTTAGTTTTTAAAAATACTTAAAGAAATTTGGAATAGAGGACTGGTCAAAATGTCACTGGAATGTAACGTTAAAGATTAGGACACTATGGATCATGGTTTGGGGGCTCCCTGGTAGCTCAGTGGTAAAGAATCCGACTTCCAATGCAGGAGATGTGAGTTCAGTCCCTGGGCTGGAAAGATCCCCTGGAGGAGGGCATGGCAACCCACTCCAATATGCTTGCCCAGATAATTCCACGGACAGAGGAGCTTGACAGGCTATAGTTCCTGGGGTCGCAAAAGAGTCAGATGTGACTTAGTGACTAAAACGACATCAATTGTGGTTTTAAGAGTGTCGAATTTGCAATGATTGTCTGGGTTTGGCACAGTTGGTAAAGAATCTGCCTGCCAATGCAGGAGACACAAGAAACACGGGTTCGATTCCTGGGTCAGGAAGATTTTCTGGAGTAGGAAATGGCAACCCACTCCAGTTTTCTTGCCTGGAAAATTCCATGCACAGAGGGACCTTGCAGGCTACAGTCCAGGGGGTCACAAAGAGTGTTTACAACCTTCAGTTCAGTTCAGTTCAGTTCAGTCACTCAGTTGTGTCCGACTCTTTGCGACCCCATGAATCACAGCACACCAGGCCTCCCTGTCCATCACCAACTTCCGGAGTTCATTCAGACTCGCATCCATCGAGTCAGTGATGCCATCCAGCCATCTCATCCTTGGTCGTCCCCTTCTCCTCCTGTCCCTGGAAACAGTGTCAGACTTTATTTTGGGGGGCTCCAAAATCACTGCAGATGGTGGTTGCACCCATGAAATTAAAAGATGCTTACTCCTTGGAAGAAAAGTTATGACCAACCTAGACAGCATATTCAAAAGCAGAGACATTACTTTGCCGACTAAGGTCCGTCTAGTCAAGGCTATGGTTTTTCCATTAGTCATGTATGGATGTGAGAGTTGGACTGTGAAGAAGGCTGAGCACCAAAGAATTGATGCTGTGTTGGAGAAGACTCTTGAGAGTTCCTTGGACTGCAAGGAAATCCAACCATTCCATTCTGAAGGAGATCAACCCTGGGATTTCTTTGGAAGGAATGATGCTAAAGCTGAAACTCCAGTACTTTGGCCACCTCGTGCGAAGAGTTTACAACCTTACAGGACTGAATAAGTTAGTATAAGGAAAGCATTTACATAGTGCTCTTCATTGGGCAATCAGTGTATGAGCGCTTGTTAGTATCACTGTTATCTCCAGCACCTAGCTCCATGCCTGACACACAGAAGACTACATAAGTTTGGAATGAATTAGAAGAACCCATGTTCTCTGGAGGCTATAGCAGTTATCCATACAGCAGTGATTTGATGTCATTGTTGTTTAGTCACTAAGTTATGTCTGACCTTCTGGAAACTCACTATCAGCCTTTGGACATCTCCTTCCTTTTCTCAAGGCACCAGTTTTAATAACACTTATTGCCACCTCTCAAAGTGTCTGCCTATTGCTGGCTCACTGATACATTAATAAGGCTTTAATGTGCTGCATGACATAGAGTAAGAAAATCAGACAAAATCCTGAAATGCACCTTAAATGCCTGACAGTTTTTAGTTCTCACAACTGATGACAATTGAGACTTTAAGAGATTAAAAAAAAAAAAAAAAGACTTTAACCAAGAAGAATTTTTGAATTTTCCTTTTAATTAATTCCCTATCTATAACTCACAGGCGATGAGCTCTTGTTTTGCTTATCAAATCAACTAAATAAAAAAATCCCTGAAAACACAAATGACCCATACTTTCCTGAAAAAAAATGGAACGTGGCCAAGAGAATTCAGAACACGGCATAATGAGTGCTGTGGTTTGTTCTTTCACATTTAAAAGTATACCTGAGCTCTTTAGCATGTGTATACTTAATATTCAACAACACTCTGAAATTTCCAGAGCTGTGGCCTGCTTCAGCACTTTAATTCCTAGAATATGCCAGTTTGCACATTAGCATTTAAATAGACAGCCCAGTCCTGCAGAAACCTAAGATATATGCCACATTGTAACGAGGTTCAGTTAGTGCAGGGACTGAGGAGTTTCTTTGCCTCTTTGTCTTTTCTGATGTTCCAAGTGATGTTCCAAGTTCTCTTTCAACTTGTGCCTTTGTGGATTTGGGATGCTCCTCTATCTGCAAGATTTATAACCAGCGGCTTTGATGTCGAACAGATGTATGGTGTCAACATTCTGCAATTCAGAAAAAAACTCTCCTTTAGGATGTAATGTTGTGTTTTTATCTCTGCTGAATGCTCACTATTATGTCACAAAGCAATTTTTACAGTTCCCTGGGTTTGTCTTTGAGAGGAAAAATTTTAATCAGCCTTTATTCCAAGTTGAAACTTTTTTTGGTATAATATCCCTTACTTCACTAAACCACCAAGCTGAGTCAAAACTGGTTCACTCTTCACACACCTAAAACCCACAACTGCTTTGATGAAACAGTAGCAAATCCACAAAGTTCTAACTACCAGAGTGCTTTTATTTGGGTGTGATTTGTTGTTTAGTCACTAAGTCATGTCTGACTCTTTGTGACCCCATGGACTGTGTAGCCCACCAGGTTCCTCTGTCCATGGCATTTCCCAGGCAAGAATACTGGAGTGGGTCGCCAGTTCCTTCTCCAGGGGATCTTTCTGATTCAGGGATCAAACCTATGTCTCCTGCATTGGCAGATGGCTTCTGTATCACACTGAGCCACCCAGGAAGCCCTTGGATATGACTTAGGTCAGTTCAGTTCAGTCACTCAGTCACATCCAACTCCTTGCGACGCCATGGACTGCAGCACACCAGGCCTCCCTGTCCATCACCAACTCCCGAAGCTTACTCAAACTCATGTTCATTGAGTCAGCGATGCCATCCAACCATCTCATCCTCTGTCATCCCCTTCTCCTCCCACCTTCAATCTTTCCCAGCATCAGGGTCTTTTCAAATGAGTCAGCTCTTCGCATCAGGTGGCCAAAGTATTGGAGTTTCAGCTTTAACATCAGTCCTTCCAACGAATATTCAGGACTGATCAATTCTTCGGTGCTCAGCTTTCTTTATAGTCCAACTCTCACATCTATATATTACCACTGGAAAAACACAGCCTTGACTAGACAGACTTTTGTTGACAAAGTAATGTCTCAGCTTTTTAATATGCTGTCTAGGTTGGTCATAACTTTCCCTCCAAGGAGTAAGCGTTTTTTAATTTCATGGCTGCAGTCACCATCTGCAGTGATTTGGGAGCCCAGAAGAATAAAGTCTGCCACTGTTTCCACTGTTTCCCCATCTATTTGCCATGAAGTGATGGGACCGGATATCATGATCTTAGTTTTCTGAATGTTGAGCTTTAAGCCAGCTTTTTCACTATCCTCTTTCACTTTCATCAAGAGGCTCTTTAGTTCTTCACTTTCTGCCATAAGGGTGGTGTCATCTGCATATCTGAGGTTAGTGATATTTCTCCCGGCAATCTTGATTCCAGCTTGTGCTTCATCCAGTCCAGTGTTGCTCGTGATGTACTCTGCATATAAGTTGGATATGACTACCCATCTACTAAAACTCAGACTGACTACACAACTTAAATCACATTTTTCTCTAAGAGTCAGTCAATCCTTTGACCTCGAGTGTGAGATGGCTACAGTCCATAGGGTTGAAAAGAGCTGGACATGACTGAAGTGACTTAGCATGCACACACTTGATAAAGGGAGGTCTTATCAATATTCCTGGACAAAATTTTATACTGCCTTGTCAGTATAACAATGGATACAAGGCTAAAGCTGAGGGGTTGTGTCAGACAAGTGTGCAATTGTACCATTTTGCACTAAACATCTCATTGATGAGCATTTTCATGGCATCACCTAGGACTGAGCTGTTCCATATACTAGCCATTTGTCATATGTGGCTACTTAAATTAAGGTAATTTAATTAAAAATTCAGTTCCTCAATGGCACTGACCACTTTTCTGGTGCTCAACAGCCACACAAGCTATTGAATTGGACAGTGTAGCTATAGAATATTTCTGTCATTGGGGAAACTTCTGTGGGACAGCACTTGATCTAGAGTCTTAGGATTTAAAGAATCTCAAAAAGTGCAACCAACTATCCTGGTTTCCCCAGAATTTAGGGATTCCTTGGTTTGAGGACTTTCAGTGTTAAAACTTGGATAGTCCCCAGGGAATTGAGACAGCTCATCACCCTAAGAAGTTGGGTAGTCCAACCATATATCTACTGCACATATTTCCTCTACAACATTCTTTTTTATATTTTTATTTGGTTGTGCAGGCTCTTCGTCGTGGCTCACAGGTTTTCTCTACATGCCCTGCAGCATTTGAGTTCTTAGTTCCTTGACCAGGGATCCAACCAGTGTCCCCTGGATTGGCAAGTGGATTCTTAACCAATGGACCACTAGGAAGTCCCTTCTGCAACATTCTTCACTGTGGACATTTCTGAGCCTGCCAGCTAAGTGATGTTAATCACTGATGTGGCTAAAGCAGGTAGTATTTGGAGAACTGGAGTAGATCAAGCTTAAAAAAAAAAAAAAATGAGAACTGTTTCAGATTTCCTCCAAGAGGTAGGAAGTTCACAAGAGCAAGGTAGACCATTTAAGCAACTACATTGAAATGGTCCCAACCACTGAAGCAGAGCCCATTTCATAAGCAGCCTACAAGATCAATGAGAAGTCTGTCATCAAAGGTGCTTGTCAGAAACGGCTGTGATATTTACTGGTAAATCAGGGTCCTGTGTCATTAACAGGCAGGACTCTGTTGAATTATTTTCCCCCCAAACAAACATATATTTTGATGTCACTGAATTTAAAGAACTGAATGAAGCTGTAGAGATCTTCTAGTCCAGCTTCAGTTTTTTAGAGGAGAGAACTGATGCCCAAAGGGCCTAAACGTGAGAGAAAACCTTAATTGCTTCCCAGAAAGCAAGGGCAAAGGCACATACCAGTTTAAATTCTTCCAAAATAAATTAATGGCATTAAATTAATAACTGAGCATTACATTTTTCTTACTTCTCCATTATTTATTTTTGCTTCAGTTCAGTTCAGTGGCTCAGTCATGTCCGACTCTTTGTGACCCCATGAATCGCAGCACACCAGGCCTCCCTGTCCATCACCAACTCCCAGAGTCACCCAAACCCATGTCCATTGAGTCGGTGATGCCATCCAACCATCTTATCTTCTGTCGTCCCCTTCTTCTGCCTGCAATCTTTCCCAACATCAGGGTCTTTTCGAATGAGTCAGTTCTTCGCATGAGGTGGCCAAAGTATTGGAGTTTCAGCTTCAGCATCAGTCCTTCCAATGAACACCCAAAGACTGATCTTTAGGATGGACTGGTTCAATCTCCTTGCAATCCAAGGGACTCTCAAGAGTCTTCTCCAACACCACAGTTCAAAAGCATCAATTCTTCGGCACTCAGCTTTCTTTATAGTCCAACTCTCACATCTATACATGACCACAGGAAAACCCATAGCCTTGACTAGATGGACCTTTGTTGAAAAAGTAATGTCTCTGCTTTTTAATATGCTGTCTAGGTTAGTCATAACTTTCCTTCCAAGGAGTAAGTGTCTTTTAATTTCATGGCTGCAATCACCATCTGCAGTGATTTTGGAGCCCAAAAAAATAAAGTCAGCCACTGTTTCCACTGTTTCATCTATTTGCCATGAGGTGATGGGACTGGATCCCATGATCTTAGTTTTCTGAATGTTGAGCTTTAAGCCAACTTTTTCACTCTCCTCTTTCACTTTCATCAAGAGGCTCTTTAGTTCCTCTTCACTTTCTGCCCTAAGGGTGGTGTCATCTGCATATCTGAGGTTATTAATATTTCTCCAGGCAATCTTGATTTCAGCTTGTGCTTCCTCCAGCCCAGCATTTCTCATGATATACTCTGCATATAAGTTTTTGCTTAGTACTGTTAAAAACTATTTTACTTGATATTATGTTTGAAGTAACTTCCTATTGGGAAAATTTTTAGTAAACACTGAATTAGTAAATACTGGGTGACAAGCATTCAGAATTGGCAGAAGGTATGGGTAGGAAATGGTTTAATGTCATCAGATAGCAGAAGGAAGTTGGAACTATTCCAGTCTTACTTTGCTTTGTCTTCTGCAGCCAAGCAAGTGAGCCAACATCGTCGTGGGGGACTTATACCCACGTTAGGCTAGGAGATTGGAAGAGAAATCCAGGGCCCCTTAAACTTGGTAAAAATCCAGGCTCCCGACAGAAATAGATCTATAGTTTCAAACCTGATTCCGAAACTGTGTGATCTTGGGCAAGTATTTCACCTCTTATTCCTCAGCAAGGTCATCTATAAAATGAGGATTAAAATAGAAACTACCCCATAATTTAAATAATATCCCATAGTTACATAATATGTATAAACTTCTTAGAACAATGCCTGACCTGCTTAATACTCAATCAGTTCAGTTCATTTCAATTCAGTCGCTGAGTCGTGTCCGACTCTTTGTGACCCCATGAATCACAGCACGCCAGGCCTCGCTGTCCATCACCAACTCCCGGAGTTCACCCAAACTCGTGTCCATCAAGTCGGTGATGCCATCCAACCATCTCATCCTCTGTCGTCCCCTTCTCCTCCTGCCCCCAACCCCTCCCAGCATCAGGGTCTTTTCCAATGAGTCAACTCTTTGCATGAGGTGGCCAAAATATTGGAGTTTCAGCTTCAGCATCAGTCCTTCCAAAGAACACCCAGGACTGATATCCTTTAGGATGGACTGGTTGGATCTCCTTGCAGTCCAAGGGACTCTCAAGAATAACTGCTACTAATTATTATAATTATTATCACTAAATTATAAAAATGATTTCAGGTCTCCTGATCTAGATGAATTATACACCAGGGTAGTGAACAACTGGGCTTTCCTGGTAGCTCAGCTGGTGAAGAATCTGCCTGCAATGCAGGAGATCCTGGTTTGACTCCTGGGTGAGGAATATTCCCTTGGAGAAGGGATAGGATACCCACTCCAGTATTCTTGGCTTCCCTGGTAGCTCAAACTGTAAAGAATCTGCCTGCAATGTGGGAGACCTGGGTTTGATCCCTGGATTGGGAAGATCCCCTGGAGGAGGACATAGCAACCCACTCCATTATTCTTGCCTGGAGAATCCCTATGGACAGAGGAGTCTTGTGGGGACACAAAGAGTGACACGACTGAGCAACTAAGCAGAGCACAGTAAAAAACTTGCAGAAATATTTGTTGAATGATGAATGCACAAAATACACTGAGGCCTGGAATCTGTAGTTTATGACTATTGCCTTGATCAACAACACAACATGCCTGCACTCAGATACTTACTAAAGCAATGCTGCACAAATGTCAGTCATTGGACCATCAACTGTATCCATTTCCTACTTCTGCTATCATAAATTGTCATAGACTTAATGGCTTAAAAGAAGAGGAATTTATTCTCTTACATTTCTGCAGGTCAGAAGTTTAAGTGAGTCTTACGGGATTAAAATCAGGGTGTTGGCTGGAGTGGTTCCTTCTTGGAGTTTCAGGGGAGAATTCATTCCTTGTCTTTCTCAGCTTCTAGAGGCCACTAGTGTTCTTGGCTGCTGGCCCTTTCCTCCCATCAATCTAACCTCTTGCTGACCTTGTCACACCTACTTCTTTTCTGCCTCCCTTTTAGAAGATTCTTGTGATTACAACATTAGACCCATCCAGATAATCCAGGATAATCTCTCCATCTCAAGATCCCTAACTTAATCATATCTGCAAAGTCCTTTTAAACACATAAGGTAACATTCAGATTCTGGGATTTGTATATGGACGTTTGCGGGGGCCCATTATCCAGCCTACCAGATCATCTTTACCATTTGATTTTTGCCTTTTCTGCTTACCAACATAATATTACCTGACATTTGTCTTAAATATTTGTTTTACTTAACCTTATATGTAAACTCAAGGTTTTGCTAGATTAGTTATATTTTTAAAAAACATATTAAAATAACATTTCAATGATTAAAATAAAATTTTATTTTCTAATATTCTCTTGGGTTTTGAGTGATATACATATTGTATTTCAGGAAACTGATTATAAATTCTGCTATAAATTGACCTCTATTAGGGATTGGCCAATGATCTTCCCACAGTCTCAGGTAATTGGGAACATCTAGCTTAGTCTAATGAGCAAGCTTATTATCTTTTCTAAATTCTTTGAGTTCTGTCTCAATACTATTTTAGAATATATGAATCATACTATTAAAGCCAGATATAGAAATTATTTGACCGAGCTATGTCTTCTATGTCTAGTCTTCTATGTTTGTGAAAACATAATTGGGGATATGACCCATTAAAATAGAGAGTGTTATGCATCCAGGGAACTTGGTAGAACATGTGCATGCTCAGACTCTTTGTGATCCTATGGACTACAGTCCTCTGTCCATGGAAATTTCCAGGCAAGAATACTGGAGTGGGTTGCAATTTCCTTCTTCCGGGGATCTTCCTGACCCAGGGGTTGAACCTCCATCTTCTGCATTGCAGGTGGTTTCTTCGCCAACTGAGCCACCAAGGAAAATAGATAACCAACAAGGACCTATCATATAGCACATGGAAGTGAAAGTGAAAGTTGCTCAGTCATGTCTGACTCTTTGCAACCCCATGGACTGTAGCCTACCAGGCTCCTCTGTCTGTGGAATTCTCCAGGCCAGAATACTAGAGTGAGTAGCCCTTCCCTTCTCCAGGGGATCTTCTCAACCCAGGATTGAACCCAGGTCTCCCTCATTGCAGGCGGATTCTTTACTGTCTGAGCCATTAGAGAAGCTCGTGGAACTCTGTTCAGTGTTATGTGGCAGCCTTCACTGTTCACCTGAAACTATCACAACATTGTTAATTGACTTACTGCAATATAAAAGACTGGAGGAGGCAGCGGCAACCCACTTCAGTATTCTTGCCTGGAGAATCCCATGGACAGAGGAACCTAGGAGGCTACAATCCATGGGGTCGCAAAGAGTTGGACATGATTGAGCAACTAACACACACAATATAAAAGAAAAAGTTCAAATGAAAAAAAAAGATATTAACAGAAATAAATAAATAAAAATTAATTTTTTATAAAAATAGATTAAAAAATAAAAATAATTTTTTTAAAAAGAGTAGCCTAATGTATTTTATTGCCTAAGCCATAACAAGGTCAGCTTTAAGGAGTAAATGGAATCAGCTCATCATTGGGACCTTTGCAGTAATATTCCTTTGCTCCTGACTTATGAAGTAAGTTGATTTGAGGACTATTTGTTTTACTTCGTACTATGTCCAGTCTTGTTTCAGTAAAAATATAAAAATCCTACTGTTATAGAAATTGTAATTAGGTGCATTTGAATAATTTATATGAAACTAATTCCTGAATCCTGGATTATATTTAAAACTTTTAAAATGTATTTATTTTTGGCTGTGTTAGATTTTCACTGCTGCTCACAGGCTTTTCCTAGTTGTGCAATTGGAGGCTACTCTCTAGTTGGGGTGCACGAGTTTTTCACCGCAGTGGCTGCTCTTGTTGCAGAGCATGGTGTCTCGAGTGCAGGCTCCGTAGTTGTGGTACACGGGCTTAGTTGCCCCACAGCATGTGGAATCTTCCCAAACCAGGAACTGAACCCATGTTCCCTGAGTTGGCAGGTGGATTCTTAACCACTGGATCAATAGGAATGTCCTACATTTAAATTTTTAAGAAAATATTGTAGTGGACATGAGAACATGCCTTGCATACCTCTAACCAGAGAACTTGATCAAGGGCTCCAGCTATGGTACTCTCAGATCCATCCCTGGGTTTGCACTGGGACCAGGCTTCTCATGGGTTCTTTCCCATAAGGACTGAGCATCACGCGACTTCTAAGACAGGCCATTCCTGGGAGTGCAGGACTCCTCTGGTGTCCACTTATGGCTTCAACACTCCCTGAGGACCTTGATGAACCTTCTTAGATCACACGATAGTTTCAGATCTTTCCATCCAACCTTCCTTCCCTCTTTTTGTTCACTATCCTTGCACTGTGATCAAAAGAATCTCTCAGCCTTCTCTGTCTCTCTTTTCTCTCAAAGCCATTTCCCTAATTACATTTTTGTGTGTGTTTAATCCCATTTTGGCATCTAAATTTTGGAGGAGCTGGATTAACAAGTATTTTGTAACTTTCCAACTATTAAAATAATCAGAACTTTTTTTCTAAAGACAGATAAGCATTATAGAGTGGTTGTATCACATTGTTTTCAACCTGGGGTTGTTCTGCCTTTAGGAGTACTTTGTTAGAGGTTCCACAGTGGAACAAATAGTTAGGATCCATCAGCATATCCATGTGGTACAGGTAGATCCAGGCCATCAAAAGACCACTGACTATCAGAATGGTGAATGATGAAGTAGACTTCAGTAGCTATCATGGGCTTTTGTGATAAGGCAGAGTAGAGAGACACAGAGTTATAATAGTGCTCAGGTGTGAAGTGATTGAGACTAGATCTTGCTGACAATTCATTTAAGATAGTACATGGGAAACCAAACAACTGCACTGAGAGGAGAAAACCCAGCAGAGAAGTGGCAGAATAGAATAGTTGGCCTGAAGTTTCCTTTTGAAAAGATGGAGTGTTTCTACATAATACCCAACTTGGAGAAGATACAATACAACTAAGGTTAGGTCTTCCTTAATGCTTCAGACCTTTAAATAAGGGTCACTTGTGTTATCCCATTTTGAGTGACATAAATTTCATCTCCATGCCTTAAACTCCGGTGGGGCTTTACGTTGTGACAAAGGAGTATTCTCCCATGATATAAACCTTAAATTCATGCAGCTTCTTGAAATTCCAATTTTATAATTCTAATTTCAGTCATGATTTTTAACATATACATACACATAAGCAGACGGCTGGCAACTGCATAAAGTTTTAAGAAAAGATGATCACTGTCCACTGAACAGCTTACCCTGGGGCACTCCCACCACTGAAGTGTAGCCACACACAAGGAAAGTGACTTGGTGGCCAGAGATGGCAGCATGTGCGATCCAGCTAATGGCAGTGCCCACTGCCCATCTCAGCTACCAATTATAAGGCCAGGTTGTCACCAGTGTTTCTGATTGATTGGCTACAAATTGGGGGTTCCACAAAACCAACCATGCCCTCTCCTCAACTCCACACTGATTTGATACGATAATTTGCTAGACTGGCTCATTGTCACCCTTCAGTTGTTCAGCTGTGTCTGACTCTTGGCAACCCCATGAACTGCAGCACATCAGGCTTCCCTGACCTTCACCATATCCTGGAATTCACTCAGACTCATGTCCATGCAGTGATAATATCTAACCATCTCATCCTCTGTCGTCCGCTTCTCCTCCTGCCTTCAATCTTTCCCAGCATCAGAGTCTTTTCAACATTTTACTTACTAGATTACTAATTTATTACAAAAAGATACAAGGAAAGGCATTTCAGGTTGGAGAGAACATGTGAAAAGGAACTGCCAAGAAGAAAAGGATGCCTTTGAGGAACTGCAAGATGGAGAAAGTTATTGGCCATTGAGGAGCATGAATAGGGCTTGAGAGGTGGGCAGAGGCCAGATTAGACAGGAGCTTGAAGGAAATAGTTCACATTTTGGTTTTTATCCTATGGGCAAGATTTAAAGCAGAGTAACAATATAATTTTTGTTTTAAAAAGACCATGGACTATTGTCTAGAGCAGCCACATAGGGCATTTAAATTTTCTATTGGTCATGTTTTTAAGTAAAAAAAAAAAAAAAATATCAAATTAATTTTATTGACATACTTCGTTTAACTCAACATATCCAAACTACCTGATCATTATCATGTTGTTGTTCATTTGCCCAGTGGTGTCTGACTCTCTGTGACCTCATGGACTGCAGCACACCAGGTCTCCCTGTCCCTCACCATCTCCGGAAGTTTGCCCAAGTTCATGTCCATTGCATAGGTATGCCACCCAGCCATCTCACCCTCTGATGCCCTCTTCTCCTTTTGCCTTCACTCTTTCCCAGTATCAGGGTCTTTTCCTATGAGTTGGCTGTTCACATCAGGTGACCAGAATACTGGAGCTTCAGCTTCAGCATCAGTTCTTCCAGTGAGTGTTCAGGGTTGATTTCCCTTAACATTGACTGGTTTGATCTCCGTGCTGTTGAAGGGACTCTCAGAAGTCTTCTCCAGCACCACAGTTCAAAGAAATCAATTCTTTGGCGCTCTGCCTTCTTTATGGTCCAGCTCTCACAAACACACGTGACCACTGGGAAGACCATAGCTTTGACCATATGGACCTCTGTCTGGTTAGGGCTTCAATTCCTCTAGGGATTGAATATAAAAATCTGCATGTGTATCTCTGACTGCTGCAGACCAGATGACAGCTCTAGGGATAGATCTGAAGTTAGAGCAAGTGTTAGTCACTCAGTCACTTCAGAATCTTTGTGACTCTGTAGACTGCAGCCCATCAGGCCCCTTTGTCCATGGGATTCTCCAGGCAAGAATACTGCAGTGAGTTGCTATGCCCTCCTCCAGGGGATTGTCCCAACCCAAGGATTGAACCCAGGTCTCCTACATTGCAGGTGAATTTTTTACCATCTGAGCCACCAAGGAAGCCCAATCATTATTGTAAGCAATGTTAAAAAAAATAAAAATGTTGACATCTCACATTTTTCCCCTTACTAAGTCTTTGAAATTCAGTGTGTGTTTTAAACTTACAAATATCTCAGTTCAAACAAGCAGCATTTCCAGTGCTCTGTAGCCACATGTGGCTGGGTGGCTACCATATAGACAGTGTAGCACTAGAGAATAAATCAGAGGGGCTGCATCGGAAGCAACAGCCCAGTTTGGAGGCTACTGCAAAAGTCCAATGAGACAAGCACTGCTCAGATTAAGACAGGAACAATAGAGATGGCAGAAAATGATTTGAGATCAGTCTCAAATTTGAGATTGATTTGAGATCCATCTGGAAGGAGTTAAGAGAAGTAGACATGAAGGAATGTGACGGAAAGCCTTAGAAGGTGATATACAATCAGAAATAAGCCCTAGGATAATTCTAAGACTGTTCCTAATTAACGCTTTGATGTTGAATTTCCTCTTGTAGAAGGGCCTTAGCAGGATATATTTTTACTGTCACTTATGATTGTATTATTTTCCTTTTTATATCTACTTTCATTTTTGATCAGCTGCTTTTCTGCATTGGTCTGCTTCAAAATTCCTATTTCATCCTCCATTCACCTGTTTATTTAATTCAATTTGATTTAACAGAAATTATTTTGAGTGACTAATTTGTGCTAGGCTTTGTGTTGAACATAGAGAAGATAAAGAAAATAAGGAAGGATGTCTATTTAAAGAAGAGCTTCCCTGGTGGCTCAGACAGTAAAGAATCTGCCTGCAATGCAGGAGACCCTATCCCTGGGTCTGGAAGATCCCCCAGAGAAGGGAATGGCTACCCATTCCAGTATTCTTGCCTGGAGAATTCCATGGACAGAGGAACCTAGAGGACTACAGTCCATGGGGTTGCAAAGAGTTGGACATGACTGAGCGACTAACACTCTCACTTTTCTATATTAAGAAGCTAAGTATAATATATGAAACCTAAAGCATTTACTCTTGTTGTCCCAGTTGTCTTGGTTGTTTAACAATAAAGCATATCCTAGTTCAATCCAGCATAGTCTCAGAGCATTGTGTATACTCCTAAATTTGGCAGAGTGTCTGATCATTCAGTCAGGGTCAGTCAGAATAACAAAAATCACTCTACAGATTTTGAATAAAACATGATTTAACAGTTGGGAATTAAAGATTTAACAAACCATTCCAAGGGCTAAGAGAGCAAAGGTCAGGAAAGCCCCTGCAAGCTTCTAGGAAATTTACAAGTACAAAAATTATCAGCAAAGCTGCTTCCTGGATCTCAGCTGTTTCAACAAATAAAATGTTTCTTAGGATGTCTTTTGGGAACCAC
Organism: Redunca redunca; assembly: GCA_006410935.1. Lineage (NCBI taxonomy): Eukaryota > Metazoa > Chordata > Mammalia > Artiodactyla > Bovidae > Redunca > Redunca redunca. The sequence goes on along the minus strand of SJYQ01006169.1, from coordinate 22,652 downwards.
TGGCAACACCCATTGTGAACCATCCACCAACCCTCACTTGCCTGCCTATGGCTGCTGCTGTGGAATAATGGATTTCCTCTTTAGCTTGGGATTCTGGGAAATGTAGTTTCAGGGTTCCCCCTCTGTGATACAAGGAAGATACAGAAAAGGGGTGGGCATGAAGATGAGATATACAACCAGACATGGGTAGATTGTGCCTGTAGTTGGTTCTGGGGTAAAATTTGCACATCTGTAAGCCTCAAATACTCTGTTTCAATTTTGTGCTGCCAAATAAATTTTCAACTAAATTTCTAACATTTAAATCTTGAATTATGTTTTTTTTTTCTTCCAAAATCAGAAAGTATCTTAAGGTGTTTGAAAACAACTAAACCCTAAAAAAAGTATTCAGAGATTGAATATACAAATAGGAAACAGCCAGAAAACTGTATATAAAAACAGAACTTTAGTTCAAAATCTGCAGCAAGCTGCCTAGGAAACCAAAACCTTTATGTATAATAAACAACCCAAGAAGCCAGCCAGCTATAAGTCAGACATGAGAAAACCAGATTGCTATCTCTAGTGACAATCCAGAAAACTAAACAGTAACTTCTGTAACAGTCAGGCCACTTGACCTCAAATGGCCAGGGCTTGATTAATAACTGACAGCTTCCCTCATTTTTGTGCCCACTCCCAACTTAGTACCAACCAGGGAAAATTAAGTGTATACCCCTCATCAATCACATAAGATGCCCCATTTCTAGTTAGCCTACCTACAGTTTCTCCATGCCAATAGCACTCAATCATGGCATACCTGCAACCTTTTCTTTTTTCCACTATGAAGCTTTCCCACTTTGGTTTTCTCATTTGCTTGGTTTTCTTTTTTTTTCCCTCATGGTATTAATCAAGGTAGGATGTGATCGAAGAAGAAATGGTATTCAATAAGGTAAATACCATATAAATTTCTAGGCACCAATTTTCTCCTAAGTAGCAGGCAGTATGGTACAATGGATAAGTGATTGAATTCTGGAATCAGAAAACCAGACTTTAAATCCTACCATTTTCACAGTCTAGATGTGCTACCCAGATTATTTGCTTAACCTTGATGGCTTCAGTTTTCTCATCAATTATGTGCTCAGTTGCTCAGCTGTGTTTGGCCCCATGAACTGTAGCCCGCCAGGCTCCTCTGTCCATGGAATTTTTCAGGCAAGATTATTGGAGCGGGTTATTATTTCCTACTCCAGGGGACTTTCTGAGCCAGGGCTCAAACCAGCATCTCTCACATCTCCTGCATTGGCAGGAGGGTTCTTTACCACTTGTGCCACCTGGGAAGCCTTTTTCTTATCAACAAAGTGGCTAAAATAATGGTATCTATTATTTAGGGTTGTTGGCTAGATTGAATCAGGTTATGGCTATAAACTGCATTATTTAATTTAGTATTATCATTATCTTCTCTTTCCAAGCTCATGACCTCCATTTTGGTCCACATATAAATTACCTCTTACTTCATCATCCTTCCTGTATCTGATCCTTCCTTCAGTTCACTGAACATAAGCAACCAAATAAATCTTCCTCAACTGTTACCATCTCATTCCCTTGCTCAAAAATTCTCAGGGCCATTAAAGACATCTATAACCTACCTTTCCACAAGTTCTAATAGTCTCTTGTACAAGAATGACCTTCTGCTGTAGCCAAATGTGCATATACATTTGTCTAGAGACATCCCCCAAAGTCCCACACACAAGACTATTTTCCCTCCCACTGTTCATATTTGGAGTAAACCATACCTCCTTTCTCAATGTCTGAAGCCTACATTTCATTTATGGTCCAGCTCAAATCTTCTTACCCCATTAAACCTTATCACACCACTGCATTCTACAGCAATTTCTTTCTCTCTAGAGTCCTAAAATTTTACTAAGCCCACTAAATTATATCCTGATTTGCAATAAATATGTCTTTTCATAAATGTGTATCAGAACCTAAGGGAGAGGATAATATTCCTGAAGGCAGGGCCAATAGTTTATTCTTTCTGGTGTATTGCCATATACCCACACATAATAATAATAATTGCTATTCAAGACTAATTATGTTTCTGTTGCCTTGCCAAACACTTCATTTTATCTGATTTATTTCTCTCCAGAGCTCTTGAGGGAGGGGTTATAATTAGCCATTTATTAGGTGAGAGAATTTGAACATAGAGAAGTTGAATTATTTGCCCAAGATCATGGAAATAGTAATGATGAATCTGAACCACCTAGGAATCTGTGACTCCACATCTTATGCAATTAATTAACATTCTGTGGATTGATTAAACATACTGCTTTATGAGATCCTGCCAGATAATACATATAAATTTCCTCTCTTTATTGCCAGTGTCTCCTTGGGAAACCCAAATACAGGATTCACTTTAGAGATCGTGAATTTCTACAATGGAATCAATTTCCAGAGACATTTCTCTTAAACTTGTAAATAGAAACCTTGAAATAATCAGGAAAATATCAGAGAGCACATTTACTTAGCCATGTAAGTTGTTCAGAATTAAGATGCTGGAGAAGACATCACATCAGGTTTATGATTTCTTAATGTTTGCTGTTCACTCCTATTTTGAGCAGAATTTCATGCCACTATTCGTTGCTGGATTTTAGGAACAGTTCTCAGGTTCCAGCTAAGAAGAGGAATAGCTTTTATTTACAGCATTTCAAAAATATATGAATATCAAAACTAACATAAAATTTTAAATATTGAATATAATATGACATTAGTGTGAAAGATGGTGTTTTTGGCTTTTTGGTTTTTCATTTGTTTTTCTCAATAATCATTCATTCTCAAAATGGTTTGGGAAAGTAGGAAGATGGTAGAGTTAGGGAAAAAAAAAAAAAAAACATTGTCCAGAGTATCTTACAGTATGAATTCTTCAATCAGAGAAGCACATGGACTTTTGAGAGTCTTACTGAATATTAAAAACACAACCTATATTTTAAAACTTGATTCTTCAAGGATGTTAAACTGACCTAGCTCTTTCTGCAATCCATGGTGAGGTAACTTGGGAAAATCCAATCCTGAAAAAAATTCTAACCCAAAGAGTGTAAAGTTAAACAGGGATCTTTCTCAAAATACACTTAAAGTGTAAAGATGCCATGTCTTTATTCTTGTTTGTTCTATAAAAATACAAATGTATAGGAAGGAAATGATAATTTCAATCAACATTCACTGGTAATTAAAAGCAACTGTAGTCCTCGGGCTGTTTCTTTCCAATATGATCCAGTGATCAGAAGGAATTGGAAATGATTACATTTTAACTAGAAACACATTTCTATCCAGAACTGAGCTCTGAAGCATGAAAAAGACACAGTGGTGGCCCCTGTTTGTGTTTCCATCTGGGGCTCTAATTTGAACTTCAGTGCTTATTCTCTCAGACTTCTGGCTGTGCAAAGATCCAGAAAGTCAAAGCCAGCATATTCTCTTACCCTGTTTCATGCAAAAAATAAAATAAAATTCCACCAATTACCATGTTTGCCTTTTGTGGAATGGCTCTATTTAAATCGATTATAGGTTAAACAAGAGCACTTGTAAAATTCACAGCTCAGAGTTAATCTGGCTATATCCCAGGGCACCCAATCTGAAAAGTAAGTGATTGCAAGCACTCTTGGGATGGAAGTTAGCAATGGCCTATAATGCAAAACAGTCTGGAACGATTACATTTAGCTTGGTTTTCAAATTAAGAAATTCATCCCATGGTTGGTTTTTCATTTGAAAGCCTTCCTCAAGTCCCATTAAAAATGCTCATCTATTTCTGATACTCAGTTAGTGCATCCAAATGACATCATCATTAGTGATAAGGGGAAAAACAGTGAACGCTGTAGTGCCTACGCCAGGAATTATTTGGTGATGGAAAGTACCTGGAGGTGCTTGTAGTTGCTGCTGCTGCTGCTGCTAAGTCACTTCAGTCTCGTCCGACTCTGTGCGACCCCATAGATGGCAGCCTACCAGGCGCCCCCATCCCTGGGATTCTCCAGACAAGAACACTGGAGTGGGTTGCCATTTTATAGTTGCTACGACTTCACAACTCTGGACTGGGAATTCTGTTTTCTGTGGCCAGGAGGGACTGGTGAATTCACAGAAGTCATGATGGGGAAAAAGAGGATGGCCTGTGGCCCTTAAAGTACTTGGCAGCTTACTGTATTTGATATGAAATGTATCCTTTTCTTTCCTTAGTGTAAATGCACCAAGGGCTTCCCCAGTGGCTTAGTGGGTAAAGAATCTGCCTGCAGTGCAGGAGATACAGGAGATGTGCGTTCAATCCCTGGGTTGGGATGATCCCCAAGAGGAGGAAATGGCAACCCACTCCAGTATTCTTGCCTGAAAAATCCCATGGACAGAGGAGCCTGATGGGCTACAGGCCATGGAGTTGTGAAGAGTTGAATACGACTGAGTGACTAAGCGTGAAAATGCACAAGAGTCTTTTTGATCCATGAATCTCAGCTCCTCATTCTTATACTGAGAATCTAATAGCTATTTAGAATATTTTATTTAAAAAATTCAAAGTATGTGATGTCACGCTTAGGGCATTTAAGATTTCTTTCTGAGTTATGAAAACTGAATGCCTATTAAAATAATGAGTATGAGCCACCGAACTCTATCCATGATCATTCGGTGTCTTTTTTACCAAAACACTTTCCTCGGGAAGATAAAGGGGAGAAATGCTCTAACGGGAAAAGCATATTATGATTCATGGGAACAAGCTGATGCTCTCTGATGGCATACTCTTGTCATTCATTTCATTTCCCAAGTGCCTATATAATGCTTGCTTCCTATGTTCCACGTGCTGTTCTCAGCACTTGACAAATATTAATACATTAATGTCATGTCTCATGTCAACACGATGTAGGTGGTGTAGGTACAATTATTAACCCCACTTTACAGATAACGAGACTGAAAGACAAGTTAAATATCTTGCCTACGATCAGACAATTGTGGAGCCAAGATTTTGAAGCCTGGCAGTTATGTTTATTCAAAACTCTCATGGTGTGAATAAGCACACAGCCCACACAGACCATCAATAAAAGCTGTTCAGTGCTATGGTCTTTGAGAGCAATTGATAAAGTCATTTTGTATTTGCTTGTATAAATTTTATAGCTTAGAGGTGGTTTTTCATGTTTGTCATGTTAAAGAACAAAACTTTCTAATGCTGCCATAAAATCTCTAGCTATACACGATAAGAAAAATGTACATAAGTCAGATGTTGTTTCTGTACAGCTTTTCTCATTGGCATGCAGTGGCTAGATCTTTAAAATATAGTGCTAAAATTAAAAATAGAAAAATAAGTTATGTGTTTATTGTAATATATCACATTAATGCAAATTAAACATATGCAACATGAAACCATAATATGTGTTTACAAGTACACATGCCAAAAAAAGAAAGGATATCTGGCAAACATTAGAAGAGTTCAAAGAAAACAGGACCAGAGCTTTATAGGGAACGTTAATCATCAACTGAGGCTGGTATTTAACTTAACCCTCTAATTCCAAGACTGAAGCTGAGAGAAAGAATCCATCTAAATATTTATCCATGCATATACTGAATTCATTTATCTAGGCAGTCATTCACGCCAACAAGGGAAAGTGAAAAAGTTTTCTGTGTTACTGATTAGATTATTAGATCATTTTATTATATAACAATTATATAATTAAGGATCCTAAAGAGTTGATAGCCTAAGAAGACGTTTATATCAATTTGTGTCTGTCGTTTGAGTTGCAAACTGAACAACATTTTAACTTAAAGGAAGAGCTACAAACCATCATTTTATCAAAAAATGAATAGTGGGCTCATCACTTCGAGGAAAATAACAGACATTTGGAAACAATGATAAAATTTAAGCTTTCAAATAATAATTTGAATAATAATATCAGTTATTCTTCTTGAAGTGACAGGTCCACTTTATTCATTTTTTTATTTAAAAAAACAAATGGTTTATAGATATTCCTTTAGGTAAAAATGTTGTTCTGCTTGCAACTCAAACAATGGCTTTTCTTATAGGCAATCATTGCATTTTGGTATGCTTAATGTGTACACTCTCTTTGAAAGACATGCACTCAAGGGCTGAGATTTAATAAATATTCACTGCTTCATCAAGGACATGGTAAGACTTGCATCTTTTTAAACTGAGTGCATGTTAATGAAGAACACGATGTCTGGGGCTCCCTACTTGATTTTTGCAAGGGCACCAGCAGATGTCCCTACCACTGGTGCAGATGCTAACACAGTGAATAGAGAATGACTTCTAGCATCATTACAAAAATAATTTCAATGTCACAGGGTCCCCAGAGGTCCACAGACTACACTAGTCAAACTTAGCCCCTCAAGAATTCACATGCTAAATATATCTTAAGATAACTAATGAAAAGTGAATCAGGTACTTCCTGAGACTCAGATAAGAATAAATCTGGAGATTTCAGGGCCATCTGTTCCTTAATTAAATTACGTGCCTGAGTGATATCTGGAGCATCAATATTTTTAAAAGTCAAACACTTAAGGAAATTTTCAAACTTTCTTAATTTCCTATTCTTAAAGAAGTTCATAGCTTCCCCAGTGAGACTGTCAGTTAAAACACGGAACAAGTCTTTTTCTTTATGGCTTAGTCAGAAGGTAGTTCTAAGACTGTCTCAGACCTGAGCTGAGTCACTGATCAATACTTAATCAGCCCACAGACTACAATTCACTCAATCAGTTTTGAGGGAGTCATTCATTCACTTCTGGTTCCCAGATTGTCCCTACTACATTAAAATCCACAGAAACACCGCCAGAAGTGTTCTAGTTCTTGCCCTAGAGTCAGACTCTCAGGCTCCTGAAATTGATATTCAGAGGATAGTTTCAGTTTCTGCACCCGCCTCCCCAACACATCCCCCTTTATTTCTGTGGTTAAGGAGTGTGCTCTTTTAATACCAGGCAGGTAAGGGAAGTACAAGTGCCTTACAACACATAATAATTCATTGAAAGCATGAGTAAACCATAAATCCCACTTCCTTCGGTTAGTGAACACTTCCTGATAGCCTCGTGGAGACACTGGTCTGCATGCGGAAAATTAGAAGCAAGAATAGTAGAGACAATTATAAAGGACAGCAAGGAGATAAAACTAGTCAATCCTAAAAGCAATTCACCCTGAATATTCATTGGAAGTTCTTAGCCTCCATAAACCAAAAACATATTTGCAAGGAACAGCTCAGACCCATATGAAAAGGGCAATGCTCCAATGCTTTGGCCACATGATGCGAATAGCTGACTCACTGGAAAAGACCCTGATGCTGAGAAAGATTGAAGGCAGGATGAGAAGAAGGCAACAGAGAATGAGACGGCTGGATGGCATCACCGATTCAATGGGCATAAACTTGGGTAAACTCTGGGAGATGGTGAGGGGCAGGGAAGCCTGGCATGCTGCAGTCCATGGAGTCATGAAGAGTTAAATACAACTTGGCAACTGAACAACAATAAGCCGCTGAAAAGTCAAATGACTGTTTCTAGGTCAGCACTGTTCCTATAACTCCACATATTTCTGGCCGCATGCCTTTATACTCAATGGTCCTCCAGCCTGGAAACTTCTTCCCTCAGCTTTTTAAACTTAATGCGTCTTTCTGCTCAAATGTTACCTTAGCTCCTCCCCACCTTCTGTTTCTTATCATGTTTTATTTTTCTTCACCGGGACTACCACCACATGACATGTTACATGTTTGTCTAATACTATCTCTTTGCTCTATTTGAATATAAGTTCTCAAGATCAAGGACTTACTCTTTACTCACTGCTGTATCTCAAAACCTAAAAGTTCCCGCTACCTACTAGGACATATTAAATATCTGCTGATTGAATGAACAAATAGATGAATTCAATAGAAGCTCACTCCTTGGAGGTAAAGCTATGACAAACCTACACAGCATATTAAAAAGCAGAGACATCACTTTGCCAACAAATGTCTATACTGTCAAAATTATGGGTTTTCCAGTAGTCATGTGCGGATGTGAGAGTTGGTCCATAAAGAAGGCTTAGTTATGAAGAATTGATGCTTTTGAATTGTGGTGCTGGAGGAAACTCTTGAGAGTCCCTTGGACTGCAAGGAGATCAAACCAGTCAACCCTAAAGAAAATCAAACCTGAATATTCGTTGGAAGGACTGTTGCTGAAGCTGAAGCTCCAATACTTTGGCCACCTGATGAGAAGAGCTGACTCATTAGAAAAGACCCTGAAGCTGGTAAAGATTGAAGGCAACAGGAGAAGGGTGGGCAGAGGATGAGTTGGTTAGATAACATCACGGACTCAATAGACAGGAATCTGAGCAAACTCCAGGAGACAGTGGAGGACAGAGGAGACTTGTGCACTGCAGTCTGGGGGGTCGTGTAGAGCCAGCACAACTTGGCGTCTGAACAACAGCAGCAGCTCAGAGCAGGAAGAGGAGATGAGAGGCACTAGCCAGGTGGTGAGGAATTATCTCATGGGTTGAAGTTTCAGCTGCATCTTGAAGCGTGTCTCTCATATGTTGGGTCAATGAACAAAGAGACCTACTTGTCTTATAGGACTCAAGGGAGATGCCATCTTCTCAACAAGCCTTGTTGGGGCCTCCAGAACTGGATGAGTTGCTACTGCTTTTGTATCCCCTAATTCTCCATGCTCTCACTGGAATAGAATTCACTCCTTGGATCTTATTTCCCCCCTATTTGTCTGGCTGCTCCAGTAGAATATTTGCTCTGGGATGATAAAGGCAGTATCTTATCTTATTCCTAATTGCATATCCAGCCATATCACAGATCCTGCCTCCCCATAAATACTCAATGACTGTGTTATTTGATGAACTAGGCAGAAAGATCACATAGAGGAGTGAAAAGCAGGTATGGCTCAAATCAAGAGGATGTGTAGAGCTATGAAAGGGAGTTTGGGTTTTGATCAGAGAGATGCTGTGATAATCTATCATCTTAGCAAGGCCATAGGAACACGTGTGCAAAGTGAATCAAGTGGAAAAAAAAAATCCAGTCAGAGACAAATTGTAACCATACGGCAATGATCTAGGCACAAGATAATGAAGCCCTGGACCGGGCCTGGTGGCAACAGGAATGTTCATGAAGAAATAGATGTAGCCAAGGTCCTGGTGACTGATTTTATGTTCAGAGCAGCCATAGGTGATGGCATGTTCTAACCCTGGGTGACTATGAAAGGGTGATGCAATCACTGTATCCTATGTTTCCACTCAATCTTAAGGTTCTTAAGAAAATTTGGCAAATTTTTCCCTGTAATGGCACAATTTCTTTGTCTTAGGTATACTTAATACTATAATCTGTCAGAATTCATTTTTGTAGCCTATACCCTGATACTAAGCTTTTAGACAAAACTTTAAAATTCTAAGACTAAATTTCTCTCTTGGTTGCTGTCAGTTATTTATCAAAAGAAATAAACTCCAGGAGATGACAGAATTCAGAGCTTTAAGAAACCTCAAGCAGATAAAGCAAACAGGATCTATCCCTCACAACAATGACTAAGGCAGAATCCGGGCTCAGTGAGTCACAGGCCAGGAGGAGGTGGGTGAGTAGAGATGGGAGCACAGGTACTAGTTTTTTTCCTCTTTCTGCCTTAGAAGTCAGCTCTGGTGCCTTCTCTTTTATAAATCAGAAAGTTGCAGTAAGGTGGAGAAGAATGACGAACTACCTAAAAATCAGCTGCATCCAAATTTCATGGGCTGCAGTGAGGAGGAACAGTTTTGAAGAATGAGCCTGCTATCAGCCAGAGAAAGTAGATGGTGGACACACTGAGATGGCAGCCCTCCACCCAACCTCGTTCCAGGCAAAGTGGATTTTCTCTAAGGAAATACACTGATTGGAATTGAAATTGGGAGACTGGGATTGACACACATACACTATTGATACTATGTATAAAATAGATAAGTAATCAGAACCTACTGTACAGCCCAGGGAGCTCTGCTGAATGCACTGCGATGATCTGAATGGGAAGTAAGTCCAAAAGAGGGGGCGGGATAGCTATCCACTCCAGTATTTTTGCCTGAAGAATCCCATGGACAGAGGAGCCTGGCAGGCTACAAGTCCACGGGCCGCAAAGAGTCAGACATGACTGAGAGGATAATGCATATGTATATGTATATGTACGGCTGACTCATTTTTCTGTACAGGAGAAACTAATACAACATTGCAAAGCAACTATTGTTGCTGTTGTTCAGTCACTCAGTCGTGTCCAGCTCTTTTTGACCCCAGGGACTGCAGCACGTCAGCCTTCCATGTCCCTCACCATCTCCCAGAGCTTGTTGAAACTCATGTCCATTGAGTTGGTGATGCCATCCAACCATCTCATCCTCTGTCGTCCCCTTCTCCTCCTGCCTTCAATCTTTCCCAGCATCAGGGTCTTTTCTAATAAGTCGGCTCTTCATATCAGGTGGCCAAATTATTGGAACTTCAGCTTCAGCAATCAGCCCTTCCAATGAATATTCAGGGTTAAATTCCTTTAGGATTGACCAGTTTGATCTCCTTGCAGTCCAAGGGACTCTCAAGAGTCTTCTCCAACACCACAGTTCAAAAGCATCAATTCTTCGGGGCTCAGCTTTCATTCTAGGTCCAACTCTCACATCCATACATGACCACTGGAAAAACCATAGCTTTGACTAGACAGATCTTTGTTGGCAAAGTAATGTCTCTGCTTTTTAATATGCTCTCTAGGTTTGTCATAGATTTTCTTCCAAAGAGCAAGCGTCTTTTAATTTCATGGCTGCAGTCACCATCTGCAGTGATTTTGGAGCCCAAGAAAATATAGTCGGTCACTGTTTCCATTGTTTCTCCATCTATTTGTCATGAAGTGATGGGACCAGATGTCATGATCTTAGTTTTTTGAATGTTGAGTTTTAAGCCAGCTCTTTCACTTTCCTCCTGCTCCTAAATTAGAGAAACTATACTCCAATAAAAATCAGTTTTAGAAAAAGAAAAAAAGAAACTGGACCTGGAATGTGTTCAGGAAATGAGACAGTTAGAAAGACTCTGTCCCACCTCTCTTCCTTCTTTGCTTCTCTCTGCATATCCTTCCTGTTCTTTCTAAAAGATTTCTTCAGCTTCAGCATAGATTTTGCTTTCTCCTGACTTTAACTTGTCAGGACCCTGACTCTGTGTAATACCATCTTACTATTCTCCTTCAGTTTCTGCTAATTGCCTCTTTCTCTTAGGTTCCTAGTTTCAAATCCCAAAGGAAGGAAACTGTTGCTAAGGTCATTCGTGTCAAAGGTGATACACCGTACACTAGACGTTGCTATCTATGGATTTCCTACTAGTCCAGTGCTAATTCTTATTCCAATCAGCCTAGTGAGAGCAGGGGGAAATTTTTTTCTTAATCCCCTTGGCCACACCATAGGTAGCAAAATTTCCTTTAACAGAGGTTGTTGGAAGGACAGTTTTTGCTAAATAATCTCTCACAAGTAAAGAACCAAGTGTGATATCAAGCACATTCCCCTAGTACCTTATACTTTCTCACTCTCCAAGTTAATGACTTCACCCTTCTATTACCCTGTCACCACCCACTCTCACTGCATTCTTCCCTAGAACATATGTGAAATAAAAAGGGACTACTTTATTTTCTTTTGCCTAAGTCCACCAGCCTCTGGTCCTATCCAAGGCTGTTACCCACCATTTGTGGTTTGAATCCCACCCTACTTCCCTTCCCAAGAATGTCCCTCCCATTATTATCAGTTTTCTAAAATATATTGTATATGTCATTATGTATCTATTACCAGTGTTTTCCCACTTATGTCTCTCCACTAGAAAATAGGCTCCTTGAGACAAGAATGCCATCTGCAATTTAACACTATTTCCAACACCTGAATTACTTAATCTCAATTAATTTTGTGGTCTGTTTGACTAATTTGAGTATGGTAGATGATCAATAAATAGTACTACTCTTTCTTGTATTCCCTTTAACTTCATTCAGTGTTTACTAGGGAATAATTTCTGTTTATAGAAACTTTCCGTAAACAAAATACAAAGACAAATCTATTCAGTAAAAAAGAATCTTTACATTGTTTGTCTTGAAGATCAGTAACAAGCTGATGTGCATGTGTTTTCCAAAAAGATGAATGTGTTTTCCTGATGTATTTTTCGAGACTCATTTCACTTAATCAATCACTACCTTCAAATTTATGTGTTTTGTGTTATGCACATAGAAGAAATAAATGCTTTTCTCTCAGGGAGCTTATAATCTAGTACAGTTTCATGTACAAGAATGCTTATCACACTTTAGTTTTAAAAAGAAATGTTTGAAATAATCCTTTCAAATGTCCGCATCAAAATATGGGTCAAATAAATTGTATTTGTAAAGAAGGCTATTTATTGCAACATTTCTGATAGTAGAAGATCAGGAAGAACCCAAATTGTGTTCTATTGTGCACTGGTTGAATAAACTGAGGTCACACCAACGAAATGAGTACTATGCAGATGTGATCACAAAGATACATCGTTAAAGGAGAAAAGTGGTATGTATAGTATGTGCATACTATGCCATCTTATAGCTAAGAAAGAGAGACAAAACAAACACACACACATACACACCTTTTTATTTTAGAAATGCTAAGATAAACCAGAAGCTAATAATGTTTACCTTTAGTGAAAATGGGAAGTGGGTAAGGGAATATAGATGGAAGTTAGATTTTCAAAATATTGTGCAGATTTTACTTTGGAACCATATAAATGCTTTATAGCATTCTAAAAAATAAGAACTTAAAAAATCAACCCCCAAAGTTAGAATGCTGAAAGAAAAAAATATTTTTTGAGTTTGTCACTTAACCACTCAGGGAAGAGTTATTTCAAAGTGACTTTAAAAAAGTAATTTTGCTTTAAAACAGCAAAATTTATCCCCAGTGGGATATATTCTGTGTGCTTAGTTGCTCAGTTCGTGTCTGACTGTTTTCAACCCCATGGATTATAGTGACCAGGCTCCTCTGTCCATGGGGATTCTCCAGGCAAGAACAGGAGTGAGTTGCCATGCCCTCCTCCAGGGGATCGTTCCAAACCAGGGATGGAACCCAGGTCTCCTGCACTGCAGGCGGATTCTTTACTGTCTGAGTCACATGGGAAGCCCTAAGGACAAAACAAATGCAAAAAAAAAAATTCTCCCCAATAATCAAAGCTCTTTTCAATAACCATATTGTTAGAATTAATATATTCTTCTTCTGAAATTTTTATTTTGTTGTTTAGTCGCTAAGTCATGTCTGATTCTTTTGGGGCCCCATGGACTGTGGCCCACCAGGCTCCTCTCTCCATGGATTTCCTAGGCAAGAATACTAGAGTGGGTTGCCATTTGCTTCTCCAGGGGATACTGCTGAACCAGGGATCGAACCCGTGTCTCAGCACTGGCAGACGGATTGTTTACCACTGAGCCATCAGGGAAGCCCTCGAAATTTTTATAAGACAAAGCAAATACATAATTACACTATTCTTTTAGAAACCAAGTTTTTCAGTGAAAGAGAAAAAAGCTACAACTACAAATTGAATAGGCAAAAACTCAATAATCAGAATTTGAATTGAAAATATCAGCATGAATTTCTCAACTCTTTTTCTAGCTTTGACCTCCTGAAAAGGTCCAGGAACAAAAATGACCCAGTAACTAGACTGGGTATTCAAAATACCATTCTCTGTGAAAAGGAACACTGAAGATGATCTGAGATCTAGGTCAGAAATGTACAAAATGAACGTGGATCATCTGGTTGAACCAGAAAGTCCTGAAAAAAAAAAACAAGATCTAATTTGAAAATGTTCTCACTGCTCAAAGATAGAATAATTTAAACACAGAAATGAATAACAACAACAGTAGACTCAAACATAATAAATATGTTTTAAGACCATTTGTTTACAAGAATATTTAAAAGTCCACTGGTGAACATTGCCCAATGATGAGGAATTAGCTTAGTATTCTGAAAATTAATGAAGGAAAGAACCAAGAATTTATTTGCCTTTCCTATACTCTGGGGTTGGGAAGATACCCTGGAGAAGGGAATGGCAACCCATTCCAGTATTCTTGCTTAGAGAATCCCACGGACAAGAGCCTGGCAGGCTACAGCCCATAGGGTCACAATGAGTTGGACATGACTGAACAACTTATACACACACACACACTTTAAGGTAACCACATAGTTGGTGTAGGAAAGCTATCCTTTATAGAAGAATTCTAGTTAATAAGTGAAGAATAAATTATAGAATTATATTACCTCAGTTTTGCAATCCTTAATGGAATAGTTGGTTTAGGTGTTAATCGTAAATGGCTATTAAAATTGTTAGGTGAAACGCTGATGAAATGGAAAGGTTATATAATGAAAAGATTTGGCTGACATTACTTAACAAAAATTGATCAATATTAACGTCACAAAACTAGAAACAACAAAGCATTATATCCTCCTAACATGATGCAATAAGTATACAATGACATCTAGGAAGTATTCTTGTAAAAAAGGAAAAATAAATGAAACCTGGATCTTATTCGTTTATAGAAAACAAAGAACTGAGGAACATAATAAATGACACCACAGGAACACAAATCAGCAAAATTCACAATGTGAGATACTCTATATTTTTTTCAACTAATAAATTGCAAGAAAAATAAACAAGAAAAATGAACCTATATACTAAAAGAACACTGGAGACATAACAACCAGATGCAATATGTAAACCTGCTGGAATTCTGATTAAAACATACCAACTGTTAAAAAGAAGACAGAAGAAGAATAAGCATATCATGTTCTCAACACCATTATTAATTTTTGCAGAAGGAATATTATGTTTGGGTTTACCTATGTGGTGGCTCAGACGGTAAAGAAACCGCCTGCAATGCAAGGGACTCAGGTTTGATCTCTGGGTCAGGAAGATCCCCTGGAGAAGGAAATGGCTACCCACTGCAGTATTCTTGCCTGGAGAATCCCATGTAGAGAGGAGCCTGGCAGGTTGCAGTCCATGGGTTTGCAAAGAGTCAGACACGACTGAGCAACTAACACTTTCACACCCATTTTTATGTTTAAAAAAACAAAGAATCCATAGTTTTCATAAGTTCATAATGAAGCATTTACAGATTAATGAGATGATGTTTGAGATTTACTCCAAAATAATCCAACATGGAGAAGGGAAGGAGATGGGACAGAGAGGAAGCTGAATAGATTGACCATATGTTGACTGATAGCTGCTGAAACTGGGGGATGGGTGCTTGAGAGTTCATAATAGTATTATTATGCCTGTTTTTCCTGTGTTTGATGATTTCTGTAATAAACATTTTTAAAACATTGTTATGATATCTTTATTCCATTTTTTTCAATTCTTTCTGGAAAACTATGACATGACTCATAGAAATAAAGAACTAGGAAAATTCCTTTTAAGAGTTCTCTGAAATAATAAAGAATTCCATAAGCATCAAATCTTCCCTATCCTTTCATCAGTTATTGAAAAAGAAGGCTATTTCACACATCAACTGGCATGAAATATTGACATCATGGACCCTGGACCAGAAGGTTTTGATTTGGTATGAAGGAAATATAATCACTGAGTTTGGTTCAATGCATGATACTGGATGCTTGGGGCTGGTGCGCTGGGACGTCCCAGAGGGATGATACGGGGAGGGAAGGGGGAGGGGGGTTCAGGATGGGGAACACGTATATACCTGTGGTGGATACATGTTGATGTATGGCAAAACCAATACAATATTGTAAAGTAATTAACCTCCAATTAAAAGAAATAAATTTATATTTTAAAAAAAGAAAACATATTAATTTAAAAAATTATTTTGAGATTAGTTTCCCCCTAAGGTAACATTCTATTAATTTGATATTCAATAGGACTAAGGTATATTTTTCTATTTGTCAAACATCTGTCACTGTATAATGACAAAAATTTTGATTTTTTTCTACAATCAAAACAATAGGACATCTTTTTCTAAACTAAAATCAACTCCCCTAAAACCTGCTAATCTTGTTTTCTACAGTGAGCTTGTCATCCATCCTGTGCCTGAGTTGACAAGGCTTTATAACAGTTTGGCCATTCCCCAACAAAACAGCCTGATGTCACCATCTTGAATCATGAGTACATCTCAATTATAGCTGTAAGAATAAAATGTTGCAAAAGAATGAATACATTGCATCAACTGGACTTAATTAACACAAACTTTAAATGGTTCCACGTTTCTATGATGCAGAAAATTAAAGACAACACTTAACAAATGAAAAATGAAGTAGCGGCAGTATGTCATCACTAACCAATTATAAAAGTTCAGAGCATCTCCTGAAAATTGTACATCATGTCCAAATGAAGGCATAGATATAAATGTGTTTAAATAAGATAAATATGTTTAAATATGTTCATGAGTGTTGTCATAATAAAGGCAGCATCACAGAGTCCCTGAAAGTTCTGCCACAGACTATGCTGAAAAACTCCTAGAAAGGCAATGTTCCTACGTTACTTTACAGACAACACAGTGATACAGTTAATAAAACACGTTCAAGGATCTAACTTTTGGGTTCAGTTACCAACTTTACCATCAACTGGGCAGTCCTCAGGCTTAGTATGACATAAAGCAACACCTTCTTCCCAGGTTTTCATGAAGAATTTTGGATGTAGTTCTTAATGAGTAAATTATGCACAGTGCTTGGTGCCTAGTTACCAAAGGGAAATATCCACGTCACTCTGACATTTAAAATCACTGTACCTGGATTGAACCTCTTCTTGCTAATGCAACATTTGGGCTCTGGGGTAAAGACCGCTCATTGTCTACTTTGTCATCTCATTGATTCCTTTATCTGTGATAGTCAGGCACACTGTCACCTGGCATAAAAAAGTATACCTACCAACACACTTTGCTGCTGGGAGCAGCCATGTGCCAGTGTTCTAGCCAATGAGAATCAACTAGGTGTGATGTGTGGACCTTCCAAGAAATTCTCTGGAAGGAAGTGAATTTGCTCTTCCTTCTTTTCCTCCATTCTACCTCCTGGAATGTGGACGTGATGGCTGACACTATAGCAACTCACCTGGACAACAAGACCATGCACAGAGGATGCCAGGATAGTTGAACAGAAGGAACCCCAAACTGGAAGGAACCCAAAACTGTAATGTTGGAGCTGCCTCAGCAGCCCTGGACTTCTTACTTCCAGATCTTTCCATGTGGGAGATAAATTTCCAGCTGATTTTAACAAGGCTTTTGTTTTTATTTGTTTCATTACTATTGTTGTTCTGTTCTGTTTGTTACATACAGAAAATCAAGTCTTTTAGATATGGTCAGAGACAACAAACATTGGCTGAAAAATACATTTGTGTGTCAGTATCTGTGCCAATCCACATGCAGGTGAGAGGAATAATACAGACTTGCAGATGCTTGAGATTGTGGACAGCTTAAGAAAACATAGAGATCAGGTAAATGAACAAAGGTACACAATCATGTGCTTAGTATATGGATCATGTGAATCAATGTATGACTATGACCTGTAATTAACATATGATGGAATAAACAGTACATAAAAATTCTTAGGGAACTTGAGACAAAAGAATTAAATAAAATGAGAAGGAAAGACATTTAGAGATATTGTTGATGGCTCTGGGGCATGATGAGAGGAAAAATTTATGCAGTTCTTGAGGCTTGAGAATGAATCAAACTATTTTGGCAGCATAGCACTGTAGTCAGTAATCTGTAACAAGTGAGAGAGCCTCTACACCAAAATTGTTCCTAGAATGAACCCACTCTGAATTTAATAAGGAAAAAGCTCCTATCCACATGAAGAATTATTCATTTAACAGCAGCTTTTAAAATTTTGTTTGTTTCACTGGTTATGGGTCAACACATACACACTATTCTAAGAAATTGTCGGTTGCCCCTTTCATAATAGCAAATGCAAATTCAATGCAATCAGCACTAAAAATGCTGTCAGTCTGGCTGACCTGGATTGTCTCTTAGCAGCTGACTGATGGGTCGCACGTTGTGCTCTGTGTAACAGCAAGAGCATGCTAAAACGCTCGCTTTTGCTTTGTGGCTGACCCACTTCTTCAATAGATAGATCTTTAATTGTGCAACATATTTTATATATGCAACCCCTTGCTATTTTCCAGTTATACTCCAAAGCTAGAAATAACCTTCAGCATTCATCTGGTGCAGCAACCTGGTTTAGGTAGATGCCAAATTGAAAATAACTAGGTCTGGTGATTATCCACAAAGCTTTAAGAGACAATTCCCCTACTGCAGACCCTGTAACTAACTCAGCAGTCCATTGACTATTTTATCACCAAGTTTGCAATAAATTCTTTCTTACACAAAATAAAAAATATCAGTGTTTTTAATGTACTCCTTTCCCCTTGTTTGGTCCTTTGTGGACAAAAGGAATAGCTGATCTGAATCTTTATGAAAAGCTCTTCCTATTCTTAAAAACAAACCAAGTCATTTTCTACCTTCTTCAAGCTAAACAGTTTCAAATCTATTTTTTTCATTATAATATTTGCATATTTGTGATTCTCTTCTCTGCATCCGTCCCAGTCCCCACATTCTTCTAAAGGTCTGATGACCCACAATGGACATATTGATCTGATAATGCCTGAGCAATATGAAGTATGAAAGAAACATAAATCTCCACATATAACTCATAAACTCTTATATATCCTGGTATCATTTTTTCAATCTTAGCACACACGTGTGCACACAAACACACACACCATATGGTTGATGATGGAATCAAACTCCTTTTCTACTATACTTCTATCTGAATGAGGCTCCCTGACCCACATCTTTGTATCTTAGATCCTTATCAGGGATCTCAGCATACAACTGAGACATCATCCCCTTTAACCTCCATTCGTTTATATATGAGTATCTGGTCTGTTGTAACAAAGTTGTGGGCAGTAGCTGCGGTTTAGAAGCAGTCATACCCAGTGTGGGAGTTATTTTCAAGGAAAGATAAGAAACACATAATGCAAAACTGACTCCAGTAAAGGTCAGGCAGAACTCTACATGACAATCTCCAGGTTACGTGTACCAGGCACAGGGCTCACCTTGCAGGCGGATATTTCACCCCACGTTACAGATGAGGAAAATGAGTCACAAAGAAACAACTTCTTCGAACTATGAGAACTAAAACTAGGTGAACTTCCATGACTACAGAAGACAGGATTTTAACCCATGATCGTCTGACTCCTAGACTTGTACTCTTGACCATTTCTTAAAGTTTCTACAAATAAGGATATGTCTAAAGAAAAGATAACTTAGGTGAGACCTCTCATACTAAAATAATTGAGAAAATCTAGAAAATCCACCAGAACCAAGCAGTGGTAATTCTTTAGTCAATACAAGAGTTTCTGTAGAGGGCTTGCTGCTGCTGCTGCTGCTGCTAAGTCGCTTCAGTCGTGTCCGACTCTGTGCGACCCCATAGATGGCAGCCCACCAGGTTCCTCCGTCCATGGGATTTTCCAGGCAAGAGTACTGGAGTGGGGTGCCATTGCCTTCTCCGGTAGCGGACTTACCCTTAGCTTAAAAATGGCTTTAGTATGAGTTCCAGAAGAAGGATGTTCAGAGGCCACTTGATTACTGTTTCACTGGTGATAGAAACTGGTTTTTCGACATGAGAGTTGAAGTGCTTTTGTAACTACATATGGATATTCACTAAGAACTAGCCAGGATTTAGGCAAGAGTAGGGAATTGGTGCTGTATAATAACAAATGGCAGATGCAGTTTCAAGCACTAGTTTCAAATAAAGCCAATACATGGAGAGCCAATAAGGACCTACTGTATGGCACAGGGGACTCTGCTCAATGTTATGTGGCAGCCTGGATGGGAGCGGAGTTTGGGGGAGAATGGATACATGTATATGTATGGCTGAATCCCTCTGCTGTCCACCTGAAACTATCACAATATTGTTAATCAGCTACACTTCAATACAAAATAAGTTCTTTTTTTTTTAAAGCCAATGCAAATGAATTTTCTTCATATACATATACAAAGCCTATCTGAGCTTTTACCTTTTTAATGATCCCCAAATGGTTTGGGAAAGGAGAAATGTATAAGAAAAAGTATGGGAATAAGTGAGACCAAATGTTAATGGCAAGTTAGGGCTGTCGGATTTCCCAAGAAAACACAAGATGCCCAGTTAAATTTGAGTTTCAGATAGACAACAAATAAATTTTTAGCATAAGCATGTCCCAAATACTGCATGCATACACATATTAAAAATTCAGTTCAGTTCCATTCAGTTCAGTCACTCAGTCGTGTCTGACTCTTTGCGACCCCATGAATCACAGCACACCAGGCCTCCCTGTCCATCACCAACTCCGAGAGTTCACTCAGACTCACGTCCATCGAGTCCGTGATGCCATCCAGCCATCTCATCCTCTGTCGTCCCCTTCTCCTCCTGCCCCCAATCCCTCCCAGCATCAGAGTCTTTTCCAATGAGTCAACTCTTCACATGAGGTGGACAAAGTACTGGAGTTTCAGCCTTAGCATCATTCCTTCCAAAGAAATCCCAGGGCTGATCTCCTTCAGAATGGACTGGTTGGATCTCCTTGCAGTCCAAGGGACTCTCAAGAGTCTTCTCCAACACCACAGTTCAAAAGCATCAATTCTTTGGCGCTCGGCCTTCTTCACACTCCAACTCTCACATCCATACATGACTACTCTGAAACTCAGTTTTAACTGGGAGTCCTGCATTTTACCTTGTAACTCTAGAGTAGATAAATCCAGACAGGGGTATATGAGTATTCATTGTTCTTTATTCAACTTTTCTGTGAGGTTGGAATTTTTTGATTAAAAGTACTGAGTGTTTTCTACATATTTATTTATTTAATTATATGGTCAGGTTTCTTCATATTATTTTAAAACTTGTTCTGTAGAAGAGAGAATGATTTGCATTGTATAACTGTATTTACTGCCTAACGGCATCAGAAGAGGTGAATGAGGTATAAAATTGGCCAAAGGCACTCACTCAGTTACACAGCAAATGGTTTGAACTGGGAAGGCTCTTTGGCCCCAGGGGTTCAAGACAATTCTCTTTCTTTGCCCAGAAACAGTAGGCAGCTTGGGGACACCAACAGGGAAGATGTCACCATATCCCTCCCAGACTAAGAGACACCCAGTAGCCTGACTTGGGGACACCTCCTCACCCCTTTAGGTGGCACCAACCCAGATGATTGGGAACCATCAGCACCAAGATAAACCAAGCAGATCAAAATAAGGCTCTGAAAATTAAACTGCATTATAATCACAAACATATAAAAGTAGACCAAGTGTTAAACCTAAATAAGCCTGCTAAAATAAAATGTTTAAGTAGGAATCCAGAGTCTCCTAACATAAAGACAAAATGCCTAGGACACAACATATAAAAAAAAAAAACCAACTGTCATACCAAGAACCAAGAATATCAGAACTTGGATGCTGCTGCTGTTGCTAAGTCGCTTCAGTCATGTCCGACTCTGTGCGAGACGGCAGCCCACCAGGCTCCGCAGTCCCTGGGATTCTCCAGGCAAGAACATTGGAATGGGTTGCCATTTCCTTCTCCAATGCATGAAAGTGAAAAGTGAAAGTGAAGTCGCTCAGTAGGAAAGACAATCAATTGACACCAACTTTGACAGGAATCAGATGTTGGAATTATGTGATAAGGCTTTAAAGCAGCCATAATAAAAATGCTTCAACAATCCAGTACATATCCTCTTGAAACAAATGAAAAAATAGAAAGTCTCAACAAAGAGATAATGTCAATTCTCTTCAGAAATGTGTTGAGTGTATTACTACATTAAATAGTATATTATTCCATGGATAATGTAGATTTCTCCAAAGCAAAATCTTTGCAGTAAATGTAACAGTAAACACAGTCAAAGTAGGGGCTTCCCTGGTGGCTGAGTTGGTAAGGATTTGTGCAATTCCTCCTGCAATGCGGGAGACCTGGGTTCAATCCCTGAGATGAGAAGATCCCCTGGGAAAAGGAATGGCAACCCACTCCAGTATTCTTGCCTGGAGAATTCCATGGACAGAGGAGCCCTGTCCATGAGGTCACAAAGAGTAGGACAAGACTGAGCGACTAACATGCACATATACACACACACCACAGTCAAGGTAATGCGACATAGATAGCTTAATCAAGTGCAATCAATGTCCAGAATAAAAGAAATAATGTTTGAAGGGTCAAGAAAGGCATACCAGCTATCCATACTTTTTTGAAATTCCTATTTTTAGAGTACCAGTGTTAGAAAAAGAGGAATAACTTCAAAGTTATATTAATGAAAGCAACTTGATTCCTATTTGTCTTAAGGGAATTGCCAAGAATTTAGCAAAAAGATCAAATGTCAGAAGTCTCTAACAAACAGCAGCAAGGCTATCCAGCTACTGCTCTACAATGGAACTGAAGCATTGCAGAGACGTGTAAATGGTTCCCGGAGCTATTTTGTGCATTTCCTGTGGTCATGTGTGGATGTGAGAGCTGGACTGTGAAGAAAGCTGAGTGCTGAAGAATTGATGCTTTTGAACCACGATGTTGGAGAAGACTCTTGAGAGTCCCTTGGACTGCAAGGAGATCCAACCAGTCCATCTTAAAGGAGATCAGTCCTGGATGTTCATTGGGGACTGATGCTGAGGCTGAAACTCCAGTACTTTGGCCATCTCATGTGAAGAGCTGACCCATTGGAAAAGACTCTGATGCTGGGAGGGGT